>JAWWLR010000128.1:31201936-31216671 GCA_035041075.1 Acraspis erinacei | reverse complement strand
CATAGTATTTGGTGAAAATACTTTTTTTTTTAAAGAAAATTAGGTTCTTTGGATGAAAATAAATGTTTTCCATTGAAAATTCAAGTATTCTGTAAAACAAATTTACTTTGTAAAAAATTTAATTATATTGTTGAAAATTCTTTTCACTTTTTGTTCTGAAAAAAATTTTCCTACAACTGAAAATTCCAATTTTTTTTGTTTGAAAATGTTTGTTTTTAGTTAAAAATTCAAGTATTTTGCTAAAAATTCATGTATTCCACTAAATATTCTTTTTTTTTTATACAAAAAAATTGAATCTGTTTAAAAATTCATTTTTTGATTGAAAATTATTTTTTTTTCAATTAAAAATTTAACTTCTATTTTTATTGTATGCATTTTTGTAACCAAAATTAATTTTTGCTTCAAAATTAACCTTCGTGCTTGAAAGTTTATTTTTTTTTAAGTTTTCATTTGAACTTTTTGGTTGAAAACTTTTCTTCATAGTTAAAAATTCACGTATTTGGCTAAAAATTCATGTATTCCGCTAAATATTCTTTTTTTTATAAAAAAAATTGGACCTGTTTAAAAATTCATTTTTTCATTGAAATTTTTTTTTTCAATTAAAAATTTAACCTCTATTTTTATTGTATCCGTTTTTCTATCAAAAATTAATTTTTGCTTTAAAATTAATCTTTATGCTTGAAAGTTTATTTTTTTAAAGTTTTGATTTCAATAAAAGTTCATGTATTTCGTCAAGGATTCATCTTTTTTGTTAGAAATTTAAGTTTTTTTTAAATTCATCTTTTTTGTTGAAAATTATTTTCTTCAATTATAAATTTAACTATTCTACTTTTTATTGAAAATGTTGTCTCTTCAGGTACGAAATTAATCTTCGTGGATAAAAATTCATTTTGTTTCTGTACTGATATTTTTTTAGTTACAAATTAAACTACGTTATTACAAATGTATGCAAGTTTTTAAAAAATCGTCCTTTTAGGGAAAAAATAATTTTTTCCTTTGAAAATTAATGTTTTTCTGTAAAATCTCAATCATTTCATTTAAAAGAAATAATTTTGTGAAATAGTAATTTTTTGAGGTAAAATTTTAAATACTTTAGAAGAAAATTAAACTATTACTAGGTAAAAATTGAACTACTTGAGAAGCAAATTAAACAATGTTTTAAACAATTAACTATTTTTTGTTCAGAATTAGACTAATCTGTTAAAAATTCTTCTCTTTTGGTAGAATTTCAATATTTTGATCTGATAAATCATGTTTTTGGTGAAAAAGTCAACTACCTGCTTGGAACCTAATCAACATTTTTTTAAATTAAACAATTTTGGTAAAAAGTTTCCATTTTGTCTGATTCCTCACCTGCTTTTTGAAAAATTGAATGTTTTTTTATAAATAAAGGAAAACTACGTTTCCCTTTTGTGTCATTTTTTAATAAAAGCTCACAAATAATTTGTTATTTCGAAAGTAATATTTATAAACAAATATACATATTAGGTTTTTTTATGGAATAAATAAAGTTTTTACTGTGGAATCGATCATATATTACTTGGAAATAAAACCGTATAATATTTTTCCACCAAATAAAAGTTTATAATTTTTTAAATTATCTTAATTAACAATTGCACTATTTAGATATTTCTGAAGATTTCAACAGATTTTTACCATTTTTTGGATTTATAAATAAAATTAGTTTTTTCACCCCATTAACAGCCGTTTGTTTAGCAATTATTTTTTGCTAATGCTCGGTAACATTTAAAAAACATTTTAAACAAACTAAATGAACAAATGCCTTATTTGGGTATTTTTCATCGTTTAAACTTTTTTTTGTAATCAACTGCTAGTTTGATTTTTTAAAATTTATTAATAAAGTTTGGTTAAACAATTATGAAATTTTATCTATTCATAGCGACAATTTATTCCTGAATAACTGACTGTTAATTCCGTAAAAAGTGGTATTTTATTTATAAATACATAAAGTGATAAATGTTCGTTTAGGCAATTGTTTTTTACAATAATAAATTTTTTACTGCCATAAAAATGATCTTAAAAATTTAGAGGTTAGTTATTTACACATAATAGCATTGCAAAAATCAAGTTTTTACCTCCAGAAATAGCCAAACACTGTATTTGTTTATTAAGGTAGTTTAAACAATTAATAATTTTTATTTTTTGGCCAGATATTATGCTTAGGTTTCTTTTTCAGTTAATATGTGATCGATTCCATAGAAAAAACTTCATTTATTCCAACAAGAATACCCGATATGGATCTTTGTTTATAAAAAATGCTTTTCAAATAATAAGTTATTTACTAACGTTTATTTATTCACCTAAAAACTCTTTTTTTTCATAAATCGTTCAAATTTAGTGAGAATTGAGTGAAGAATCGCCGCCAATTCCCACGAAACCATTTTCATTCACTTATTTATTTATAACAAATTCCATAAATTTTTTATCATTTGCATTATTTTTGGATAGTTTTTGATAGCTTTTGGATATTCATAAAAAAATAATTTTTAATTAAAAATCGGCCATGACAGTGCGTTAAGAAATCTTATTAGCTTTCATTAAAAAGACGTATTTAATGAGAATGTAAAAAAATATTTTTTAACCGAGAAAACCAATAATCGGCTATTTAAAGTCAACCACGAGAGGTAAGGGTAATGAGGGATATAAATACAGGTAAATTAAAGAAGGGGAACTAGGGTACCTGAAGAGGGGAAAATTGCGTTGTCAGGGAAAGTGAAATAGATAGAGGAAGTGCGGCAAAATTATGGGAGGGGAATTCAGAATAAATATGGGGAGGGAACGTGCTTGGTAAGGAGGGGTAAAGGTAGTAAAGGAAAATAAGATAAGGGCAAGTGAGGGGCAATGTTAAGTAGGCAAGCAGACGTAATTACAGGAGGGATATTAGAGAAAAAGAGGGAAGTGTAGTAGCATACTGTAGGTTAGTAGGAAAAGATAGATGAGAGTTAGGGAAGGATAGTTTTTTCCAGCGAAATAAGGAACAGAAGAAGTAAATAAGAAGGGGAAATAAGGGGAGGGTGGAGTAGAGAGTGAAAGAAATAAGGAGAGGAAAAAGTAGAGGAGAAGAGAAGCAAGGATAGGTAGAAGTATAGGAGAGGTGGGATTAAGGAGAGGAAGAAGTAGAAGAGAGGGGAAGTAACGAGAGGAAGAAGCAGATGAAAGGGGGAAGTTAAGAGAGAAAAAAGTATAGGAGAGGGGAATTGATGAGAGCAAGACGTATAAATATGAAGATTGGTCAATTAATAAAGGGGTAAGAGGGTACATTAAGGGGAGGAAAGTAGGTTGTTAGGGAAAGTAAAATAGCTAGAGGCAGACCGGGAAAATATGGTCGGAGAATTTAGGATAAATAAGGGGAGATACAGTGCTTGGTGATGAGGGTAAAGTAAGTAAAGGAAAATAAGGTATGGGTAAGTGATGAGAAATGTAATGAGGGTAAATAGACGAAATTACAAAAGGGATAGTAGAAAAAGAGAGAGTCGGGCTGGTAGGGTAGTGCAGGTGAGTAGGAAAAGATAATTGAGAGTTGGAGGGCGGCAGTAGTTGCTAGGGAAGTAAGGAGAAGAAGAAGTAAAGAAGAGAAGAGGACGAAAAGAGGAGATGGCGGAATAGAGAGAGGAAAAAATAAGGAGAGAAATAGGTAGAGGAGAAGAAAAAGTAGAGGATAGAGGGAAGTAAGGAGAGGAAGAAGTAGAAGATAGGGGTAATAAAGAGAGGTAAAAGTCGATGAGAGGGGGCAGTAAGGAGGGGGTGCAGTAGAGAATATGGGGAAGAGGTGGATGAAGACGTTGAGAATGGAAGGGAAGCAAAGGTTGAAGTGTTTTAAGGGGAATCAGGGGAACTAGGGGAAGGGAAAACGAGGAGGGGTACTTTTTTATATTTATTTGCCGCAAAATAATTTATTATAGATGGTAGCGACAGTTATTACTTATATTAAAATTATTGAACCAGAAATGAACATAAAACCGTAGAAATGAGCGATACATGGAATATTTGATATCGTTTACCAGCCAGGCAGTTATCAGCTTTAGAATTTCATGAATTTGAGTGCTGGCATGTGAAAAGCGTTGAACTTGGATGGTCGATTCGAAACTGCATTGCATTGAAAATTATTCAATTTTAGTCCTATTTTCGTTCCAGGTTGCCTCGGGAGGAAGAAACTTTCTGGTAAAAGTTCCATGATGAAAGTTATAGTGACTGCCCAGCAGGCATGAATAAATAGGGCATAATGGAACGGTATAAAGTTCCAAACACATAAAAAATACAGAAGCAGTTTGAAAATTTGAAAATTAATAAAAAATAAAAAACAATTGCAACAAACAATGCGTTTTTATTTAAATTCCACAAAAGTTTATTTTTAGCCAAGAGAAATTAATTTTTAAACAAGAAAGATTACTATTTACTATACAAGATGAATTTTCAATTCAGAAGAAAAAATTTTTAACAGGGAAGTTTGAGTTTAAAAAAAATGGTGGCTTTAATAAAATAGTTCAATTTTCAACAAAGTGATTGAACCTTTAACGAAATAGTTATCCTTTTTCTAAAATAGTTAAATACATAACCTTAAGATGAATTTTCCAACAAGGAGAATTTTTTCCACTAAGTAGATTAACTTTTTACCAGGAAAATTTATTTTTAACTAAGAAAAGTAGTAGTATATCTTCAATTTATAAAAGAACAATTTTCTAACTAAAAATGAAATTGCTACATTTTCATGTAAAAAAATTAAACTTTTAACCTAATGAAGCAAAATAGATCAATTTATTAATAATTTGTTTAATTCTTAACCAAAAAGTAAAATTTTCTACCAAAGTACTTTAGTTTTAGAAGAAAAGTATGAATTTTCGACACAAAGGATGATTTATGACCAAGTGCATATAATAGTTAATATTCCAACAACAAAATTTTTTTTATTTTAATAAAAAAGTCAAATTTAACCCAAAAAGGCTAATTTTCAACAAAATTTTTGATCTAAAAGTTTTATTTTTATTCAAAAAGGATGAATTTCAAAGCAGAAAGTAATTTTTTTTAACAAGAAAACAAATTTTTAGCATTATGGATACATGTTCAACCAAGAATAAATAATTTAAGCTTTCAGAGAAGAAAATTAATTCTTAATTATGCAAAATATGTTTTTGTTAGTTAAATGGATAATTTTTCAAGAAAATATATCAATTTTGAACTGAAATAATAAATATTAAAACAATTAATTTCCAGGAAAATATTTGCAACCACACAATTAAAGTTAAATCTTAACCAGATTACTTTTAAACAACAATTGGAATATTTAATGATTATCAAAAAATCTAAGCTTCAACAAAAAACAGCAATTTACAAAGTAGTTCAACTTTAAGCCAAGTAGTTGAATTTCTAATAAAAAAATACGAATCTTTAACAAAACAGTTGAATTTTCAACAAAATAAAGTATATTTTAACCAAATAGTAGAATTTTTAACCAAAAGAGATCAATTCTAAATCAATTGCATAATAATGGAGTTTTAAGTCAAACAAAATTAAGATTGAAATTTCTATTTATTTGCTGAAATTACTGAAATTTGTCAATTTATTTATTAGAATTATTTATTACACAGATAAATGGTATTTGCTAACAAACGCTTGCAGCAGGATGAGTTTGATAAGTTTTTATAATCTAAAATGAAGAACTAATTTGTTAAATAGGTCATTCAAATTTTCCTGTCCCCTACTCTCTTTCCTTTCCCCCACTCATTTTCTTTTCCCCTACTCTTTCTCCTTTCTCCTACTCCATGTCCCCCTTACCACACCTATTTACACTCACTACATTTCTGCTACATTACCTTTATAAATTAAATTTCATTACTTGACTCTCCCTGCTCTCCTTTATTACCTTAATACCTCTCCCTGCCCTCATTTATTACCTTAATACCTCTCCCCTTACTTTCCCGATACTCCTTTTCATTGGTTCCTCTACTTCCCATCCGTCTGTTTCCCTCAGCATCTCTTAACTGGCCCTACGCACCCTCTCATCACTCTCCTTACTTCTTGTTCTGCACTCCTCTCCCATCTGATCTAGGGCAAACATTAACGATAAACTGGCAGATGAGCGCAGCACTAAAACTATTCAGGTTTCTGCAACGAGCTACGATACCCTAAAAATTCAAGCTTGAAAGCTGAAAATTTTTCAATTGAACTATTAAATACTTAACCACAAAATTAAGGATATAGAACTCTTCTAAACTTGAAGTATTTTTTGTTTAGTACAATTTTGAAAAATGCGAATGTAAATAGTATGGGGTTTCATTTATTAGACATCTAGAAGAAGTAGAAGAAAAAGCAGAAGAAGAACAAAGAAATCAGAATAGGTTACAAAAATTAAACTAAGGATTAGGGAAGGGAAAAGACAGGAAAATTGCTCTCATGGTTGTATAGGGTGTAAGTAGTGAAGTGGCTGTGAAATTAGTGATACCGAAGTAATCAACTTTGGAAGGGGAATGGGCTAGGGGAGGTTAGCATGGGTCTTTTCAAAAGGTGGAAAGTAGCTGGAGGTATATGCATATATAAGAAAGTTTATTGTGAGATATTAGAGAAGGTTGGAGGAGAAAGCTATCAGTAATTTAGGGAGGGGCTGAATTGATTGAATTAGAAGAAGGGGCAGAGTAAAAGGAGGGATTGAAAGATATATACATAGAAGTAAAAGGTTTAAAAGGCCGCAAATCTTTAAAGAGTGTGATCGAGTTCACTCGATCAGGCGGAGTGACAGTATAAGATCCGAGAGGGGGCAGATATTCACACTGTGCAGTTGATAGGGGCGAAGTAGGTAGATAAAGTGAAGAAGTAGGTCGGGAGTGAAAGGGGCGACGATGCTCGGTGGAAAGAATCGTAAATATGTTAGAGGTTGGATGGTCAGAAGGATTACGAAAGGATAGAATGAAATCATGATAATGAAGGAAGAGTTAGAGTTCAAGTAAAAAGTGCTAAAGGAATGAATAAAGCTGAGATGATGAAAAAGAGTGAAGGAGAAAATGAGCACTAATAGGAGATAGAAGAAAGAAATTAGAAAAGGCACCCATTTTCACAGAATTGAATAGTCTGGAGGTATTAGGCAGATGAGAGGAAAACGTAGCTAGGGACTAAAGAGGGCGACTCTCTGTAAGGAATTCAAATCTAGGGATTGTAGAGGCCAAAGTAGTGTTTGGATGAACAGAAGGATAGCTGAAGCATAAAGAGATTGAAAAGGGTTAAGGAAATTAGATATATCATAAGGAGAGGGGGACGATTGTTAAAACTGCTCTTTGAGAGGGCAGAGGATTAAATTAATAAAATGGCGGAGAAAGAAGATATACCGAAAAAATGCAGAGAACGTAAATTAGCGAGGAGGAGGGTCGAAGGGGCATTTTCAAAAGGGGAAAGTACATAGATGTGTATATGCAGATACGATAGTTAAGGATGGAGCAATGGAGTGGGGAAGGGATGGAGAATTGTCAGCAGAACCGGTGGGTAATATATTGAGTTTACCAGGAGAAGGGAGAATGAAAGGAGAAGGTGCAGTAGAAGTGGAGAGAAGGAAGAGATAAAAGAGAGGAAAGAGGTTTTTATTGTGTCCTAAGACGGTTCCGCGCGGATTGATCAAGGGAAGAAAAGGGAAATGGAAAGGATAAGGGAAAGGATTGTTTTCAAGAGAAGGAAGGTAACTGTAGATATCGGTCGATAGGGGAGTGTAAAAATAGATAAAAGGAGGGGAGGGTTGAGATTTTTAGCAGGGTATAGAGTAATTAAAGAGGACCCCGGGTGGAGGGGGTAGATGAGAATTTTTTCTACTTCTTATTTTAAGACATTTTCTAAGTATTTTTTAAGTGGTAAGAAACTGTGGCATTATCTACGACTATGAGAAGAATGAATTACAAATTTTCGAAAGAAGGTCTCTGATGATAAATTTTCGGGGATAATTTATCGACCCGATATCCCACTTAGACCGCGGCTGTGGGGAGTTATTAAGACCGGCCGGTGGCAACGTCACGAGTTACAGACTTTGTCAGGATAAGTTTCGTCGCCAGTAATTGCACCGTCGTCCGATTAAATTACTAGGCTGACACGAACGGGAAACTTTGCTTTCCCGAATTCGGGCAAGATAACTTTTCTCGAGACGGACCTAAGATATTTATCCGCCCCTGAAATGCAAAAAAATGGAAGGATGGAAGGTGGAAAAGAGAAAAGAAGATCTAATCAGCCAGAGTTTAAAATTTATAGAAAAATTATTGATTAAATAAATTTAATTACATGCAAGTGCTAAGCGTGTCCTCATATCCTTAACGACTATTTTTTAATATTAAGAACATTAAAAAAATTAAAATACGTAATAAAGTTTTCTTAAATATTAATATTTACAACACATTTTTAAATGAATTAAATAATTGATGAATAATCGATAAATAATTTATAAAAAATATGTTTTTCGACAAAAAATAAATGAAGATTTTTTATTTGAGCCAAAAAAATTTATTATAACAATAGAGAAATTATAACAATAGAGAAAATAATAATTTTTTCTGATAAAAAATAATAAAAAGTGTCTATTTGCAACCTTAAATTATTTATGACAAAGTTAAATGTTATTAAAGTATTCCACTTTTAATCCAGTTATTTGTATTATTTTCGATAATGAAAGTAATACACTTGTAATGCAATTAATTCGAATTAATTCCTGTTTTACAAGTATTCCACATTTAATCCAGTTAACTCAATGTCATTTTTCGTAATCCAAGTAATTATCTTTGAATTAAATTTAATCCAAATAATTACGATTAATTTTCATATTTTATCAAAAGTGTTACAAACTATTTTGGTGATAATTTTTGTTGTTTTTTTATTAAAAAATAATTTTATTGGCTGAAAATGTAAATATTTAATGTTTGATAGAAAATTTAATTTTTAGTCTCAAATTCGTGTATTTTGTTGAAAATTTGCCCTTTTATAAATAAAATTAATATCCTTTCACACAAATTAAGGTTTTTAGTATATATTTTTAAATATATTGTTGAAAAATCGTTTTATTTTAAGAAAATAGATTTTTTTACTTTTAATTTAATCATTCCATTTTTAGTTAACAATTTTATTTTGCTTAAAATTTCAACAATTTGTTATAAAATAACCTTCTTTGTAGCAAATTCAAGAGGTTGGTTAAAAAGTCATTTTTATATCTTGAAAATGTAACCTTTTTGTTAAAAATGTATGTTTTAGTGTTAAAAATTCAACTTTTTTTATAAATATTACATTTTTAACGAAAATTTAAAGATATTGTTGAGTAAACGTTTTTTATAGAAATTAAATTTTCAGCTGTAAATGTATTGCTTCCATTTTTAGTTAAAAATTTATTATTTTAGAACAAAATTCAACTTCTTGGTTGAAAGTTGAAACAATTTGTTAAAACTTCAAATTTCTGATTGAATATTCTTGGTTTT
Source organism: Acraspis erinacei (assembly GCA_035041075.1). Lineage (NCBI taxonomy): Eukaryota > Metazoa > Arthropoda > Insecta > Hymenoptera > Cynipidae > Acraspis > Acraspis erinacei. The sequence goes on along the minus strand of JAWWLR010000128.1, from coordinate 31,207,219 downwards.
TTTCATGAAAATTAATTTTTTGGATTCTTGATTTTACTTAAAAACAAATTAGTTAAAATTATAACTATTTTCTTAAAAGTACATTTTTTGTTCGCTAATTAATTTTTGTAACTAAAAAATGAATTATTTTATCGCTGATTATTTTATTTTACCTGAGAAGAAAAATGATAAATTTAGTTGAAATTTATAATTTTCTTTTTTAGAAAATTAGGATTAATCCTAATTCTTGCTTGAAATTTCATCCTTTTGTTTGAAAACTAATAAATTCATTTCTTTTGATTAAAAATCATTCTATTTTATAAAAAAAACTACTTGGTTAAAAGTTTAACAACTTTATTGAAAATTAATTTTCTCGGTTAAAATTTCTGGATTTGATTTGAAAAAGGTTTCGTTCAAAATTAACTATTTTCTTGAAAAGTGGTTAGTTTGCTTAATAACTATTTTTTACAACTATTTATTTAAAGTTTATTTATTTGCTCCAAAATTCGTTTTTTTTTGTAGAAAATTAATTTTGTCGGTTAAACGGTTAAGTACTTATTTGAACTCGTTTGTCAAACATTTATTTTTGGTCGTGAAATCCTAAATAAAGTGCGCAATTTTCTTTAAGGAACTTATCCGCTGAGTTTAAAATTTAAGTTTCATTTCGAGAATTCGTTTTTTTCTCAGAAAATAATTTTTTTTAAATTAAATATGTGACTATTTTATTTTGGCTAAATACTTGCTTTTTAGTTAAAAATCAGCTATCTGGTTGAAAATTAATCTAATTTTTTAAAAATCAAACAACTTTGTTAAAAATTGATTTTTTGTTTGAAGATTCTTCATTTCAGTTGTGCATTTTTCTCTTTTGTTTGAAATTATATAATTTTAGTTGAAAATTTATATCTTTCATTGCAAATTGAATTATTTCATTTCTGGTAGAAGTATAATATTTTGTAATTAAAAATTCAACTTTTTTATTAAAAATTCATCGATTCAAAAATTTGATTTCTTCTGTCAGTAGAAACTTTTCAAAAATATGTGCAAGATAAACAAAGTTGGTATTATCCAGAAAATATTTTTTTAAATATTTAAAAAATTTTAAAAATATAAATAAGAAAGTTTTTCTGGAAAACCTCATATTTTGTGTTTTTTGACAAATTTAAAAAATTGCGGGTTTTTGAAAAACAGAGCACAAAATTCAAATAAGTAAAATATTAAAATAAATAAAGAAAATATTCATTATGTGGTCAAAAATTCAGCGGTTTTCTTGAAAATTCCTCTTTTTTGTTCGAATAGTCAATAATTTTATTACAGTTCTTTTCTTTGTTGACGAATAAATTTTTATTAATTTTCTTTGAAAATTCATCTCTCATCATAGAAATTTAATATTTTTTAATAGAAAATGAAACTCTCTGGTTAAAAATTAAACAGTCTTCTTTTGAATTCAAAAGTTTCATGAAAAATGCAACGATTTGATAAAATTTAGCTATGTGCTTAACAATTGATGAATTTTGTTGAAAATTCTCATTTTTGGGTTAAAAATTCGGTTTTTATAGAAAACTATCATTTTTTGTTTGAAATTTCACCTTCGCTGACAAATTAAAACGTTTAGTTGAAAATTAACGTTTTCGTTATGAATTTATATTATCGGGTATAAAATCTAAAATTTTTAGAAAAATATTGTCGTTTTTGCTTGTAAATTCCATACGTGATTTCAAAAAATAGAACCCTCTTTGATTTGAAATAGATTCGATCAACTTTGGTTGTAAAATTTATCTATACTTTATTGAGAATTCATCTTTTTTTTGTATAAAATAAAAATAAATAAAAATAAATAATACAAAACAAAATAAATAAAATATTCAATATTTATTTGAAAATTCAACTGTTTTCTTAAAATTTCCTCATTTTTTTTGCTTTGAAGATGAACAATCTTGTTGCATTTTTTTTCTTTCTTGTCCCAAAAACTTGTGTTACATTTTATTGAAAACTCATGTCTGTCGGTTGGAATTGAATCTTTCTGGTTCAAAAATAAAAACTGTCATGTACAAAATAAATCAATTTTCCTTGAAAATTCAATTTATTTATAGAAAATTCGTATTTTTGGGGTAAAAATTCGACAATTAGATGTATTGTCTTTCAAATTCGTGTGTTGGATTTGAAAATTCGTTTTTGTTTTGGTTAAAAATAAATGTTTTAACTGAAAATATCACTAATTTATTTAAAGTGCAAGGTAGGATAAGGAAGATAGAAAGCTTGAGCCGGGATCTTGGTGGGGGCAAGAGTGGGAATACGGAGAAGGCAAGACTGAGAAAAATAGAACAAAGAATAGAACAGAAAGAGATGGAAGAAAGAAAAAGAAAGATAGTGAAAAGTAGGAAGGGAAGAGTGAAGAGGGGAGAGAATGGTACTGGTGCAACTAAAGAAAGGAGAACATAAGAGGGAAGGGATGACAAAGAAGAGGATGTTATATGGATGTTCGGAGAGAATAGAGGATGATTTGACATGTATAGAAAGGAAGATGCAGTATAAGTTAAGGACAATAGCGGAAGAGGAAAGAAAACTATTATGGGAAAGAGTAAGGGGAAGATTACCAAGAAGTTACAAATGGCAAGTTCAAAATTCAAAGAGGAAGAATAAAAATGGAAGCGCAATGGGAGGAATAATGATGCGAGTGAGAAATGAATGTATAAAAGGGATAGATAAGAAAGAGAGGAAAGAACAAAAAGAAGGTGGGGGTTTATGTGAGCAGAAATATGCAGGAGAAAGTAGATGAGTTAAAAGAAATGATGGAAGAAAATAAAGAAGAGATTAGGCTTATAATGAGTAACGATTTCAATGCGTGAACAGGAGATAGATGAGGAAGGGAATGGGCAGAAAAGAGAGGAGCAAAATCAAAAGATAAGGTACAGAATGAGGAGGGAGAGAAGTTGTTAAAGATCATGGAGAAGTTGGGATGGTTTATCTTAAACAGAAATATAGAGGTTGATTCGAATCGCTTTCCCTTTATTGTGACATTAGAGGGAGAAAAAAGTAATAGCAATATGCCTAAAAAGGGGGCAAAGGAAAAGAGTGTAGGAAAACGGGATTGGTCATGGCGAGGAAAAGAAAAGTTTAGAGAAAAGGTAAGAAATATAAAAATGGGAGAGGGAACTGTGGACTAGGAGATGGAAAAATGATAGGAGAAGTAAAAAGAGGATTAGAGTGTACAAAAAAATGAAGTCAGTAAAGAGGGGAATACAAGTGGATGGGATGAGGATTGTGAAGAGAAAAAGGAACCGTTCAGAAAGGAATTAAGAAACTGGTGAAAAGAAAAAAGTAATGCAGAAGAATATAAGAGGAAAGAGAAAGAGTATTCTCAGTTGTGTCACGAAAAGAAACAGGAAGGGAATAAAAGGTTTGAGGAAGAGGCGGAGAAGGCTAGGCCAGAAGAAAAGGTATGGACGGAAGTAAATAGAGAAAGAAGAAGAAAAAGAGTACACCAAGATATTGAAATGGTAGAATGGAAAAAATATTTTCTGTATTTGCTAGGAGGAGTAGAGAGAAAAGTTAAGAAGGGAGGAAAATATGGTAGAAAAAGCGATGAGGAAGAGGGCATAATAAGGGAAGAAATAGTAAATGTGTTAGGAACAATGAAGAATGGAAATGCACCTGGTATAGATGCGATTCCAAATGAAGTATGGAAATATACAGTGACAAAACTAGAGGAATGGGCATGGATAATGTGTAATCGTGTATGGGGAGGAGAGGGGTGGCCAGAGTTATGGAAAGAAGGAGCAATGATACCAATAGTGAAGAGCAGCAAAGGAGGTTAAATATTATAGCGGTTTGACGCTGATGCCAACACTTTATGAAGTATATGTAACTGTTTTTAAGAAGATATTGAAGAAAGAATTTGAGGAAAATAAGATAGAGCCACCGACTCAGGCAGGATTTAGAAAAGGATTGAGTGTGATGGACAACATATATGTTCTGAACCATCAGTAAATAAGAGGATTGAAAGGGAAAAAAGGGGCAATGATAGCAATGTTCGTGGACTTAAAGGCAGCGTTTGACTCATTAGACCGGGGCGAAATAGGAAAAGTTATGATGAAAAGGAGGATAAGAGAGGGATTAATAAAGAGAGTATCGAAAATTTTAAGAGAGAATAAAAGGAGGGTAAAGGTAGAAGAGCAAGTAGGAGAAAGTTTCTGATTGGGGAGAGGAGTGAGGCAAGGATGTCCTCTGAGCCTACTTTTATTTAATATATTAATATCAGGCTTGGAAGAAAAAATGAGGAGAAAAGGTTGTGTAGGAGTTAAGATAGGGAAGGAAAAGATATAGAAACTGGCTTACGCTGACGAGATAGTGCTAATGGCAGAGGATGCAGAAAGGTTGGCGGACTTAATTACAGGATTAGAGAAATACTTAGTTTGGAAAAAGCTGAATTTGATGTATAAAATACAAAGATAATGAGGTTTAGAAATGGAGGAGGGAGGCAGAAAGAATGGACTCGGAGATGGAAGGCAATAAAGATAGAAGAAATGAAGAAGTTTAAATATTTGGTATATACTTTGCAAAATAATGGAGATCCTAGAGCTCATATAAGAGAAAGGATAAAAAAGCAGCAAGGTTAATGAAACAGGTATGGGGAATAGGAAAAAGAAGGTTTAAAAAAAATGGAGAAGGAGAATGGTCATTTGATACGCTGGTATGGCCGCTATTAAGTTATGGGGCAGAGATATGGTGATGGAAAGAAAGAAAAGATATTGACAGTTTACAAGAAAGGTATATAAGGTGGAAATCAGAGGTAGATTGGAAGCCGCCAGGATATATGGTGAGAGAAGAAGCGCAAAAGGATAAATTGAGTATTAAATCGGGAAAGAGGGTATGGAAATTTGAGTCGAAGCAGAGGGAGGGAAAGGGAGGTGAGTTAGTGATAAAATGTTTGATGGAGGTAGGAGAGAGGAGAGGGAGGGTGATAGAATTAACGAGAGGGGAAGAATAAAGGAGGGACTTCTTGAATGCTAGAGACGTAGAAGACGGGACTGGAGTATACTATGAAGAATTGGAAGAAAAAGGACAGGGAAAGTCAATTAATAGAAAGATGGGGGGTAATTGAGGAATCAAAATACAAAGATGGTATAAGATGATAAAAGAGGAAGGGTTACCGAAGCATTTAGAAAAGGGATGGGTAGAGAGAATGTGGGCCAGAATAGTAAGATTTAGATCGGGAAGGAGGTAAGAGAGGGGATATGTTGTGAAAAGGAAGACAACAGAAAGTGTAGAATATGTGAATGGAAGGTGGAAACATTTTTTTATTTT
>JAWWLR010000128.1:31170083-31183977 GCA_035041075.1 Acraspis erinacei | reverse complement strand
TGAATATTCATATTTTGGCTCAAAATTCAAGTATTTGTTGGGAAATTATATTTTTCCAAATTTAGTTTTTTTTCGAAATTTAAAAATTTTTTTGACAATTTTCTAGACAATTTGTCTTTTTGACTTAAATATTTAACAATTTCGTCAAAAATTACATTATCTGGTTGAAAGTTAGCTTATTTGTTGAAGAATAATTTTTTAAATGAAAATTACACCATTTGGTACTAATTAAACCATTGTTATGCAAAATTTTATTATTTTTATGAAAATTAAACTATTTGGCAGTAATTTTACTTTTTTATTGAAAATTCATCTATTTGGATTATAAAATTAAACTATTTTAATCGAAAATTAAATTCTACGATTGACAATTAACTTTTTTGTTAAAAATTCCTATTTTTGATTGAAAATTCAACTATTTGGCAGAAAAGTCAAGGTTTTTGTTAAAAATGCATCTTTTTTATTAGAAACTTAATCTTGTTTCTTAAAACTAAATTTTTTGTTTGAGGATTCAATGTAATGGTGAAAAAATGCTATTTTTCTCTGAATTTAGGAAAGGCTAATTTAAAAAATTTCGAATATAATAAAAATGTCGTTATTTTATTGAAGATTTAACCGTTGTATTAAAAAATCATATTTTTGCCTTCAAATTCAACTGTTTTTGTAAAAAATTTGACTTTCTGGTTTGAAAACTCATCTTTTTTATTATAAATTTATTCTTTTTTTTTTAAAAATACAACTATTTGATAGAAAATATTATCTTTTTAATTTGATGATTCAAATACTCAGGGCTCAAATATCCCCTATTACGTTATTAGTTCAAAATTCTTGTTTTTTTTTTAGTTAAAAATTGATTTCCTTTCTTGAAAAATCATTTTTTATTTTGTTTAATATTCATCATTATTAATAAAAATTCATCCAACTGCTTAAATATTCGTTTTATTAGTTGAAAAATAATTTTCTTACTAAAAAATAAACTATTCCGGTTTATGATTTATTTCTGTTTGGTTTAGGAATAATTTTTTAAACTGAAAATGCAACTTTTCTCTTTTTGGTTGGAAATTCTGATTTTTAAGTTGAAAATGTGTCTTTATTATCTGTAACTTTCTTAAATATAAAATCTTTATTTTTGAAAAACCTTACTTTGCAACTTTTTCTTAGTAATTTATCTGGTTTACTTGAAATTCAAATATTTATTTTAAAATTTTTGTATTTTGTTAAAAATTCGTCCTTTTTGTTGAAAATTTGTCTTGTTGCGTAGAATTTTGTTTTTAAATCATCTATTTAAAATAATTAAATAAGTAAATTTAAAATTTTCAAATTTTAATCTAAAATTATTTCATTCCAATTATAATAGATTTTATTGTAAAGAAATTTCAAGATAAAAATGATGTTCCTTGAATATTATTTGCCAGGAAATTCAACTATTTCTTCGAATTTTAAAAATAATTTTTCGGTTTAAAAATGCATCTGCTTTAATAAAAATTTAATAATATTTGATAAAAATGCAACTATTTGATAGAAATTTAATCTCCTTAGGCTGAAGATTAAAATATTTAGAGTTGAAAATATCTGATATTAAATTATTAGTTCAAAATCTATGTTTTTCTTTAATTAGAAATTGATTTACATTGTTAAAAAATTCTTAATAAATTATTTAATTTCTACTGTAATAGATAGGTTTTCAAACCAAAGGACTATTTTTCGAAGAAATAGTTGAATATTGAACCAGAAAAGATGACTTTTCAATAACATTGGTGAATTTTCAATAAAATAACAACGTTCTTGTTAAAAAATAAAATTTTTAATTGAAAGTAACTACAAAAAATAACTAAATTTTAACTTTGTAAAGTTTATGAATATCAGCGAAAAAATACCAGTTCATAACTAATTAGGAGAATCATCAGCCAAACGAAAAAACTTTCGACCAAAAAAATTGATTTTCAATAAATTACTTAAATTTTCCGCTAGTTAGTTGAAATTAAAAAAAAGGAATTTTTACTTAACCGTTAATTGTCAACCATATAGCTGAATTTTTAAACAAAAAAGTTTAATTTTCAATCCAAAAAGATACATTTTGAGTGTAATAATTGATAATTCAACTACAAACAAAGATTTTCAAGAATATAAATTAGTCATCAACTAAATTGTTGAATTTTAAATTAAATCATTTGTTAAAATATTAATTTTTAACAAAACAAAAAATGAATTTTCTATTAATTAGTCAACCAACAAAGACCGAAATTTAAATTTCAAACAAGAAGTTCAATTTCTAACTAAAAGCGATCAACTATAATACATCGTTTTTAGTTTAAAATTGAACTACTTGTTTGAATTTTTCAAAAACCACAAAAAAATGTTATGAAGAAGATTAATGTTCTACTGAAAAAGACAAACTTTAAAAATTATATTAATTTTCAACAAAATTATCGAATTTGGAAGTCAGAAAGACGAAGTATTTATAAACTTGGCGAATTTTCAACCCAGAAATATAATTTTTTAACAAAACTTTAACTTTTATCAAAAAGTTTAATTTTCATAAAAAGAATTTAATGTGTGCTCAAATAGTTGAATTTTCAACTAAAGAATATTTTTCTTAACACTAGTTTTATATTACAGACCTGAATTTTTTACTTATTAAGAATACATTTCTAACGAAAAATAGAATAGTTAAATTTTTGTTTAAAAAGAAAACTAATTCTAAACCCTAAAAAAGACTAAGCTTCAACAAAAAGTTCCATTTTTAACCAAAGATTTGAATTTAAAAAGAAAATGAATTTTTAACAAAAAAATTATTTTTTCTCTCAAATAGTTCAATTTTCATAAGATTAATATAATTTTTAGTCAAATAGTTGAATTTCAACTAAATTTTTTTACATAAGCATGTAATTAGCAAATTTTTAGTTAAAACATTAATTTTTAAAACAACAACTATAAGAAAAAAATGCAACTTCAACAAAAAATTCCATTATAACCTAAGATTTGAAATTAAAAACTTAATTTTTCATAAATTAGTTGAATTTTCAAACAATTAGTTGAATTTTCAACAAAAAATATTAATTTTCCACCAAGAAAAGGCTATTTAAAAAAACGAACTTTGCAAAATATATCTACTTTGAACCCCGAAATATAATTTTATAACAAAAAAGTTAATTTTATTTAAAAAATAGTTAAATTGGCATAAAAATAGTCTAATTTTTAATCAAATAGTTTAATTTTTAAATACAAATATATTTCTAACAGAAACGTGTAATAATGAAGATTTTAGTTAAAAGATTGATTTTTAACAAAACAAAAAAAACTAAAAATGTTTTTACCAACTAATCAATCAAAAAAGACAAATTTGTATTCAAATATTTGAGATTAGAAAATGAATTGTTGACCCTAAAAAACGAAAATTCAACAAAAATTTCAATTTCTAACCAGAGATTTGAATTAAAAAAATGCATTTTTAACCAATTAGTTCAACTTTTAAACAATTAATTCAATTTTAAACTAAAAACGATTAATTCTCAACCAGAAACTTCAATTTATAACAAGAAATATTAATTTTCCAACAAGAAGATGAGCAAGAACTTTCCAAAATATTTTAATTTTGAACAAAATAATTAAATTTGTAATCAAATAGTTGATTTTTCAACAAAAAAATTATTTCTTAAAAAAGGTGCATTATTAATCAAATCCTTTTTTTTAATGCCAGAACAGTTGAATTTTCAGTCGAAAAAAAATTAATAAAACAGTTAAATTTTTACCAAATAGGTTAACTTTCATAAACGTAAATTTATTTGGATTTTTTTTTAAACAAAATTCAATTTCCTTTTTTAAATATTAATAACTTCCGATCACTTACGATCGAGTTAATTCAATTCTTGGATTACGAAGGGGTTATTTGACGTCGTCTGCCAATTTTTATTTTCCTGGCGCCAAGCCGCTTTATTGTTAGTCGATAACGAGAATGATGGTCGAGAATTTTATGACTCGTAGGTCTGTTAATTTTCATTGAACGAGAAATTGAATTGTGTTTCGTATTTTAGAGGTAATTCTAATTTAAGAGCGATTTTTATCATAAATTGATACTAGTTTCTTTCTTCTTCTGAGTTTTCCAGGTGTTTCCTTTCGAAATTGAAATATCTCTCAATTTCCTGAGAAGATACAACTATCACGAGAGACATTCGACTTTTTTATCGACAGTGCGAAGCCAAGTGTATTTTCTGATCCAGGATGATGGTATTCTTTCTGGAGAATTGAGCGATAAATTTGTCCTATTCACTTTGCCAGAGAGACTTGAAAATTTAAAAAATCCTTTGATCCTTTCTTTGAAATGGAAATTATTTATATCCTTTTATATTAACATTCACTGAACTCAACAAATAGCGATATTTAACATTATTTAAGTCTATTAAAATATAAAAATTTGAATTTCGCGCCAAAACTTTGCTAGTTTATGACGTCATACTGTACGAAAAAATGAGTTTTAGTGACAAAAATCAGATAAATGTTATTTTTATTAATATAACATTTTTCTTTTATGCAGAATAATATTTTTATTTTCTTTGATCCAAAAAAATTCAAAAATACAAATGAAAATTAAATTAAATTTCAAAAACCTCTTTTATGAATTCAGCAACGAATATAAAAATTAAAAAGTTAAAAAGTTATGATAGTAAAATTTAAATTATTTATAATAATAACAGAAGTTATTAAATGTTAAGGAATTTTTTGTATACATTTACTTATTGATTTCTTTTTTTTGTTGACAATTTATTTTGTTAACCAGAAGTTTATCTATTCCTTGTTAAGTTAAATGTTAATTTGTTTCTTGAAATTTTGTCTTTCTTGAAAAAAAACTAATATTCTGGATTTAAATATCTTTTCTTTGATAGAGAGTGTAACGATTTTTTAAATCATTCGTTTCTTATTTCTTAAGAAAATTAATCTCCTTGGTTGAAAATTTATTATTATAAAATTAGCATCTTCGGCTTAAATTTGAAGTATTTTGTTCATAAAATTATTTTTTGGGATGCAGGTTCATCTCTTTAGTTAAAAATATAACAATTATTAGTGAATTTTTTGTTGGGTTGTTAAAAAATTTATAAACTGAAAATATTACTTTTATATTTTTGGTTAAATATCGAAATTTTTTAGTTAGAAAACTGTCATTTATAGTTGAAAATTGACTTTTTTAATAAATCATTTTAGGTAATTTAAGCTTTTACTTTCTCAAATAAAAAATTTTCGTTTTAAAAGATTTTTAGTTTTTTATTACCGGTCAATAATTTATCTGTTTTAATTGAAAAATCAAGTATTATTTTCAAAATTCTTGAATTTCCTTAAAAATTCATCTTTTTTGTAGAAAATCAATTTTGTTTGAAAATGCTACTTTCTGGTTAAAACCAGAAATTAATAATAATAATTATTATTATTATTAATTAATAATTCGAAAGAATTCACCTGTCTTAGTAAAAATGTCCTCCGTTTTGTTTAAAATACCAACTATTAAATTTTTTCTTAAAAATTTATTTTGTTAGTTTGAAAATTTAACCATTTGTTTAAAATTTTCACTATTTTATTGAAATTTCAACTATTTTATCCAAAATTCGACGCTTTGAAATATCGATTACTACATACTAAAAACATGTAACCATTTTGCTTAAAATGCTATTGCTTTTTATTAAAATTTAATCTTTTTCTAAATAAAAATTCAACCATTTGGCTGAAAATTTAGCTTTGTAAGTTGAAGTTTTTTATAAATTTAATTATTTTTTTGGTTTGAAAATTCATTTTGTTAACCAACAATTTATCTATTCCTTTTTTAGCTAAAAAGTCTTTTTTTTTAAATAAGTATTTTTTTTAAATAAATCTTTTGGATTTAAATATCAAATCTTTAATAGAGAACTTTAACTTTTTTCTTAATTTATTTTGTATTTCCATATTAATCCTCTTGATTGAAAATTCATCATTTGGATTAAAGATTTATTTTTTGGTCAAAAATTGGTTTTTGGTTTAAAACACAATTTTTTGGTTTAAAATTCGCTTTCCTGCTTTTAAAAATCAACGATTTTAGTAAAAAGTGTCTCAGATATGGTTTAAAACTAAATTATTTTCTGAAAAATTAAAATATATCATTGAATATTCGTGTATTTTTTACAAATTTATACTTTTTTTTGTAGAAAATTAATTTTCTTGTTTGAAAACTCTTCTTTCTTTGGTTGAAAATTAATGTATATTACTGAAAATTTCACTATTTTATTTTTTAATGTGAATTTATCTTTTTGAGATGGAAATTCAAAACTATTATCTGTTTTGTTACAAATTTATACTTTGTGGTAGAAAATTAATCTTTTTAATTAAAAATTCAACGACTTGGGTGAATGTTAGGCTATTTTAATAAAAAAAAATTTCCTTGAAGATACAATATTTCAATAAAAAATTAATTACTTTGGTTGAAAATGGAACTATTTTGATTAAAAAATTGTTTTGTTTAAAAGTTAAATCTTAAATGCAAAATTTAATTATTTTATTGTTCACATAAATTTTTCTTCCTTTTAAAAAGTCAATATTCGTAACAAAAAATGAAGGTATTCTGTTTTTGACCGCAATTTATCTTTTTTACTTAAAGATTCTACTATTAGGTTGAAAATTCATCCATTTTGTTAAAAAAAATGTGTAGAAAATTAATTTTTAAGAGATAAAATAGTCATTAAATTATAAGTTAATTTATTTATAACAATAAAAAAAGTTATTACATCGTATTCTATTATGCACAAGTTTCTTCTTCAGATAAAAGAATGACTAGGAGACATTCGTCCAAAAGCCTAAAACATTTCCAGTGCAAAAACTTTTTTCTATCTAAAAGGGCCAACACCTTGAATTGGTTTATCTAATTTATTTATAAAAATTGAAATTGTTATATTTTATCAAATATTACTAAATATTTATTATTCTAAGAAATACCAAAACTCGTTCTGACGATTAAAGGAAATTATCAGTAAAAAAATCTCACATTTTAATATTTTGCCACAAGAATTGTTTATAACAATGGTTATTATAAACTTTTCAATTAGTTCTTTAATTAAATATAATCCCTATATTCATATGAAGCACTTTTAGAAAAACATCAAATGTTCTGTACCGATATTAATACTATTTCCTAAATTGTTTATAAATTTTTTTTAGAACAAATAGATGGAATAATAAACAAATTATCTTTATTCTGTGAGTAAACATTCAGTTAAGACAGTATAAAGTTTATTTTATGAGTTAATAAATCGTAAAAAATTGTTATGTGTAAAATTTCAGTTTTTCGATACTTTGAGTGAAAAAATTAGAAATAAAAAAATTAGAAATAAAAAAATAGAGGAGAAAAAACTTTGAAGCGTCAAGCTTTTCAGAATTTAATAAACTTTAATAGTTTTAAATTCAAAATGGGACCAAAATTTAACTCTCTGGACATTTTTGAACATAAAAGTGTATTTCCTCCCACTGTGCGCTCAGCAGAAATTTCTGGTGCCTGGCTGAGTATTTTTTTGTTTTTTCTCAAGGAGGGGAAGGGAGGGGACATGAGGGGAGAGTAAATATGAAAATAAGGGCTGTGGAAATCAGGGTAATACGGGCGAAGGTTTGTAGCAGAAATTAGGAGAATACACCTAGGAGAAATTAAGCGAGGGAAAGCAGGAAAAAATAGGGGAAATTAAGGTAGGGAAAGTAGGAAAAATTATGAGAAATTTAGAGAGGGAAAGTAAGCAAAATGAGAGGAAATTGAGGAGGCTAAGTAGGAAAAATGAGGAAAAATTAAGGGAGGGAAAATAGGAAAAATGAGGGGAAGTGAAAGGAGGAAAAGTTAAGGAAGTTCGAAGAAATTATTGGAAATGAGAGTAGTATAGTGGGGGAAAGGAGAGCATATTAAGGAAAATGAGACAAGGAATAGTAGGGGAAATAAGAGAACTGCTAATAGGGGAAATGAGGAAAAGTAGGGCATGTGAAGAAAAAGTAAGGGAATAGGAAGTAGGTGATGTAGGGCAACTAAGAGAAGATTAATAAGGGGGAAGTAGGGGAGACATACAGAGAATAAAGGTAAGTACGTGTAGTGAGTTAAATCAGTTAGGGATCGTAGAAGACATGGATGAAATAAGGGAGAGGAAATGTGAGTGACGGAACATCAGAAGATGGGAATCGATGAAGTATGGGAAATAAGGGAAAATTAAGAGGTTGGAAGTAGGAGAAGTTAAAAATAAAAGGGAAGTAAGCAAATTAGGGGAAACGAGAGGAGGATTAGTAGAGAGATGAAGTAAAGTAGGGGTGTGAAGAATAAGTAGAGGATGAAAAGTAGAGGAAGTGGTGGAAGTAAGTAAGGATAGTAAGGAAAGTAAGTGGAAGATAGCGGGAATAATGTGGCAATTAGTTAAAAAGCAGTTGTTGAGATTCTAAGTAATGAAGGAAATTTAGCAAGTTTGAGGGAAATGGAAGAGGTGTGAAGGAAAAAATAAACGAGGGGAAAATGAGAGGAAAAATAGTAAAATAAATTGTGCAAATAAGAGTGGGAGGGGGGGCAGAGAGACTGAAGTAAAAGGGAGGGATAGGAAGCAGGTGGAGTAGAGGAAATAAGGGGTGATGAAGCAAAGGTGACGCAGGGGAAATGATAGGAAATAAAGGGAAGTAGGAAAAGTAAAGGAAATGAGCACAAGGAAGTTGGTGAAGTGTTTTTAGGTGAGGCGAATTAGGGGAAATGATCCTAAATGAGTATAAGAAGGAGAGGGGAAGTGACAGGTAGTAGGGAAAGGGAAAAGATATCACGGCAATCCAGGACAGGAGAAACTAAAGGAGCAAGATTTTCGAAAGAAGAGAGCAAAGGGAAAGTAAGATAAAGTAGAGGAATTTATTTTGAGGATCGGAAATAAATATAGCGGAGGTGGGGTCAAACGACTCAATTAACTTCCTAATAGGCTACGAAACCCTTTTTTGTAGGCAATTTATTCCTGTCAAATGCAAAGCTCTTTCCGGTTTCACATTACTTTGTAGGAGACCAGTGTTTATTTACGTGTTTCAGCAGGTCAGGTGAGGAGGTTATGCTGGATTATATTAAAGTTAGACCGAAGGTTGCATGTTGAAGGTTGAAGGTAGTGATAGAAGCAGCAAGAGGTAGGAAAGCTAAAGGGAACGAGCTGACTGACTGTAATCGTTACCACCACATGTAACTGCCTCGTCTGGCTATAACTGACCGTTACTACTGTCCGAACATTTCTTGCCTCTTCCACTGCTATAGGGTCTGTCGGGAACGGCCATTTCCACTTGACCAACACCCGAGGGGATCATCACATTTTAGTATTATTATAGGGACCATATAAATGATAACGATATTGTTATAAACTCACAAAATAATAGCCTTGGGCCAAGTCTGCGGTTTCTATTTTATTCTTTCCAATTTATGGTACTACCATCATCAATTGTGCGCTACGCCCACTAAAACTTTTTCGATTTGATGAAAAGAGTGCCACAAGTACCTCCCGAAGCAATCATATACTTTATACCACAATTTTCTTTTTTTTTCTAAAAAAAATAATCGTTTTCCGGTAAACTGTATATACCATGAAAGATGTATTTTTAGAAGTTCTGCGACTTTATTTTAAGGCCTTTTTGTAATTTTTTAATCTTTAATTACATAAACAGAAAAACAAAAATGTTATACTTTCTTGAGGATTTTGACCTTGAAAATCAAATTTGTGAATAATTTTAATATAATTTTCGTAATTCACGAGTCAAAATAATACAAAGTTTCAAATAAATCGAAGGTAAACAGTTTTCGGAAATTTACTCTTTTTAAATATGGAATATAAACTTAATTTTATTTAACTGTCAATCGAAAAATGGATTATGATTTTAAATTATGTGATACTATTTTCAAAATACTTTTAGCTAAATTCATTCGAATTTTTTTTTATTTTACAACATTGATCAAATTAAAAATCAATTAAGAGAGCAGGTTAACTCCTTACCTGGTTAAAAGTTAATTTTTTTTAATTCTACCATTTTATTTTTGGTTTGCACTTTATTTCTTTTTTTTTAATTCTAATATTAAGATGAAAATGTCGGTATGCTGTTAAAAATTTACTTCACTTTTGGTTTAAAATTAATGTTTAAACTAAAAATGTAACTATTCCACTTTTTTACTTTTTTTAATTAGTTTATAATTCTGTCTTTCAATTAAAATTTCGGAAATTGATTTAAAATTCAAATATTTTCTTCACAATACATTTTTTATAGAAAAAAATCTTCGTTCTAGTTTATAATTCAATGATTTGTTTGAAGGTTGAAATCTTTTTTTAGAAATTCATTTTTTAATGAAGATTCATCATTTAAGGTGAAAGTTCAGCTCTTTAGATGAAAATTGAACCATTTAGCTGAGAATTCGTTTTATGTCCTCAGATTTCATTTTTTCACGGAAAATATAACATACAGTCGCCTTTTAAGTTTAAAATTAATGATACTGATTGAAAATTTGTCCTCCTCTGGTTGAAAATTTCTGTATTTTGTTGAAAATTCGTCTTTTTGGGTCGAATTTATATTCTTTAAAATAGAAATCTTTTTTTTAAATATTAAATTTTTCGTTCAAAATTTAGTTTCTTTCTGTTAAAGAATCAACTACTTGGTTTAAAATTTGACGATTTTCTTAACCAGTTAATTTTTTTTTTAAATAACTATTTTCTTAAAGTGATCTCTTTTTTCGAAAATTAAACTGTTTTGATACAAATTTATACTTTTGTAGTGAAAATTTAATTGTTTTGTAGAAAATTTATCTTTTGAGGATTTAGATTAAAACAATTTGTTACAAAATTGAAATATTTAGTTGAAAGTTCATATTTTTTGTGAGAAATTGATATTTTTAGTTGAAAATTCAACTGCCTTGGTAGAAAATCGAACAATTTGGTTAAAAGTTAAACTATTTATTTGAGAATACAACTTTTGGATTCCAAGCTCGTTTTTTTTATTAAAAATTTATTTTTTATCTATAAATGTAGCTATTCCATTATTTGCTTAAAATTTTTCCTTTATAAATACTTATCTAATTGGCAGAAAATTCATCTGCTTGATTAAAAATTTAATTTTGTTTATTATAAATTCATAATTTTTCATGTGGATTCAGCTAATAATATATAAAAATTAGTATCTTTTGTTTGAATCCAGCCGGTTAAAATTCGCTTTTATTTTTATTGAAAATTATTTTTTTATCTGAAGGTTTCACTATTCCATTTTTGGTTAGAAACTTGATCTTGTGGGACAAGAATTCATCTTTTTAGATCAAAAATTCAACTATTTGTTAAAAAGTTCAAATTTTTTGTTACAAGTAAAATTATTTTCTTACAAAATTCTATTTTTTGTTAAAGTACTTCTTTTTGGACGAAAATAAAACTGTTTTGTTGAAAATTCATCCTTTTTTATTGACAATTTTTTTCCTTCATGATAGAAAGGATATCTTTTTTTGTTGAAAATTAAAAAAAATGGTATGATCTAAAAAAAGATCTAAAAAAGCATATCGAAACTGTACTTAGCAAGATAAATCAATTTTAATATCTAATTTTGCCCTTCTTGAGTTTGTAAAAAAATTGAAAAATAAATTTTGTTTTTAATTAGAAATTTAGAACAAAATCAAAAATAAAGTAAAAATGTGGCATATTTATGAAAATAGTTTGTTAATATTTTCAAAAAAATGAGCGCCAAAAGATTTTTGAAATTTATAAAAGTTAAAAATAATCTGTTAAACTAACATAATTTCAAATTTTGCTAGAATTTCGACTAAAATTTGATCGTCTAAACTCTTTCAAAACTACTGTTAAAGGTTCTTAATTTGTTCTAGAATTTTTTACAAATTTAGATTTATTTTTAAAAAAATGTGCATATTTTAATTTGATTTTGATTTTTTTGAGAAGTTAAAGTGCGCTCCCAAAATTTAAATAACAAAATTATTTTGTGAAATTCCAGAATAATTTAAAATAAAAAATTTTCCTCTGGCTGAAAATTCGTGAAAGGTAAAACCAGAAGTGCTGCCTTGAATATTAAAGAATCATTCAAAATGCAAATTTTCTCTTCTAGAAATAAATTTTGAGGGAGAAAATTTCTTATTCAGCAACTTAAATTTACCATCAACCATAAATTTCATTATTCTTAATGGAAAATAAAAGTGATGGCTGGTTCTGAAAATAATTCAAAATAAGCGAACCGTGAGAGAAATTTTCTTTCAGCATAAATATTCAAAAGCTAAGCTTTTAAAAGATTTTCACTAAATGTAAAATCGGGTGCGGTAGGGAGAAAGGAAAGGAAAGAATACAGTAAAAATAGAGTCGAATTTTCTTTTAAAGAAAAGTAGATCTTGTCGTTGCAGAGATTACGTCTTCGCTAAAGGAAAAAGGACGAATGGAAGAAACTCCTTAAAGTTCGTTTCGCTTTTTGCATATTTTATATTTTTCCATCTCTTTTGTTCCTTTGTGAATAAACAAATTTTTTAACCATGAAATAAATAAATTCAATGTTATTAAACTTATTTATAAAATTTTATAAGATTATTTTGTTTTTATTAAAAAAATCTTGCTTTTCAAATCACAAAGGTAAAACAAAATTTGGCATTTCAGAATGAGAGAAAATATTTAATTTCTTTAGAATAGGTTAAAAATCCCTGCAGATCTGGAAAATAATTTTTTGCTTTCTAAACATGTTTCTATAGATTTCACTTATTTAGGATACTATTTTTAAAATATTTACTACTTCTCGGACCAACAAATATGTTTTTGGAAGCGTTCATTTTTGAAAAAAATACATCAGGCTTAAATAATAATTTGACTTCTAAACGAAAAAAGAAACATTTTTAACAAAAAAATAGAAAAGTTAAATTTTCAGTGTATAAAAATAATTTTCAAATAAAAAAATATTTTTCAAAACAACAGTTCAATTTGCCAACAGATTAAATTTCAATTGATAAATTAAATTGTACAAAAAAATAATTTTTAACAAAATAGTTAAATTTTTTACTAAAAAGATGACCGACTAGCTAAAATTTCAACAATAAAAATTATATTTTAGCAGGGAAGTTCAATTGCCATATAAGTAGTTGAATTTTTAACTAAATGCAAAGTTTAAACTAAAAAGATGAAGTTGTCAAAAATAAAAAAGGTAAATTTTCAGCGAAAAAATTAATGTTGAGCGAAAAGAAAAAGATTGGCAAAAAAGCAGTTAAATTTTCAACTAAAGACTAAAAAGTATATTTCTAAAAAGTCAGTTTAACCTTTTACTATAAATGATCAATTTTCAATAAAATATATAATAGCTTATATTTCACAAAAAAAAATTTAATTTTTCAGAAAAAAACTTTTCAATTTTTAATAAAAAAATAGTAAAATTCAATAAAAAATATGAACTTTAAAAAAAATTTGTCAATTCAAAACCAAACAGTTGTTTCTTAAATTATTTAAATTATTATATAATTAAATTATTAGATTTCCAAATTAAAAAAATAATTGACCACCAAAAAAATTATTTTAGACAATATAGTTAAATGCTCACCCAAAGATGTGAATTTTGAAATATAATGATAAAGAATCACGAAATCAAAGATTTTGATTTTGATAAAAGTCATTTAAGTTTAACCAAAAAGAAAAAGAATTTGTAGCAAAATTATTGTATTTTAAAATCAAAGAGAGATTTTTTTAACTAAATAGTTAAATATTCAATTTAAAAATATAAAATAAAAATTGAAAACCTAAAAATGAAATTATAGGAAAGAGATTCAAGTTTTAAAAAATTGTTTAGATTTGTAACCACAAGTTGACGTGTCAACTGAAAAAGATATTTTTCAAAAAAGGGAAAAGTTTAATTATCCGTTGAAAAATTAATGTTTAAACTAAAA
>JAWWLR010000128.1:31151527-31161545 GCA_035041075.1 Acraspis erinacei | reverse complement strand
TTTTTAAAAAATCACACAGAAAAAAAACAGTTTTTCTATCGAAAAATGGGTGATTACTGCATTTGTTCATTAAATTTGTTTACAATATAAACAATTATATTCTTCAGAGAAATTTTATTAAATATAATATTATTTCAATTCATATTTCTGGCAATATAACTTGAAAAAACGTACAATTATGGAAAATCGTAGAAAACATTTTTTCAACAGCTAATTTGTTTATAATTTTTGTTTTGTTGATTGTTTAAGATTGGAACATCTTTAACTAATGTTACTCTATGCAACTTAGGCTATTTCAACAAGTCTCTTGTTATTGACAAGCATCGGGAACGTAAAAAAAATTTTCAATTTTTGTGGTCACAATTGTTTATTTATAAATAAAAAAACATTCAACTAAGAAGATTGATTTTCTAACAGAAAAAAAGAATTTCCTCAAAAAAAGTTTCCTTTTGTGAAAAATAGGTGAATTTTATACAAAATTATGGAATTTTGAAACCGAAAAGATTATTTTCTCTGCAAAACCGTTCAACTTTTTTTGGATTTTCTTGTAAAATTGAACATTCAAATTTTGATGGCACAAAAAATAATAAAAAAATTCCATCTTGTGGTCTCGCAATGCAGGATTAAAAAAAACATGAATTAGCCAAAATTGTGATCCCAACAAATATCTACAAGTTCGTTAATTAAACATTTTTTTAAATATATAAAAAATTTGTAAAAAATGAAAAAAGTTAGGAAAGAAAAAGGATTCAACAACAAGATGATTTTTTCCATAAAAAAAGAAAGAATTTTCCACATTTTTTATTTTAAAAAATTACTTTCAACTAAAAATAGATAAATTTTTCATTGAATTTTATCAGTTTATTCCGCATTTGAGCAAGGAACAAGGAAAAGGATAATTTTTTTGAAAATAGGGGAAAAGCGGGGAAAAGAGGGTGCAAGAGCGGCTGAGGAAAGGAAAAGAGGGGAAAATAGGGAAAAGCTAGAGTTGAGGGGAAAATATGAAAAAGGGAAAAAATATAAAGAGCGGGAAAGAGGTGGAAATATATACAGAGGAAAATAGGGGAATAGGGGAAAGCCTTCGAATTCTGCGTTAATTTTAGCGACAATATTTAGACACGTTATCATATTAAAAAAAATTTTATTATGCAGCCAAGCCCGCTAAAGGTTTTTTATGTCTACCTCATCACAGATGAAAATTGGGTCAACCCTTTTATATTCTCTTGAGATATTACTTTGCAAAGTGCCATATATTATTTAAAGATGCTTAAAATGAGTTTTACCACAAGCTTTTCAATTAGAAGCAGAGGAAAAATTTTAAATAATAGTTAATTTTTCAATCGAAAATTTAAATTAAAAAAAAATGAATTTTTAACTGAAATAGTTAAATTTTCATTAAAAAAATTATAAATATTCAACCTAAAAACGAAATGTTTTTTAAATAGTTTAACTTTTAACCAAGCAGTTGAATCTTCAATTAAAAAAGATGAATTTTTAACCAAAGAAAATAATTTTCTACTAACAAAGAAAAATCTTCAACATAATAATGTACTTTAAACTAAAAAAAAAATTAACTGAAGATGTGAGTTTTCAAGTAAAATTATCTAAACGAAAAAAGACGAATTTTAAAAAAAATAGTTAAATTCTTAACCAAGCGGATGCATTTTGCACAAAGCACATGCAATTTCAAAAAGGATTTCTTTAAACAAAAGTGGTTAATTTTCAATAAAGAAAATTAATTTTTATATAAATAGTCCAATTATTCACCAGGAAGATTTATTTTAGATCCAAAAGAGTTTTTAAGATTTTCAACGAAATCGTTGAATTTTTGACTACGAACATTCATTTACTATGAAAAAAAACATTTTGCAAAATATTTTTACCCAAAGAGGTGGATTTTAATCAAAATCGTTGAATCTGTATTTCCAAAAGAGATGGATTCTTTAAAACAAATATAATAATACACTAGATTTCTATTCAAAAAATTGATTTTTAACAAATTAGTTCAACTTTAAATTGAGAAGATGAATTTTCTACCAAAAAGTCAAATTTTAGAAACAAATGCATGAATTTTTAACTGAAAAAGTTAAAGCTTTTAACAAAATATTTTAATTTTCAATCAAATAATTTTTAACTAAAATAAAAAATATTTAACTATAAAAATGAATTTTTAACAACGTACTTCAACTTTCAACCAAGTAGTTGATTTTTTAAATAAAAGTATAAATTTAAAAGCATCCGTATAATTTTTGTTTGAAAATTTATCTTTATAGTAAAACCTTGAATTGAAATATTAAATTCAATGTGAAGCGGTCGGTCGGTAAAAGAAATTAATTCAGAGTTTCTGTCAGTAAAGAAACAAAAATATTTCTCTTCCTGATTTGCAAAAAAAAAATCAAAAGGATCAGTTGGTATGCATTTGAATGTGGAGTGATCGGTCGGTAAAAAATCTAATCTGAAGTTTCTGTCGGTAAAGAATCAAAAATATTTATTTTTCTTATAAAACGAAGAAAGAATAAAAAGTAACAACACTGACCAGGATCAGAAGAATTTGGATGCGGAGTGCTCCGTCGGTAATAAATTCTGAGATAAAGTTTCCGTCGGTAAAGAAGTAACAATTTTTTTCTAAATTCAAAAGAGAATGAAATGTATCAAATTTTAGAATGATCAGTCAGTAATAAGTTGAGTGTGAAATGATCGATCAGGAAAAAATTCTAGTAAAAAATTTTCGTTGTTCAAGAAACAGAAATATTTCTCTTTCTGATATAAAAAAATTAGAAGGATCAGTTGGCAATGGATTAGGTGTGGAGCGACCAGTCGGTAAAAAATTTTATATAAAGTTTCCGTCGATAAAGAAACGAAAATACTTCTCTTCCTGATTAAAAAAAATCGGAAGGATCAGTTCGCCAGAAGTTGAATATGACGTGATCAATCCGTAAAAAATGTCATCTGAAGTTTCCATCGGTAAAGGAAAAAAAATATATTGCTTTTTCTTATTAAACAAAGAAATAATAAAAAGTGACAATATTTACAAGGATCAGAAGAATTTGGATGCGGAGTGCTCAGTCGGTAATAAAATCTGACATAATGTTTGCGTCGGTAAAGAAGTAATTTTTTTTTAAATTCAAAAGAGAATGAAATGTATCGAGATTCAGAAGGATCAGTCGGTAATAAATGGAAAATGAAGTAATCGGTCAGTAAGAAGTAGTATGAAATTTCCGTCGGTAAAGAATAAAAAATATTGCTTTTTCTGATTAAACAAAGAAAGAATAAAAAGTGACGACATCTACAGGGTTCAGAAGAATTGGTATGTAGAGTGCTCAGTCGGTAATAAAGTCTGATATAAAGTTTCCGTCGGTAAAAGAATATTTTTTTTAAATTTCAGAATAAAATAAAATGTATAAAAGTTCATAAGGATCAGTCGGTAATAAATTGGATGTAAAGTGATCGGTCGGTAAAAAGAAATCTAGTATAAAATTCCTGTCGGTAAAGAAACAAATCTATTTTTGCTTCTGATATGAAATATATATTTTGAATGTTTTCCCTTGATTGGTTGCTTGTGTGAGTAACATGATACACAAAGCTCAGAAAGGACTTACAGCACCCAAGGGTTCTCTTTCAATAGCCTCTGGGAAATGGACGTCAGGGCATGGGGTTTGAAACGGGTTTGAAAGGGGTTGAAAGGGGTTGTAAGGGGTTGAAATGGGTTGTAAGGGTTTGAATATCTAGATTCTCTCCCAAAGGTAGTTCGACATATTCGACCCTTCATTGTTTGACCAGGCAATACTTGAAAGCAGACCAGATGAAAAGCCCGAAGCACTTCAGACTATCACCGACTACATTCACTATGTCAATCTCGTTTCCAATACCATTTTCGAATCAGTGATCAGTCGCATAATTCCCTTGAAAAATTGACTTTTACCTTGATTAAAAAGCAGTCTCTCGTAAAAATCAATGGATTATTATCAATAAATATAGATTAGCTACCGTCGGCAATTATCTGCAGGGTCAGCACGAGTAGAAAAAAAATCACTGATCACTTTTAAGCACGATAACTTGGTTGGAAATAAATTTAAATATATTTTATGAAAATATATCGAAATTTAATTAAATTTAACGTCAAATGAATCCTCTTTGAGACATTTCTGACTTTTTGGAAGGATATATCATTTAAGAGGTTTTTTTAAAAAACTAAGAATTTATCGAGATTTGCTTCTAGAATTCGGCTTGTGTCACCACCGAGAAAAGTTGTAGGAAATATATGAAATTCACGGGATGCAGTCCATTAAATCTTATATTTAATTTCATCTAAAGAAAACTTAAAAAGGTTAACGGGTTCCTAAGTTATGACTGAAATTGTCCAAGCGTTTCTGAGTAAAATTTCAATCATCGATTTTCTACCTCATATTCAAATAGAGATATAAACTAGAAAAAACTTGGAAAATATCTGAAATTTGCAGGATACATTCCTTAAAATCTTATTTTTAATTTAAGCTTATAAAATTTAAAATAATCCCACGGGTTACCGAGTTATGACTACAAATGTCCAAGCATTTCTGAGTAGAATTTCAATCGTCGATTTTGTACTGCAACTTCAAGTCGTGATATAAACAAGAAAAAAATTGGAAACTTTCTGAAATATAGAGGATGCAATCTCTAGAATCTTATGTTTAATTTAAGACAATCAAATTTAAAAAATCTTACCAGGTTGCCGAGTTATCACTAAAAATGTCCAAGCATTTCCGTTTTAAATTTTAATTTTCAGATTTGGACCATTTAGTTAAACACTGCAGGCTAATTCTTTATTTTTTTTGGCTTTCCAAAATTCTTTGTAAATAAAAAACGTAAAAAATTTATTTTCCGAAAAATGGTTCTTTTAACTGAAAAAAATACTTTGTCCTACCTAAAAAAATCAGTCAAGTAAATGTATATAAAGATTTGATTGTAACGATAAAAATT
This sequence comes from Acraspis erinacei, assembly GCA_035041075.1. Taxonomy (NCBI): domain Eukaryota; kingdom Metazoa; phylum Arthropoda; class Insecta; order Hymenoptera; family Cynipidae; genus Acraspis; species Acraspis erinacei. The sequence continues at coordinate 31,156,586 of JAWWLR010000128.1, read as the reverse complement.
ACTAAATTAAAAAAAAAGTTTTGTTGCTAGTTGTCACTTTAGAAATAAAAGTCAGCAAATATATTTAAAAAAAAGAATTTTCCGTGCTAAAAGGATAGATTAGATTAATTGTTTATCAATTCTTTTTAGAAGAATGAATGTGAGCTTCAAATTGACGCTCGGGTCGTTTTAAAAATATTTGCAATTGTGTTTTATTTATTATTTATCGCAATTTTTTTTAATATTTTAAATTATTGTAAAAAATTAAAAGTTATCGAAATGTTATGAATTTCAGGAAAACCCGAAACATTTTAGCACTAATCCAAGGAAACTTTTTTATGGGAATTATACAATTTTTGGAACAACAAATTTTTTAAATTGAATTAATAATTACCTACATGAAAATAGTTAGACACAATAACAAATTTTTTTAAACAAATACTGTGTTTTCATTATGCTAAAATAATATTGTTATAAGTTATTTTTATTGTTTAAACAAATAATTTGTTAACCCTAATCAATAATTACGTCACTTTATACGAAAAGTTAGCGAAAACTTAAGAATTTTAGAAAAAAAACCGCAATTTTCCAGCATTATTCTGAATGAATATTATAATAAACATGAATCAAAAATATTTGAGAAATGATTGTTATTAAATTTGAATGATTTTTACCTCAATTAAAAGAAAAGTTAAAAACCAGTTGAGAATTTAGAAGAAACTCAAATTTCTGGTATTATTTGAACAGATTATTGTTATAAATAATAATAATTTTTTGAAAGACTTATTGTTGTCAATTTAAATTAAATATTTTCTTGATCTGACTAAAAAATTACGGCAAGTTAAATAATTATGAATAAACAGTAGCTTTCTACACCTGTTCTAAAAGAAAATGACTATAAAGTTTATTGTAAATTGTTTAAAAAATTTATTGGAATATCCAAATGTCAGTCAGAGTAAGGTTTGGAGCATTATAAGCAATTTGTAAATTCTCTCTGTAATTTAGGATGTATGTATTAAATTTCTTAAAATTATAAAAAAAAATTCTTCAGAGCCCTGTTTTTTTAAATTTTGAATCGCCCTAATCTATAAATCTAGGATTTTAGAAAAAAAATGTATTCGAATAATAAAGAAGAGGGAAGATCATTATAGCTGATAAAATTTTCCCCTTTTTATACAATCCTGAATGGGGTTAATATCCCTTTATCGCCGATATTTCTCTCTCCGGAGTGTATTAAATTATTGCACCTGACTCCATTCGCAACGATGATAATCGTCGCAATATTTTAGACCCAAGAGCAATATTGTCTCTAATAACTGTAACGTTCACTGTACCTATAATGCCCTCTGGGTATTATTTCGATTTTTAAGTGATAATTACAAGCTTGTAGATTAAAGGCAATAGCGATTCAAAATACTTTATGCAATCATCTGCAATTATCAAAAATGTCAACAAGAACTTTAGAAGTGTAGGAAGTAGCTAAAAAAATAGTTTTGTAGCCTGTTAGGGCGTTAATTACATTTTTTCAAACTCCCCGTCCTTCCACCTTCTCCCTTCCCCCTCCACCTCCTCCTCCTCGTATCCATCCCTCATTTATTTTTTATCCTATCCTTTCCTGTCCTATCCAATCTTTTACTATCCTATCATATCCTTTCTGATCTCACTCTATTTGGTTATATCTTACTATCATTCCCTTTCTTTCAACTCGCTCCCCTCTATTCTACTTCTATACTTTCCATTATCACCTACTTATATCTTTTCCATACTTTCCTGCCACTACTTCCACTCCGCCTAGCATTCCTCACCTCTTCTTTTATCCTATCCTGTCGAGTCCTATACAATTCTTTACCTTATAATCCTATCAAATGTGATCTTATCATATCTGGTTATACCTTACCATATCTCGCGTCCTTTACACTACCTCACTATTCTCCTTCGATACTTCCCTTATATCACTTACTTCATATCCTTTCCATACTCCCTTTTCCATTATTTTCCTGTTAAGATCCCCTCCAATCTGATCTCCTTCACGAAAGGCTAAATATTAGGGTAGGCGTTTTGCAAATACAAAAAAAAAATTATACCCTATTAAAACGTTTATTTAGAACTTTAAGCCTTGCGTTCCCATCAGTTCCGTCCCGCTACCTTCGTCAAGTCCCTTTTCTTCCACTTCTTTCTTCATTACTTCATCCTCTCCTCATTTCCCTAGCTAATAATTTCTTTCACTATCCATCCACACTTCTAACCATTTTCCCTAGCTTCTCCCTAATTTTCCCTCAATGCTTCTAATTTCCCCTTCCCTGGCTTCCAATATTTTCTCTCTGCAAATTTCCCCTCAATTCCCTTCTTCTTATTCTGTATACCTGCTCCCGTTTATGCATCCTCACTCTCCTTCTTCTCGTTTCCTCTATTTACCGTTCCCTCATTTCCCTTACTACCCAACCAATCATTTTTCCTCAGTCAACGTACTTTCACTTTCCTAATTTTCCTTTCATTCACCTAATTTTCCAGTGCTCATCACCAAGCACCTAACTGACCTTCGCTTTCCATCGCTTATTCTACTATCTCTCCTCTCATTTCCATTCACATCACCTAGTGCCTCTCTCGTCGTTTAACTAGCTAAGAAACACCTTCACCTACGTCCCTCTGTTATCCATTATATTCCCTCGTCTACTCATCTGTACTACCCTAATAGCCCATTCTTCACTTACCTCACCGAATTCCAATTATTTCCTGTAAATCCTCTATTTTCTTTTCTCTAATTCCTTCTACTTGCCATATTCAAATTGGCCTACTACCACTGCCTTTACTTTCCTTTATTTCCCTCACTCCACCTACTGAATCTGGTCGCTTCGCTAGGTAACATTCACCTTCACCTACTTCCCTTTCTTATCGATTACTTTCCCTCCCCTACTCACCCGCACTACCCTACTAGATCCCCCTTTACTTCCTTCAGTGACTTCCAATTATTTCCCTTATAGCATTTTACTTCCTCCGTCTCATTCCTGCTATTTCCCCAAACCTTAGTTCCTCTGCTTCTAAATTCTTTATGTCCCTCACTTCACCTACTGACCTTCTCGTAGTTTCCCTAGCTAAGACACACCTTCTCCTAATTCCCTCTCTTATCCGTAATTTTTCCTCCTCTACTCACTTTTACTACCCTAATAGCCCACCCTTCACTTCCCTCACTTACAATTATTGCCCCTAAATTTTCTCACCTACTCTCTCAAATTTTTACTATTTTCCAACACATAATTGCCCGTGCTTCCACTCCTTTATTTTTCTCACATCACCAATTGACCCTCTCTTCGCTTCCCTAGCTAATAATCACCTTCGCCGGCATCCCTCTCGTATCCATTATCCCTCCTCCGCCTACTCACCTGCACTACTCTGTTAACCCACCCTTCACTTGCCTTGCTTACGATTATTTCCGATACATTCCCTCACTTCCTCTCTCAAATTTCTGCTACTTCCCAGCACCTAATTTCCCCTACTTACACTCCCTTTATTTTCCTCACTCCACCAACTGAGCCTCTCTTCCTTTCCCTACATAAGACTCACCTTCGCCTGCTTCACTCTCTTATCCATTATTTTCTTTCCCCTACTCACCTGCAGTACCCTATTAGCCCACCTTTCATTTCTCTCACTTAAAATTATTGCACCTACATTCCCCCTGAATTCCAAAAATAATTTCGAATGTTTTTTTGCACCACCCTAGTAGTCATTCATTCAAGAAGATGTCGAAAAAATTTGGGATTTTGTTGAAACATCTCTGCGTGAACTCAAAACTTCTTAGAGATCGATATTCTTCAACAACAATAAATTCCAATACTTTCTAGGACCCCGGCAGTAGTAATACATTCGAGAAGATTTCTAGAAATTTCAGAATTTTCTTGAAACATGCTCGAGCGAGCCCAAAACTTCATAGAGACCGATAATCTTCAAAAAACAAAATTTCGCATGCATTTTTGGACCACTCTAATATTTACCCATTTGAGACGAATCAGAGAAAATACGAAATTTTCTGAAACATGTTTGGCGAAATCAAAACGTCATAAAGATCGATAATCTTACAAAAAAATTCCAATGCATTCTTGGACAATTCTGGTAGTGACGAATTCAAGATGATTCCGAGAAAATTCGAGATTTTCTTTAAATGTGTTAGGGTGAACTCAAAACTTCATAGAAATCGATTCCCTGAAAAAAGATGCCAATCAATTTTCGGACCATTATTGTTACGATCAATTCGAGAAGATTTCGAGAAAATTCAAGTTTCTCTTGAAATATGTTCGGGTGCACTTAAAATTGAATAAAGATTGATAATCTTGAAAAAAAAAACAACAATAAAATCAATGCATTTTTGGACCACCTTGGTAGCGATTCGTTCAAGAAGATTCCGAACCCAAAACTTCATGTATATCAATAACGTTCCAAAAAAAATGTCCACTTCATTTTTGGATCACGCAGGTAGCCTTCGAGGCGCATTCAAAACGATTTTGAGAAAATTCGGGATTTTATTGAAACATACTCAGGTGAACACAAAACTTCATGGAGATCGATAATCTTCATAAAACAAATTGCAACAGTATTTTTGGACCATCCTGGTACTATATCATTCGAGACTATTTCGAGAAAATTCCAAAATTTCTTGAAAAAGTTATTGGAAACTCAAAAGCTGATGGAGATTGATAACACCCAAAAAACAAAATTTTCACTGCATTTTTGGACCACCCTGGTAGTGATGCATTCGAGACAATTTCAAGAAAATTCGAGATTTTTTTTAACATGTTCGGGCGAACTCAAAACTTCATGGAGATTGATAATCTTCAAAACAAATATATATATATATATATATATATATATATATCGACTCCATTCTCGGACCACCCTGGTAGTAATGCATTCGAGAATATTTCGAGAAAATTCTACTTTTTCTTGCAAAATGTTCGGGCGAACTCAAAAGCTCATGGAGATTGATAACCTCCAAAAAACAAAAATTTCACTGTATTTCTGAAACACCCTGGAATTAATGCATTCGAGACAATGTGGACAAACTTCAAGATTTTTTTAAACATGTTCG
>JAWWLR010000128.1:31090338-31104208 GCA_035041075.1 Acraspis erinacei | reverse complement strand
TAATTATTCAGGTTAAAACCTTTTGAAAAAGGTACGCATTGTACTGAAACGTTAAGGATTGAGAGAGGAGCTTTTAAGAAAATCAAATTTGAGTTAAACAATGGCTTTTTGACTCAATTTTATTTTGAATTATCTGGACCGTAAGACATAAAAAAGAATCCAGGATTCAATATTCATAAATATCGTCGGTCGAAGAAAGGATTGATTTGTTTTCAAATCATTATACAAAAATGTATTTATTTTATTAAAAATTCTTCTCTTTTGGCTGAAAATTAATCTGAACGCTCAAAAATTTATTAATTTTTTTGTTTGAAAAATTATTTTTTGGTTGAAAATTTAACTAATTTTTTTAAATTGGTTTTTCTTTTGTCGAAAATTGATATTTTTCGTTGAAAATTCAAAATTTTATTTAAAATTTGACCTGTTTTTTGTAAAATTATTCTTCTTGCTTGCAAATTAATTTATTTTGGTTAAAAATTTAAACGCTTTTAAAAAATTTCATTGCTTGGTTAAAAATATTTTTCGTTTGAAAAGTCTACTTTTTCGTTTAAAATGCATTCTTTTTTTTAATTTAAATATTTTATTCAGAATTCTTTTTATAATTACTTTTCCAACTTAAAAATTCAGCATTTTATTTAAATTTGTCTTTTTTGTTTAACTTCAACTGTATTTTATTTATTATTATAATCTTTTCAGGTGGGAATATCAACTATTCCAATTTTGGTTAAAAATAATTTCTTTCGTAGATAAAAAAATTGAACTATTTCCTTTTTGGTTGAAAATTGAACTGTCTCATCTTTTTATTTTTCGGTGGAAAATTAATATTTTTGTTTAAAAATTCATCGTTTTAAATAAAAATTTGACAACTTAGATTTAAATTTTAACTACATTCTTAAAAATGTAAATTTTTTTCTTTCTTAAAAATTCAACTTTTTAGTTGAGAATTCTTGAATATACTTAAAAAAAAATTTTCGGCAGAAAATTCAGATTTTATTTAAAAATTCCATCTTTTCAGTTAAAAATTGAAAAACAAAGTTTTAAAGCTCAAAAACTTCCTTAAAAATAAGAAAAAGCTTTCTTTCTTAAAAATTCAACTTTTTGGTTCAGAATTCTTGAATTTTATTGAAAATTCGTCCTTTCTGGTAAAAATTTAATATTTAGTTTGAAAATTTAACTTTTTTGGTTCAAGATTCAACTTTCTGGTTAAGAATTTATGAATTTTGTTAAAAAATTCTATTTTTCGGTAGAAAATTAATCTTTTTGTTCAAGAATGCATCCTTTTGTTAAAAATTCATCTTTTTGTTTATAATTATTTGAATTTTATTGAAAATTTATCTTTTTATTTGAACATTCAACTTTTTGGTTGGGAATTCTTGAACTTTGCCAAAAATTCGTTGATTTTCGACAGAAAATGAATATTTTATTTAAAAATTTCATCTTTTTAGTTACTTTTTGTCCCCTTTCCAATTAACAAAAAAAAAAAATTAACAAAAATTAACAAAAATAATTCTTTAAACAATTGATTATTATTATTTTAAATAATGTAATATTTAAATAATGCTAGAATGTTTCGTTTATCTTTAATATTTTCAACTTTTTGTCTACTTTTTATTTAGTAAGAGGTAAAACTTAATAATTTAAAAAAAGCATTGTTAAAATCAAATTAATTTAATTTAACAAACATAAAAAAAGTAAAAATTTGAAATCTCAAAATTTTAAATTGCTTCCAGATATTTTGTAAACTTCTAAAACAATTTTGAAATAATTCAGTTTTTCCCAAAATTAAAAAAATTCTGTATGGGGAACAAATTCCCCTAATTTTTTTTCAGATTCTTTTTAGAAGTTTTAAAATCTATTGAAATGTTTTGAAATCTTTGTAATTATTTTCGAAAACTGAGTTTCCGAAATAAAAAATCATGTATAATTTTCAGAGTAATCTTAAGAGTATTTTCTTCTTATCCTAAAATCTTTGATAAATCTCAAAAACATTTTTTTTACAAACCTTAAAAAATCTACATTCTGTTTTAAATTTTTAGAAACATTAAAATCTTCTAATTCTAGAATTCTCCCAGATTCTGTTGTTAACAATTTTGAAAATCTTTTGAATTTTGGAGGGTTGAGAATTTTATTTTGTGGTTTTTTCAGTCTTTCCAATTTTATTATTCAGGAACTTATTTTTCGGGATTTACTTTTCGGGATTTTCCATTTAATTTTAAATTTGATATTTTTATTTTCCGGCAATTTAATAATTTTTGAAATATTATTATTCGGAAATTTAAAAATTCGGGCATTTCAGATTGTCGGGAATTTTACTTTCGGGATTTCTTACTTGTCCGAATTTTATTATTCGGAAATTTTCCAATTCGGGATTTTTATATTTCGGCAACTTAATAATTTCGTGCATTTTTTAATTTTGGAATTTTACAGTTTCAGGAAATTTAGTTTTCGGAATTTTTCATTTTTTCCCAATGTAATTATTCGGGAATTTTTCCATTTTGTAACCAATTTTTTTAGATGGATTTTCATATGATTCTAGAATTCCTGTGATACTTATTTAAACAAAACTTTTGTTCCACAACTCTGATCCAACCCAGGTTGCCGATCAATCTCTCTAGCAATCACCCAAGGTGAAGAGCTTCACAAAGTCACAATTCGAAGTTCTCCACGCGGGCCCATTATTATTCTGGGGTTTTAATTTCAAGATTTTTTCCATTTGGTAATATTATTAACAATACGGGAATGTTATTTTTCGGAATTTTTCAGTTTCTCGTGAACCCTCTTAAAATTCACAAAAAGATTTTTCATAATTTTCAAAAATCTGTAAAAAAAATTATTTTATTTACCATAAACAAAGTCTTTTTTTTAAATCAAGCTTTAGGTTTTTTTTAACCTGAAGCAAAGTCTGAAAAATGTCAAGACACAAGAGACCACTCGACCTGCAAGGACTCGATGACGTGTAGGCTCTCGGCTGTTGAGAGTTCACAGGATCGATATGAGCCGAGCCGTAAATATATGCACAGGAACCATAAATGTTAGCCTTTACTGTCGAGCCCAACTACACTTTCAACGTGAAAATAGCCCAGATACATGACCCCGATTTTTTTATTTTTTTTTTTAAATCGCAAGAGAGAATTCATTGCTATTGATTTTATGTAATAGTTTATGAACTCACGTCTCAGTATTGAGTCTTGGCTTTATCTTCGATAAAACTAGAACTTTTCTCACAAGATTGGCATCTAAGTACATTTTTTATTTACTTGATAATAAATTTATAGCTTTCCTTGTCAGATGAGATTTACTGATAATAGTCTTTCTGCAATGAAAAAAAATATAAATCATTTTAAATATAAAATGTGCTTCATTAAACTTTAGTATCTTTTAGAACTTGGACTATAATAGCTACTTGTGGAGAAAAAGAAGAGTTTGTTCAGAGAACTAAAAGGGTTCCTTTAGAAACCCAGAAGGTTTCCTTTTGAGACCCAACAAAATTCCTTTGGAGAGCATCAAGGGTACCTTTTGGGGGCGCGAAAAGGGTTCTTTTGCAGATGCAACATGGTTCCTTTGTAGACCCAACTTGGTTCCTTTGGAGACCCAAAAATGTTCCTTTGCTGACCAAAAAGGATTTTTTTGAGACTCAAGAGGAATCCTTTAAGGGCCCTAAGGGTTTCCTTTTGACACCCAACAAAATTCCTTTGGATACCAAAAGGGTTTTATTTTGCGGGCGCAAAAAGGTTTCTTCGGTGACCTAACATGGTTCCTTTGGAGACCCATCAAGTTTTTTTTTAAGAACACAAAGGATTTTTTTTAAATTCAAAAAAATCCTTTGAAGGTCCTAAAGATTTCCTTTTGACACCCAGCATGGTTCCTTTGGAGACCATAAAGTTTTCCTTTTGGGGACGCAAAAGTGTTCCTTCGGAGGCCCAACATGGTTCCTTTGGAGACCAAAAAGGATTTTTTTTAGACTCAAAAGGAATCCTTTGAAGATCCTAACGGTTTTCTTTTGACCCCAAACATGATTTCTTTGAAGATCATAAAGGGTTCCTTCTGGGGCGCAAAAGGGTTCGTTCGAAGATCCAAGATGGTTTCTTTTGAGACACAAAAGGATTCCTTTGGAGACCAAAATGTTTCATTTTTATACTCAAAAGGAATACTTTGAAGACTTTAAAAGTTTCGATTTGACACCCAACATGGTTCCTTTGGAGACCAAAAAGGTTTTTTTTTATAATCAACAGGAATCCTTTGAAGACCCTAAAGCTTTCATTTTGTCACCCAAGAAGATTCCTTTGGAGAGCATAAAGGGTTACTTTTCGGGGCACAAAAGGGTTCCTTTGGAGACCAAAATAAATTTTTTGTAGATTTAAAAGGAATACTTTGAAGACCCTAAAGGTTTCCTTTTGGCACCCAACATGGTTCCTTTGGAGACCCAAAAGTGTTCCTTTGGAGACCAAAAAGGATTTATTTCAGACTTAAAATGAATCGCTTGAAGATCCTAAATGTTTCCTTTCGATACGCTACAAGATTAACTTGAAGACCATGAAGGGTTCTTTTTGGGCGTACAAAAGGGGTCCTTTGGAGACCAAAAATGATTTTTTTTAGAATCAAAAGGAATCCTTTGAAGACCCTAAAGGTTTCATTTTGGCACCCAAAAAGACTCCTTTGGAGAGCATAAAGGGTAACTTTTCAGGGCGCAAAAGGGTTCCTTTGGAGAGAGAAATTTATTTTTTGTAGATTCAAAAGGAATACTTTGAAGACCCAAAAGGTTTCCTTTTGACGCCCAACATGGTTCCTTTGAACAACCAAAAATTTTCCTTTGGAGACCAAAAAGGATTTTTTTTAGACTTAAAATGAATCCTTTGAACACCCTAAACGTTTCCTTTTGACACCCAACAAGATTCCTTTGTAGACCATAAAGGGTTCCTTTTGGGGGCTCAAAAGGGTTCCTTTGAAGACCCAACATGGTTCCTTTGGAGAACCAAAAGTGTTTCTTTGGTGACCAAAAGGATTTTTTTAGACTCAATAGGAATTCTTTAAAGACCCTAAAGCTTTACTTTTGATACCCAAAAATATTCATTTGGATAGCATACACGGTTGCTTTTTTAGGTGCAAAAGTATTCCTTCGAAGACCCAACATGGTTCCTTTGGAGACCAAAAAGTGTTTCTTTTGAAACCCAAAAGGATTCCTTTCGATTCCCGAAAGGAATCCTGTGGAGACCCTAAAGGGTTCCTTTGGAAACCCAAAAGGAATCCTTTGGAGAAATTTTTATTAAACAGATTATAACTGTTAATAGTTCTGAACATTCCACACACAGTGAGATAACATTTGATTAAAGTTCAAATTGCTTAAACAACTTATTATTATTTTTAATAATATTGACTTTATATAATTCTTTAAATTTGCGTTTTTTCTTTAATGGTTTGGCTTTTTTGTACTATTCACTAGGAGAAAGGCGAAAACAACTAAAGTTTAACATAATTAATATTTTTAACACATTTTTATTATTATTTTTTATAGCTATTTTCTTTTATATTAATCCTATGTAATTACAGTTTTTTTTTAATATTTGACATTTTGTCAACTTTTTGCTTTGTAGGCTTTACATCTTTTTCAATTTACTTTTAATGTTTATTTTTTAAATAAAGGATCATTTTAAGTTTACCTGGAATCTTACAAAAAATTTATTTTGTAGAAAATTTTGGTAATTCCTAAGAAGCTGATTTTTCGAAAAATTCGGCCATCTGTATTTTGATTGATTTTTTTTAATCTGCTCAAATATTAAATTAATTAAAAAATGTAATTAAAGCTTGTAAATATTCTATGAAGTTATTCAGTATATCCTCAAATTGAGAAAAATGAAGAATTGATCAACGTTATCCCAAATTCTTCCAGATCCTTATTAGAATATTTTTGAAATCTTTTCAAATTTTGTTAAATTTTTAAAGCTCTTCACTAAAACTGATATTGTCAACAACAACAAAAAACACTTTTTATTAAATTAAAATCTTTAAGATTTTTTTGTTTACCACGTTGGAAATATTCCGAAATTTATGGAATGTTTTTTAAAAAATGGTTAAAAAGCTTCTAACTCTTATGTGAGAAAGTATAAAAATCTATATTCTATTTTAAACTTTTTTTAAATCTTTTGTAGTTTTTGATTATTTTTAAACCAGCTCAGGAGTTTTAAGAAACCTTATTTATTCAAAAATAAAAAAAAATTGTCTTCATATCTTTCTGATTCTTCTTTGACAATTTTGTAAATCTTTAAAAATGTTTAAAATGTTTCTAAATATTCTCTTAAAATTAATTTCTTTTAATAAAGAATTATTTATAATTTTCTTAATAATTCTAAAAATATTTTTTTCGTTCTCTTTAAACCTTTCAAATCTCTCAAAAAATTTCTAAGTTTTTTATCGTAAATATTCGAAAAATATATTTCATTTGAAATTTTATGCAATTTTTTAGTTTTTAATTATTTTTTAATCTTTTCAAAACATCTATGCATCTATTTAATGTACATGCATTTTTTTAACTGGGCAATCTTGCATAACTGAAAATTCTGCTTTCAAATCTTCAGCAACGCTTTCAAAGTTTTAGGAAATAATTTAAAATTTGGTAAGCTTTTTTTAAATTTTCTCTCGAAACTCATCCTTCAGATTTTCTAAAGTTTTATCGCCATCTAAAGAAAATTTATTTTTGAAATCTTCTTAATATTTATTTCTTTTGAATATTTATTTATTTAATGTATCTTTATTTTGAATCTCAGCAGGTTAAAAAATGATTCAAAGGTTTGTCTCAGCCTTTGAAAAATTTCGAAAGAATTGAAAAAGTCGTCCTTTAAATCTTCCAGAAATATTTGTAAGAATCTTGGAAAGTTATTCCAACAGAAGCTAAATCTCAGGGCAAAATCTTTTTTAATATTAAAAAAAATCATCTTCAAAAATAAATAATCATATTACATAAAAGTTCATAAGAATCTTAAAATTATTTTTTCATTCTCCAAACCTTTCAAAGTTCTTGAAAACATTCTGAATTTTTTCAATCCGAAATCTTTAAAATCGACGTTTTATTTTAAGTGGTTTAAATTTTTGTTATTTTCATCCTAAAATTCATTTTCGAAAACAAAAAAATCATCATAAAACAAGGTTTTGAACAACAATGTATGGGATATCTTATGACCAATATTTTGATAAAAGAGTTAAAAGGCAAGGCGTAGTCCTAAATTAGGACATGCCTAGGAAAAAGGCGTGGCCTTTAATTAGGCGTGGCTAATAAAAATAGGCGTAACAGATACCATGTGTATTTTGAGTGGTTAATAAAAAGGGGCGTGATAAAGATTATGGCCATTGGGCGTGGTAAAAAAAACATGGGCGTGTCAGACTATGGTCATTGGGCTTCATTTAGAACATAGTGTTCAAGGGTAAAATTAAGAGTTGTGATACATAAAAAAGGGCGTAACCAAAGTAGGCCTAACCAAAGTAGGCGTAATCAAAGTAGGCGTAACCAAATTAGGCGCAAACAAAGTAGGCGTGAACAAAACGCTGACCAAAGTTAGCGCCTGTAGAAAATCTATGTAAGCAATAGTGTGATTTGGGGCGTGGTAAATAAATATGGGCGGGACTAGAAAACTAAAATAGACAAGGCGTGGGTTAAGAGGCGTGTCTAGGTAGGATAACAAGATTTTTGTATAAGGCTGAGACAAACATTTTTTTCGGATTTTTTAAAAAGTATTTTCAGAATAATACCTACCACATCAAATTTAAATATAAAAAGAAATTTTAGGACAATATAAATACTAAATTTGTAATAAAATAAAGTACAAAAATAACGTATTATCCTCTTTTCTCGCTATGGTGGTCAAACCCGATGCGGGTGTTTCGTGCAAAGCGATCTATTACGAGACGAAGCTACATCCCCCGGGAGTGTAGGATTATCCAGGACTTTCCGGTTACCGCTGTTGGTCCAGAGGGATGAGATACGGTCCAGGTGGATAGATTTTGTTTCCGCAGGAATAGAAACAAAATCGTATATCTATTTTTATATTTCATTTCATATTTTTTTCTCCTTTTTCATTGCACGTTTTTCCTCGCTTTAATCCTCTTCCTATTTCCTGCTTTTATACCATATCCCTTAATTATAGTTGAGAATTTTATTCTCAGTAAGAAAATATCCAATTTGGACTTATACTTAAAAAAAAATTAAGACAAGACGTGTTCCGAAAATGGGCCATTGCGGGTAAAAGAGGCGTGGCGTGAAAATGGGCGTTTCTGAGAAAAAGGGGCGTTAACTAGGAATTGATGAGTGATCAATCGTCTGGTTCAGGGGACGTTTATAGACGACGTTACAAATGTTTATATTTCACCCCCACCCCCTGTCCCCAAAAAGCTCACAAAAGAAGATAAATATCGTGATTTTTCAGGAAAATAGTGGTAAAAGAGAAATACGTGTTTAAAGAAATCTAGATATCATATGGAATTCAATATAGAAAGCTTCAAATTTCTAGTACGAAAAAAAGATTTTATACCAAAATAGATAAATTTTCAACCCGACAAGACGATTTTTTAACAAAAGCTAAAAAAAGTTTTACCCAACCAAAGAGTTGAATATGCAGCTGGAAAGCTGTAAATTAAAAATAAATTTTTAACCGAATATTAGAGTTTTCGACCTGCCAGAATGACTTTTTAAATAAAAAGTTCAATTTTCAACCAAAAAGATCGGTTTCCCACCAAAAATCGAACAGTTATATTTTCAGATAAAAAATTACTTTTCCACGAAGAAATAAATTTTTGAACTATTTGAATCCAACGAAAAAACTTTATTTAACATAATATCTACGGTTCTCAACAAAATAGATGGATAAGAAAACACGAAATTAAAAAAATAATAATCAAAGAAAACCAAAAAATATAGTTAAATATTCAACCAAAGAAATTAATTTTCGAAAAGAATATAAATTTTTTACCAATCGAGTGAAATTTTCAACAAAATAGGTGAATTTCAAATCTAATGCTTAAATTTTCAACTAAAAATATCAATTTTATTCCACACGTGAAATAGTTATTCAGATTAAAAAGAATGGTCACCCATATAGTGAAATATTCAACCAAAATGATAAATTTTTAACCCTCAGAATTAATTAATTTTCTACAAAAAAATAAATATTTTCTACAAAATCAATGTTTTAGAAAGTAAAAACAATTAAAATATTTAAATTTGAAACTAAACCAGACAGATTTTCAAACAATTCTTTGATTTTTAAACTCAAGAAAGAAAACTTTGAACTAAAAATAGAAAAATTATATTTCTTGTTTAATAATTAATTTCCAGCCAAAACTAAATCGAATTTTCAACAAAATAGTAGATTTTTTGTTAAATCGAGGTTAATTTTGAATTACAAATATTATAGTAGATTTTCAACTAAAAACAAATCAACTTTTAAGTAAAAAAAAGTTAGATTTTCTTATTAGTTTCTATTTATTTACTTCAAATTTGAACAAAAAAGGCCAAGGAATGTGTGTAAATAGTAATTAGAATTGTGTGTAATAAAAATGGGCGTGACTGAAGGGCGTGGCCTAAAAAAGTAGGCGACGCCAATTGCTTGTAAGAGGCGTGTCCATGAAAAAGCAATATCTTTGCCTAACATAGACAACAAATATTTTATTTTGTCATATTTTGGGATGACGCAGTACTTTGAAATAATACTTAACTTGTCAAAAATAAATTTTAAGAAATACATTTTAAAGAAAAACAATCATACTTTAGTAGCAAAATAATGTACAAGAATAGCCTATCAGCCGTTTCCTATTTTCCACTTTTGCGCAATTTTTCCTCAATTTATTTATTTACTCTGAGAAAATGTCCAATTTGGTATTTTATTAATAAAAATTAGAAGGCATTGCGTGGTCCTAAAATTGAACATTGATGACAGGAAAGAGGCGTGGTCTAAAGATAATTGTGACTCAGGAAAAGGGGCGTACACTAATAAAATATAAGTGATATAAGAGGTGTTTCTAATCAATGTGGGCGTGCGTAAGGGGTTTGGAAAATAAATGTGGGCGTGCCTAAACAGTTCGCAAAATAATAGTTGGCGTAGCCAAAGTTTTGGTTAATGTTTGGGCCAATAGACATTTTTCTAAACAAAAAGATTGAGTAATTAGTAACCAGGAGTGTAAAAAATAAACATGGGCCTGTCTGAAGGGCGTGATCTAGGAAATTAGGCGTGGAAAAGCTTTTGTTTAGAGACATTTCCAAGAAAAATGACAATTTTAAATAAAATATCTACTAGGAAAATTGTCATTAATATAAATTGTTGTTTGTGAAAATTACTTTGAAAATAAGACCTTATGTATCAAATATAAATGGAGAAAGTTGAGGCGGGAGCTTTATCCTCTGTGAGAACACGGTAGATGAAAACGTGTAACGCTTATCTGAAAGCAGCCTTTTCCGGCGTCCCTTTTTCTCCTTTTTCGCGAATATTGAGGGCAATTTTTCCTGAAACGCATGAGTTCCGATGTGACGTAATTTCTCGGTTATTCCTGCGCTTTGAAACTCGACGAGGGAAAGCACTCGGGAGCGAGAGAGCAGAGAACAGGGAGGCTGCTCTATTACTCATATGAGGACACTCAAGATTTAACAAGCTGAGTGATGTCTCCTCAAGAAGGTTATTAGTGGCCGTGAGCTGGAATAAGGAATATGAATTTGGCGCAATCTTCATGCCAGAAATTAAGCCTGTGAAGATAGTTGAAGGCTAGGATGCCAGAAGGGGCTAACCCACATTTTCACGTTTTACAAGTTTTCAAACGGGAAAATTAAAATGCGATATGCCTGGGACTATACATAAAAACAAAGTTAAATGGGCGTAACCAAGATTTTTAATGGGCGTAATCAAAAGCTTTAATGGGCGTAACCCAGGAAATATAATTAGTAAATGTAGAAAATGTAGTAAATGTAGTTGTGGCCATTCAAGGTAGGTGCATCGAAGTGGTTTGCCTAAGAATAGTAGGCGTGGTCCAATGTGTCGCCAATGGGTGGGACAGTGGCAGTGGGCGTATTAAAGGGGCGTGACTAAATTATTCATCTGAGAACGTGATTTAGAAAAGTAGGCGTAGCAAGGGTTCCACGCCTTTTTTGTAATAAAGCCAAGTAAAACATATTTTGGGTCTATTTTTTTGTTGAAAAAAACTTCTAAAATATGATTAAACGTAGCGAATTCTAAATTAAAAAAATATATATTTCCTAAAGGACAAATTGAAGAGTGAGATGTCATTAGAGGATAACCCACATTTTCAAAATTTTCCTACACAGGCAAAGAAAGTTCTAAAAATATAAATTTTAATTCTACTAGTATTATCAACCGCCCCGTAGGTGCACGTTATATTTTGTATTTAACGCGAAAAATCATTTCAAACATAGTCTTGAAATGGGTCATACCTGGAATAAAAGTCATAGCCAAGTAAAAAGAGCGTAACCTCGATTGTGTTTAATGGGCGTGGCCCAGGATATGTTACTGGCCAATAGTGTAATTAAGGAGTGTGACCATGAAAAGTGGGCGTTTCTTTTTGGGTTTTATAAGGGAAGTAGGCGTGGTACACTATGGCGTAAATGAATACGTCGTTTCAAGTAGGCGTATTCAAGGGTCGTAACTAAAGTTCGCGTTTAAAAAAATCAGTTCTTGTAAAAGAATGTTTAGGAGTGTCTTTAAACCTTTAAGGACCTTTAAGGACAAAAAAATTGTTTTTCAATTTTTTTAAATTCACTTTTTTTGTTGTAGATTCATCACTTTAGTTAAAAATAAACTTTTACATTGAGAATTTGACTTCTTCGTAAAAATTTATCTATTTTATTGAAAATTCGTCTTTGTTGGAAGAAAATAATTCTTCTTGGGTAAAATTACAAATTTTTCGTTGAAAGTGAATGTTTTTTGGTTGAGAATACAACTATTTTGTTAACAATTGATCTTTTTTTTAGTTAAATTTGACTGTTTTTATTTAAAATACAAATATTAATTTGTTTAAATATAAATACTTTCTTGAAAATTCACAACTTTGGTTGAAGTTTCATCCTTTTGAAACTGTTTTTGATTTTTAAAAAAATCTTTTTTTGGTTAAGAATTAAAATTTTGTTGTTAAAATTTCTTTTTTGTCGAATGAATTCAACTGTTTCTTATGTGAAGTTAAAGTTTTGTTCTATTATGATTCTTTCGGATAGAAATTCAACTATTTAGTTTGAAATTGATTTTTTGGTTGGTAAAAATTCGTCTCTTGTCCGCTGATTTTTTTTATTTGAAATTGAAATCTTTTTTAGTTAAGATATCAATTATTTATTATATTTTGTTGTTGAAAACTTATCTTTTTTTGTTAAAAATTTAACTGTTAGGTTGAAAATGAAATTCTTTGTCACAAATTTGTTTCAAAGAGAACGTTTAGAATAAACAAAAAAACTTTGGACGGTGATGAATAAAACTTTGGACGGAGATAAAAAAAAACTTTGAGCTGTAATAAAAAGAAACTTTGGACGGTGATAAAAATACTTTAGGTAGTGATAAAAACAACTTTGGACGGTGATGAAAAAAGCTTTGCACGTTGATAAAAAAAACTTTCAATGGTGATAGAAGAAACTTTGAACGGTAAGAAATACTTTGGACGGTTTTAAGGAAGAATTTGAATGATGATAAAAAAAAAAACTATGGGCAATGATAAAAAAACTGTTCACGTTGATGAAAAACATTGGACAGTGATAAAAAGAACTTTGCACGGTGAGAAAAGAAATTTTATACGGTGTTAAAAAAATCCTGAACGGCATTAAAAAAAACTTTGTATGGTGATAGAAACTACCTTGGATGGTAATAAAAAACTTTGGACCACGATAAAAAGAACGGTAAAAAGCGTTGGACGGTGGTAAGACTTATTTTTTAAAATTTGGAAATATTTAATTCTTTGAAATACTTTCAAAAAAGCGAAATGTCACCAAATCAGTATTTCTTTTTCCAATTGCAAATAAAATTGAAAATTTCAACATCGCCGTTTGGTTTCAAAAGTCGCAGCTAAAGGTTTGTAGCACGTTCATCGGAAGTACAACACGTACATGGAAGCTATTTTTCGTCCGTCGAAATGAACGATGGATGAGCTTTTTCGTATTTTTTGCTAGAAAGAATGAACTAGTTGACTGATTTTCAAAAGTTGTTTTTTTTTGTATCCGTTCGCTCCGTTTGATGGAATTTTTATCTACAGGAAGGTTAATTTGGGATCCAGAGTGTTTCAAGCTTCAGTTAAAATGAAGTTCATAATTGTATTATGAATTTCAGTAACTGTTGAGTAGAATAATCTTGAGAAGGATTGCGCCAATTTACAAAAGTTTTGGAAGTGGATCGACGAGATTGAATATAGCAAGTCGTAATCGAATCGAAGAACAGAATGAGAGAAGGGACTCTAGTAGAAAACTGACGTAGTTCGCAGTTTGCTTCGTTATCCTGGAAATGCAAAGGAAAGGAACAATGAGCAGGAGAGCGACACGGTCACGGATTTCTACTCAAATGGGAACATCCAAGAGAAGCAGGAAGGGTTCCTCGTCTCTCAGTTCACAATCTCCGTGTACTGTGTACTAGGCTAATTTACTTCGTAGGATTTAATACATGAGATTTCTACCGTCACAACATTCCAGTAGTGGATGACAAACTATGCTTTATACTCTAATCTCGAGCATTTGTCATTTAGAGGATCTAAATTAGCGAGGAAGAACGACCAGTTTAATTTATGATTTTTACATTCTCATCATAATGAGAAGGTATTGGTTTTGTGTTAAAAATGACTTTCGCGGATTCCATCAAATGTCGACGTTTTGAGGCCCCCTGAGTCCGAAAAAAAAGTTTTTACGTCG
>JAWWLR010000128.1:31077309-31088295 GCA_035041075.1 Acraspis erinacei | reverse complement strand
AACCCATTGAGGGATTTTCATCTTACGCACGCCTCTACATTTTTCATGATTATTTGAGAACTAGTGAACATTTTTAGAATTTCTTGCGCTCATTTTAAAGAGGAGATCCTAAGTTTTATTTTTTATATCTTCAGTATTTTAATTAAAATTTCCCTATACTTTGCTAGGAGTTGAAGTTGAACCTTGAAAATTGTACAAAATCAGCTCAATCAATCGCTCTGAACGGCGTTGGGTCGGTGGAAGGTTTTTCACCTGACGGATGTCTCTACATTTTTAATGATAACTTCAGAACTAGTGAACATATTTCCAGTTTCTTGGCCTCAATTTGAAGAGGAGACTCTAAGTTTCATTTTGTATGTCTATAGTATTTTTACTACCATTTCCTATACTTTCCTAGAAGTTGAAGTGGAATCTTGGAAATAGTACAAAATCAGAAATTAGGGCAGTCTCTCCTACTCACTAACTTAATTTCTATTCTTCAAAAATACTTTAAATATGAAAGCATTTTCAGTCATCCTCTTTCATTGGGAAATTATTTGCTTCTCTTCTTCGCTCTCAAGGAGGCATTTATTACATCTAGTTGCAAAAGTAGCATCTCGTTCAGCAGTATAATTGACGCACTTTAATGATTTTTTTGTCTCTCCTGCTTTCTCAAAAGATTGCGTTATTATTTTTTTTTATTAAAAAAAATTGTAATTAGCTCTTTCATGTAAAGCGTTTTCCAAGTAAAATTCAACTAGAACGATTTATCTTCAACCAAACGAAAATAATCGTTTTTAACCAAAAAGTTAAATCCGCAAGCAATTAGATTATTTTCAAACCATAAATAAAAGATTGAGTTTTCGAGGATCACAAAGCAAACTATAAACTGAGTTACAAGAGTCTCTCACTTTTTGAAAAGAAAATTTTTTTAACAAAATAATTTCATTTGAAGAAATTAATTGAATTTCTAACTAAAAAGATGAATTTTACACTCAAAAGACAAATATTCTAATAAAAACATAAGTTTTTGAAACGAAAATAAAATAGTTAAGTTTTTATCGAAAAAATCATTTTCAATCAAAAAGAATTGAATAGAATCCTTAATTTCAATCAATTTTTAGTTAGTAATATAATAGTTGCATTTTCATTTTAAAAACATTGATTCTCAACCAAAAAAAAATATTTTCAGAACAATTCTCAACTTAAAAAAAGGGTTTTGTTTTCAACTGAGAAGCTTAATTTTTACCAAATAATATGAAATTTTTAAGAAAATATATGTATTTAAAGCTAAATAATTTAATATGCAACCAAGAAAAATGTAACTAAAATGGAATGGTTAAATTTGCAGTTAAAAAAGTTAATCTTTAAGCAACTAGATCAGTTTTCAATTGGGGAATATAAATTTATAACAAAGAATGGATTAGATAAATTATTAATTAAACAATTATTTTAAATTTGAAAAAAAAACGAAGTTTTGTCGAGGAGAGAGAAAGTTTCAACAGAAACGTTGTAGTTTTTAATCAGGAATGATTTTTCACTGAATAAAGAAAATCAATTTCATAAAAAATGTTGAATTTTTACGCAAAAAAGAATAATTTTCTGTAAAATAGTTGAATTTTCATCAAAACAGTTGAATTTTAACCAATAAAAACAATTTTTTAACAAAACTGTGCAATTTTAAATATAATTAATTTTTTTAACCCAAAAAATAAATTTTCTACTAAAAAAGTCGTTCAAGTAGAACTTGAATAGTTTAATTTTTAGTAAAGAAATTCATCACAAATTTTGAAGTTCCAAGACAGAATAACAATTTTTCCTCAAAATATTTAAATTTTCAACCTGAGAAGAATTGTTAGATAAATTTTCATTACAAAAACTTTTAACCAAAAATCGAAGAGTTTAATTTTTAATAAAACTAATCAATTTTCAATGAAAAGCGGTTATTTATTCGACAAATTTGAAATTTTAAGAAGAGGGTGCAACTTTTAACCAAGAAAGAAAAAGAAAATAAATTGCATTCAAAATTTAAAATTTTTAAATAAGAAAAAAGAATTTTCTACCAAATTTGAATAGTCAAGATAAAAAGAATTTTCATAAAAGCAGTTAAATTTAAAAAAGAGAGATAAATATACAAAAAAAGTTGCATATTCCACTCAAAGATATTTTTCAGAAAAACAGTTGAATTTTAACCTAAAAGATGATTTTTTAACAATATTTTTAAAATTGCAACAAAATAATTAATTTGGTTATAAATGGATAAATTTCCAGCTAAAAAAGTGTTCAACCAAATATAGAATAGTTTAATTGTAATAAAAAAATAATAATTTTCAATAGGAAGGACATTTTATCCAAAAAATATGGAATTTTTACAAAAAAGGGGATGAAATTTTAATTTATAAAAATATATTTGATCCAAAATGTTTAAGTTCCAAGCCAGAAAGACGATTTTCTACAAAATAGTTGAATTTTCAAGCTAAGAAGAATTTTCAGCAAAACAGATCAATTTAAACGAAAAAGAGGTTTTGTAAAAAAATTTGTTAAATCTGCAACAAAATAATTAAATTTTTAACCAAACCTACAAATATTCTTTGAAAAAAATGTTCAACTAAAAATAGAAGAGTTTCATTTTTAGTAAACTAAGAACTCTTAACGAAGAAACAAAAAGAATTTTCAAGATAAAATTTTTCCAGAAAAGCAGTTAAATTTAAACAAAAAAGACGATTTTTCAACAAAATTTTTAATTTCCGACAAAATAATAAAATTTGTAACGAAAGACAAACTTCAAATATTAAATTCCAAGATTTTCAATTTAAAAAAAAATTGTTTGATTCTAAAAAATACCAGAAAAAATATTCTTTCCAACATCTAATTTAAATCGTAAAATTTTGCATTTGCAATTCTCGATTTTTTTTAAATTAAAAATTGTTTTATTATCCATTATTTAAAAGCCTTTTGCTCAGATTATTATACCCTAAAAACTTTTTACCTGTATTTTATTTTACACATTTTTCCCTCAATTTTTTTATTCGTCTATAAAAAAAAATATAAAGAATATCACTGCACTGATAACGAAGCTCTCTTTACATATTTTGACGCCCGGCCAGAATAATTTGAAAACCTAATTTTTCGTCGACAGCTGATAACGAAATTTTGTAAATAACGAAATTACTTCGATCCGAGCTGCTGGGGGAATCCCAGCGGGAAATATGTTGAGAGCGCGTGGTGTGGCAGTTGATTATTCAATTACTTGTAACGGGACGTTAAATTGGCATTAAAGCGACGCAAACTCGACTCAAAGTAATTTTTTTTAGGAGACCTTTCAAGGAGGCATTTTCGTCGAAAATACCCATGACAAATAGCCGAGGGAAAACTAGGCTAAATTGGGCACAAATAAAATTAAGGGTTCATTAAAACGACTCGGAAAATACCAAAACATCCCTTTTGATTAATCCTAAAATCTTAGCACTATAAAAAGAATATTATGTATAAAAAAAAGAAAAATAATTTGTTTAAATTTAGCTCTCAAAAACTTTACAATAATTCAAAAATTCAAAATCTACAAATTTTAAAAAGTATATTTGAGCTTTTTAAAGTTAATTAAGTTTCTAAGTCTAAAAGTTGTAATGGGTTGGATTTAAAAAGTTTCTGGCTCAGATTTTGAAAGTCTTTTCCATTTTTCTGAATTTTTAAAATGAGTTTCTTATTACTTGAATTTACATTGTAACTTTCTGACTACAAATTTTGCTTAAAAATATTCAGAACTTAAATTTCTTCAATAAAGATGAATGAAAATTATGATAACTTTATGCTGAAAAATTGCGATTGAAATGATTCGAAACTCCGTTGATTGCAAATTGAAAGCTCTCAATCAAACCTTTGAATATCTACCAATTGGATAGTGCGCCTAATTAAAGCAGGGTACATTAAATTATCCATCCTATACTGGTCTGACTTTGATAGCTTCGGAAGTTTAATTAAAATCGTCCAAAAATTTAAAACCTAAAAAAATAAAAATTAAATTTAAAAAAAAATAGATTTCTACAAAGTTATTTATCTTACCCCTTGCGAAGACAAGAATGAGGGAAACTGACAATAAAAGTGGCCGGAGTAGTGCCATTTTTCCAGAGTTATTTTTCCTAGTTCATCACTTATTTTTAGTCCAGGATGAAAAATTCACAATTCATAAAAAACACAATTTTCCACGATGTCACGGGACTTTTCGAATGAGGAAAAAAACGTGCGAGGCGCGCGCACGAACGACCCTTCTCGCACGGCGGTCGTGGTGAACTGAGGGTTTTCGCGCGTGTTGTCGCGCAAGGGGATTTGTGACTTGTACGCCTGGTTACCAACCACTTGGCTTTCGAACACCCACGCATCCACGAAGGTGAATTTCACCCCCCCCCCCCAAATTCCGACCCAGCGCAACCCACCGGCGAAGAGTACTCGGGTGATCCCCAAATTCACGAACTGACCACTAACCGCAGCAACGATCAAGTCCCGCGGCTCAAAATCAGGCTGGAATGTAGGGAAATATCGAGAAATTTGTACTTTCGGTTACCCAAACTGGTAATCCGTCGTAATCCGCTTAATCCAGTATAATACAAGTACCCTAGTGAAGCCAGAAGTAATCTACTTGTAATCCGCAGTACTACACTTTTAATCGGGTTTGAGTCGAGTGATTTGGAATTAAATCATTGTTACCAGCCTAATCCACTCGTAATCCACTTCTGGATTACATCTGAATTTAAGTAATTTACTAATCTTCAAGGTTATTCACAAGTCATCCACGTAATCCACTTTTAATCCAATTGCAATCTAAATAAACACCATTAAATTTCTCATAATCCACTTGCGCACAAAATAATCCACCTGTAACCAAAGTTATCCAGCAATAAATATAATTTAATTAATACATTTTTATTCCAAATAATCCACTTATAGTATAAAAAATCCGTATCTAATGAAAGTAATCCAGGTAATCCACTTTTAAGCGGATAATACCCTTGAAATAAGAGTAATCCACTTGTAATCTATGTAATTTACTAGTTATCTGCGCAACCCACTTGCAATTTAGACTAATCTAGATTACAATGGTAATTTACGTAATCCAACTGAAATCTAAGTAATCCACTTGCAATCTAAATTGTCCAATGACAATTAAAGAATCCAACTTAAACCAGTTAATCCACTTGCTCTCTAAATAATCCATTTTTAATCCAAGTTATCCACCGGTAATTACAGGAATCAACTATAATGCAAGTAATCCAACTGTAATCCTCTCATAGTATAAATAATCCACTTTTAACCCAAGTAATCCAAGTAGTCCACTTATAATCTGATTAAACCCTTGCAATATTATTAATTCACTTGTAATTTAGAGTAATCTAGAATAATAAGGTTTTAATCTAAGTAAGTGAGATTAATTTAGGTAATCCAAATAATCCCCTAGTAAGACAAATATCCAATGGTAATTTAGGCAAACCAGCTGAACTCTACCTAATCCACTTTCAATCCAAGTTACCCAATGACAATTAAAGAAATCCAAGTAATCCAATTGCACTCTAAATAATCCGCTTTTAATCCAATTTATCATCTGCTAATTAAAGTAATCCAACTTTATCCACGTAATCCACCTGTAAGTCAAGAATTTATTATTCAAATAGTTCATTCTTATTTCAAGGAATCCACTAATTGTCTAAGTAATCCAATATTAATCCTAGTAATCAAAGTAATCCACTTTTCATCTGATATGCCCTCTCAATAAGAGTAATCCACTTGTAATCTATGTACTCTACTTGTAATCTACGTAATCCACTTGCAATTTAGAGTAATCTAGAATAATACGGTTTTAATCTAAGTAACTGACATTAATTCAGATAATCGAAATAATGCATTAGTAAGAAGAGTTATCCAATGGTAATTTAAGTAATCCAACTGTAATCGAAGTAATTCACTTGCAATCCAAGTTACCCAATGACAATTAAAGAAATTTAACTGAAATCCAAGTAATCCACTTGCGCTCTAAATAATCAATTTTTAATCAAAGTTATCCCCTCTTTAATTAATGTAATCCAACTGTAATCCACGTAATCCGCCTTTAAGTCAAGGATTTATCTGTAATTCAAATAATTCATTCTTCTTTCAATTAATCCACTAATAGTCTAAATAATCCATTTTTAATTCAAGTTATCCACAGGTAATTAAAGTAATCCACTTTTAATCCAAGTAATCCAAGTAATCCAAGTAATCCACTTATAATCTGATATCCAAGTAATCCAAGTAATCCACTTATAATCTGATAATACCCTTGCAATATTATTAATTCACTTGCAATTTAGAGTAAACTAGAATAATAAGGTTTTAATCTAAGTAACTGAGATTAATTTAGGTAATCGAAATAATCCCCTAGTAAGACAAATTAACCAATCGTAATTTAGGCAAACCAACTGAAATCTAGCTAATCCACTTTCAATCCAAGTTATCCAATGACAATTAAAGAAATCCAACTGAAATCCAAGTAATCCACTTGCACTCTAAATAATCCACTTTTAATCCAACTTATCCCCTGGTAATTAAAGTAATACAACTGTAATTCACGTAATCCACCTGCAAGTGAAGAATTTATTTATAATTCAAATAATTCATTTTTGTTTCAAGTAATCCACTTATAGTCTAATAAACCCGCTTCTAATCCAAGTAATCCAAGTAATCCACTTTTAATCCGATGGCACCCTTGAAATAAGAGCAATCAACTTGTAATCTATGTAATTTACTTGTAATCTGTGTAACCCACTTACGATTTAGACTAATCTAGAATACAATGGCAATTTAGGTAACCCAACTGAAATCTAAGTAGTCCACTTGCAATCCAAATTATCCAATGACAATTAAAGAAATCTGACTTAAACCAGGTAAACCACTTGCACTCTGAATAATCCATTTTTAATCGAAGTTATCCACCGGTATTTAAAGTAATCAAATATAATGCAAGTAATCCAACTATAATCCACTCATAGTATAAGTAATCCACTTTTAATCCAAGTAATTCACTTATAATCTGATAATACCCTTGCAATATTATTAATTCACTTGCAATTTAGACTAATCTAGAATAATAGGGTTTTAATCGAAGTAACTTAGATTAATTCAGATAATCGAAATAATCCATTATTAAGAAGAGTTATCCAATGGTAATTTAAGTAAACCAACTGTAATCTAAGTAATCCACTTGAAAGCCAAGTTACCCAATGACAATTAAAGAAATTCAACTGAAATCCAAGTAATCCACTTGCAATCTAAATAATACATTTCTAATCCAAGTTATCCTCTGGTAATTAAAGTAATCCAACTGTAATCCACGTAATCCACCTGTGGATCAAGTAATTTATTTATAATTCAATTAATACACTTTTATTTCAAATAATCTACTTATAGTCTAAGTAATCTACTTTTAATCAAAGTAATCCACTCTTAATCTAAATAATACACTTATATTCTTAGTAGGCCACTTTTAATATGTGTAATCCACTTGTGATCTAAGTAATCCACGTGTCGTCAATGTAATTAATGTAATCTGCTTGTAATTTGGAGTAATCTAGAATAATGCGGTTTTAATCTAAGTAACTGAGATTAATTCAGGTAATCCACATAATCCACCAGTAAGAAAAGTTATCCAATGGCAATTAAAGTAATCAAACTGAAATCCAATTTCTGCACTTGCAATCCAAGTTATCTAATTGTAATTAAAGTAATCCAAGTAATCCACTTGTACTCTAAGTAATATCCTTATAATACAAGTAATACAGTTGAAATCCAATTAATCTGCTTGCAGATTATCATAATCCACTTGGACTTCAAATAATCCACTTGTAATTCAAGTAGTACACTTATATTCCCAGCAATCCACTTTTAATCTAAGTAGTTCACTTGGAATCCGAGTAATTCATTTTTAACCTAAGCAATCTACTTGTAATCCATGTAATCTACTTGCACTTTATCGTAATCCACATGTAACCCATATTAATTTTTTCGTAAGCTGCAGTAAGGGGGAAAAAATCAAAATAATCGACTTGTAATTTATCTTGATCCACTTGTAACATAAATAATCAACATTTAATTCACCATACTCCAATAGTAATCTCAGAACAATCCATGTCATCTACTGTAATTAAAGTAATCCACGTGTAATTAAAGTAATAAACTTTTAATATAGTTAATCCCCTTTTAGTCTACTTAATCCACTTTTAATCCTAGTAATCCACTTTCAATACAATTATTCAATTCTTAATCTGAGTAATCCACTTGCAATCCATGTAATTAACTTGTGATTGATCGTAATTCACATGTGATTCAGGGTAATTCATTTGTAAACTGCGGGTAAGAGGGAAAACGCTGATAATAAGCAGACATTCTCGGTGTCCATATTGGTGATCCCTTGTAATCCACTTAATCCAATTTAATACCACTAATCTAATGAAATTTGCCATAATCGACTTGTAAGCCGCAGTGATGCACTTGTAATCAGGTGTGAATCAAGTTATTGGGAGTCAAAAATGGTAATCCATCTAATCCACTTGTAATCCAGTTCTAACATGGAACAGTCCTGTATAAATTTGCAAAAATCCACTTTAATCTGATAATACCCTTGAAATAAGAGTAATCCACTTGTAATCTATATACTTTACTTGTAATCTGCGTAATCCACTTGCAATTTAGAATAATATAGAATAATACGGTTTTACTCTAAGTAACTGAGATTAATTCAGGAAATCGAAATAATCCACAAGCAAGAAAAGTTATTCAATGGTAATTTAAGTAACTTAACTGAAATTTGAGTAATCCACGTGCAATCCAAGTTATCCAATGACAATAAAAGAAATCCAACTGAAATACAAGTAATCCACTTGCACTCTAAATAATCAATTCTTAATCCAAGTTATATGCTGTTAATTTAACTAATCCAACTCTAATCCATTTAATCCACCTGTAAGTCAAGTAATTTATCTATAATTTAAATAATACACTTTTATTTCAAATAATACACTTATAGTGTAGGTAGTGTATTAAATCGAAATTGTTTAGGATTCCATCAGATTATAAGGGTTTGTACAGAATTGCGTGATATTGGAAAGGATTAAATAGGATTATACTAATATTACATGGGCCTAAGGGGATTATAATCGATTACCTGATATTGACAAGTATTCCGCTGAATTGCAAAGGATTGCAAAAAATTACATTAGATCGTATGGGATTACAAGGGATTGAAAGATTTAAAATATTTCTTTGGATTGTAGGATATTCAATGCATAGTATTCCATGAGATTCCATAAGATTATAAGGGTTTGTAAAGAATTGCGTGATATTGGAAAGGATTACATGGGATTATACTAATATTACATGGTATTAAAGGGGATTATAATGGATTGCATGAGATTGAAAAGCATTGCGCGGAATTATAAAGGATTACAAAAAATTACATTAGATCGTATGGGATTACAAGGGATTGAAATATTGTAAATTATTGCATGGGATTGCGTCGAGATACCCTTAGATTACAGCCTATAGTTTGAAGATTACATGCGATTTTATTGGGATCATAAGGGCTTGTAAAGAATTGCATGCGACTAGAAAGGATTACATGAAATCATATTGAGATTACATGGAATTTAAGGGGATTGTAAAGGATTGAATGAGATTGACAATTATAACGTGGTATTGCAAAGGATTGCAAGAGCTTACATTAGATTATAAGGGATTACAAGGAATTAAAATATTGTAAATTATTTGATGGGATGGAGTCCAGATTACAGGGAATTACATGAGATTACAAGGGATTGTAAAGAGTTAAATGATATTGGGAAGAAAAATGAGATTGTTTTTAAGTTACATGGGATGAAAGAGGATTGTAAATGATTTTATGGTATTCACAAGTGTTACGTGTTGTTGAAATTATTGCAAAATCCTACATTCAATTACATGAGATTACAAGGCATCAAAATATTGTAAATTATTGTATAGATTTCCATGGAATTTAATAAGATATTAAAGAATTCCATCGGATTTAATGGAATTGTAAATAGTTCCATGATATTGGAAAGTATTACAGGGGATCGTAAAGGATTGCAAAAGCTTATATTAGATCATATTGGGTTACAAGAGATTAAAAGATTGTAAATTATTGCATGTGATTGCGTCAAGATTACGTTGAATTGCAGGGTATTGCATCGAGATTTCATGGAATTGCATGAGATTAAATGGGATTATAAGGCATTGTAAATAACTGCATGGTATTTAACGTAATTAACTGAGATTGTATTGAGATTATATGTCAATATCAATGGGATTAAAGAGGATTGGAAAGGATTGCATGTGATTGACCAGTATTATAAGGTATAGCAAAGTATCTCCAAAGCTGGCCTTAGATTATATGGTATTAGAAGGGATGAAAAGATTGTAAATTTTTGCTTGAGATTTGCTTGTAGATTGCATTAGATTGCAGGGTTTTGTATAGAGCTTGCATGGACTTTCATGGGATTTCATGTGATTGCATGGGAATACAAGGGACTGTAAATAATTGCAGGATATTTGAAAGGATGGCAAGGGATAGTATTGATTCTATAAGGCATTAAAGAGGATTGTAAAGAATTGCATGATATTGAAAAGGATTGCATGTGATTTCAAAGGATTGAAAAAGCTTACATTAAATTATATGGGATAACAAGGGAATAAAATATTTTACAATTATTGATTAAGATTGCTTTCAGAATGTATTAGATTACAGGCTATTGCATAGAGATAGTATGGGATTCCATGGTATTCTAAGGTGTTGTAAGAAAACCCATGATATTGGAAAAATTGAAAAGTATTGCATGATATTGAACAGCATTGAAAAATCCTTCATCAGATTGTATAGGATGGAATTCCATGCTATTCCATGGGATTATTAGTGGTTGTAACTTGCATGGTATTGGAAAGGATTACTTGGTATTGTATAGATACTAC
>JAWWLR010000128.1:31065082-31077209 GCA_035041075.1 Acraspis erinacei | reverse complement strand
TAGTATTACAAGGGATTTTATAAAATTCCATCAGGAATTGGAAAGGATTGCATGTGATTGCATGGATTTCCCTGTAATTCTATGGTATTATTAGGGATTGTAAATCATTTTAGGATATTAGAAAGGATGACGTGATATTATATTGATTTACATGGAATCAAATGATATTTTAAAGGCTTTCATGATATTGAAAAGTATTGCATGGCATTGAAAATGTTTGCAAAAGCTTACCTTCGATTACGTGGTATTACGATGGATCAAAATATTATAAATTATTCTTTGGAATTGCTCGTATATTGTGTTGGATTACAAGGTATTGCATTGAGATTGCATGAAATTCCATGGAATTCCAGGGGATTATAAGGGGGTTGAAGAGAATTGCATGATATTGAAGAGGATTAAATCAGATTGTATTGAGATTGGCATGGGATTAAAGGGGATTGGAAAGGATGGCATGATATTGACAAGTATTGCAAGGTATTGCAAAGAATTGCAAAATCTTACATGCGATTATGTGGTATTGCAAGGGATTAGGATTTTTTTAATGGGATGGGGTCTAGATTGCGTTGGGTTGCAGGTTGATCCTTCAAGATTACATCGAATAACATAAGATTACATTAAATTAGAAGGGATTGTAAAGCGTTGAATTGTAGGTTGTGTAGCGTTGGATTGTAGGGTGTTGCATCGAGATCGCATGGGATTCCCTGTGATTCCATGGGGTTATTAGGGGTTGTAAATAATTGCAGGATATTGAAAAGGACGATATAATATTGTATTGAGTTTCCATGGGATTAAAGGAGATTCTAAATGATTGTATGAGATTGCAAAGTATTGCATGGTATTGAAAGGGTTTGAAAAATCTTACCTACGATTATATGGTATTACAAGGGATCAAAATATTGTAAATTATACCTTAGGATTGTTCCTATAATGCATTGGATTGTAGGATATTAAATCGAGATTGCATGGAATTCCAGGGGATTACAGGGCATTATAAGGAGTTGTAAAGAATTACATGGTATTGGGCGTGATTCAATGAGATTGCATTGAGATTACAAGGAATTAAAGGGTATTGTAAAATATTGCATATGATTGACAAGTATTAGATGGGATTTAAGAGTATTTCAAAAGCCTGCATTAGCGTATATGGAATTACAAGGGATTTAAATATGGTAAATTATCGAATGGAATTTGAATCTTGATTGCATTGGATTGCACGTTGTTGCCTCGAGATTGCATGGATTTCCATGGGATTCATTGGGATTCCATTAATGGAGATTCTAAAAGATTGCATGAGATTGAAAAGTATTGCAAGGTATTCAGAAGGATTTCGAAAGCTTACCTTCTATTATATGGTATTGCAAGGGATCAAAATATTTTAAATTTTTGCTTGAAATTGCTCGTATCTTGCCTTGGATTACAAGGTATTGCATCCGGATTGCATGGAATTCCATGGGATTACATGAGATTAAATGGGACTATAAGGGTTTGTAAAGACTTGCAATGATATTGAAAAGGATTCCGTGATATTATTTTGAGATTACATGGGATTAGAGGGAATTGAAAAGTATTTCATGGGATTAAACGGGATTTGATGGAATTGTAGAACACAGCAGAGAAAGATACATCAGTTTTGACACAAATTACTCCAGGCGTCTTTTATTACGTTATCAAATCCTCACTTTTGTGATTGCAATAAGTACAAGGACTCTTAAAATAGATGATCCCCCCCCCCTTTTTACTAAATTATTTTTTTTATAATTAAGCTTTTACTTAAAAGTGAGAGAATCGATAAGAGAAGCTTATCAATGTGGAAAAGTTTAATGGAGAATGTGGAAGGAAAAATAGACTATTTCGTTTTTAAGTCCATGCTGGGGAAAGGAATTCCCTTGGCACTATCTTGGGCGGTGTACTTTAACTTTCGAACCCTCCGGCTTCTTTTCCAGTTCAAGCCTAAGGAGGAAGAGAAGCACGAGTTTCAAGGAATATTTCAGTCCTGTCGAAAAGAATTCACCCAGGTTATATTAACTCCTTTTTCAGCCAGAAACTTCCTCATTTATTTCCACCTCCAGTCTCCAGTTTCACTCCGTTAAACAAACACCTTCTCTCAAACGAGATTCAAGATAAGATTCTGTGATGCTCGTTTCCATCCTTTTTCTCCAAATATATTTTAATGCCATTTATTGTCTTGAATTTTATTAAATCATTATAAAAAAGAATTTGAAGTGAATTTTAAATAGACTTCAAGGACTTAATCAAAAGAATTCAAAACAATTCAAAACAGTTACAAGGAATCTACAATGATACAGAAGAATTCAAAATAATTTTAAAAAGGTAAAACGCATTCAAAGCAATTTAAAGAATTTCAATTGAATCCATAGAATTCGAAACAATCAAAATAATTTCAAATAATTTAAAAACATGCAAAAGAATTTAAAAGCATTCAAAAGAATTCAAAAGAATTCAGAAGTATTCTTAAAAAATTTGAAGTGATTCAGTATAGTTTGAAATGTTTTAAAAGAATTACATAGAAAACAAGAGAATTAGAAACAAGGCAATTAGAAGAATTAAAAATATTGTAAGAATTTGAACAGAATTCAAACGAATTTCAAAGAATTCAAAGGGCTTTAAGCGAATCCAAAACAATCAAAGATTTAAAAGGAATTCCAATGCATTCAAAATACTTTAAAAGAATTTTAAAAATAATAATAATTAAAAAGAATTTAAAAGACTCCAAAATAATTCAAAATCAATCAAAGCTTTTCAAACGAATCCAAGAGCATTCAAAATACTCCTAGAGTATTCAAAACAATTCAAGAGTATTAAAAAGAATTCCAAATAATTTGAAATACTCTCAGAGAATTTAAAACAATAAAAAAGAATTTGAAAGTGTTCTAAAGAATTTAAAATGATTAAGATTAATTTAAAATATTTAAAAATAATTCATCAGAATCAAATATAATTCAAAGCAAGGCAATAAAAAGAATTCAAAACATTGCCAATTATTTGAAAAAATGCAACCGAATATCAAAGAATTTAAAGGGTTTCGACCATTCAAAGCAATAAAGAGAATTTAAAAGGGTTCAAATAAATTCAAAATACTCTAAGAGAATTCAAAACAATTAAACACATTTCTAAACAGTTTGAAGTAATTAAAAATCAATCAAAGCCATTCAATAGAATACCGAATAATTCTAAAGACTCCCAGAGAATTCAAAACAATTCAATCGAACTAAAAAGAATTCTAAAGCATTTGGATTGCTCTAGAAGAATTCGAACCTATTAAAAAGAATTTGAGAGAATTTAAAAGAATTTAAAACATTTAAATAGAATTAAGAGAATTATAAGGAATTTAAAAGAATTTGAAACATTTCAAAACCGTTCAAAATAATTCAAAGCCATCCAAAATCACTCAAAAGATTTACAAATAATTGCAGAGAATTTAAAATGCTTCAAGAGAATTTGAAGCAGTTCAAACGAAAATATAAAGAATTCCATAGAGTTAAAAACACTTGAAGAGAATTTAAAAGAATTAAAAACATTTAAGAGTTATCAAACAAATTTTAAAGAATTTTAAATACTCCATGATAATCCAAAATAATTTTAAAATACGAAAAAATGTTTAAAGAATTAAACGAATTCAGCATAATTCCAAAGAATTTAAAAGAATTTAGAAGTATTCGAAAGAATTTAAAATAATTGAGATTAATTAAAAATATTTAAAAAGAATTTCCGTGAAAATAACAGAACTCAAAACAAGGCGACCAAAATAATCCAAAACATTTCTAAAAATTTCAAAATAATGTAAGCGAATTTAAAAGAATTCAAAGGACCTTAAGAGATTTCAAAGCAATAAAAACGATTCCAAAGAGTTCAAGTAAATTCAAGATATTCAAAATAATTCAAAATAATTGAACATAAAATAAAGGAATTCAAAGAAATGCAAACAAATTTAATAGAATTCTCGAATAGGTGTCCTCAAAGCCATTCAAAAGAATTAAGAATAATTTAATTTCAAATTAGGAATTTAAAATATTCTAAGAGAATTCAAAACAATTTAAAAAAGTGCAAAGAATTACACAAAATTCAAAATAATTAAAAACGATTCTAAAGATAATAAAAAACATTAAAGCACAATTTAAAATAATTTTAAGAATTTAGTATAATTCCAGAGAAGTCAAAAGCATCCAAATTCATTCAAATGAAGGCAACAAAAAGAATTCAAAACATTTCTAAGCATATAATAGAATTTAAGCGGAATACAAATAATTCAAAGAACTTTAAAGGATTCAAATAAATTCAAAAGAATTTAAATCTACCCAAAAGAATCCAAAAGAATTAAATCAAATTACAAGGAATTAAAATGTTTTATTTTTTAAAATAAAAAGAATTCAAACGAATATAAAGAATTCCACAGAATTCAGAAGAATTCAAACGAATTCAAAAGAATTCAAAAGAATTTAGAAGAATTTAGAAGAATTCAAACGAATTCAAAAAAATTTAGAAGAATTTTTAATATTCAAGGAGAATACAAAATAATTAAAAAACTAAGAAAACATTTAAAATAATTAAAATAATTTAATGTAATTCCAAAGAATTCAAAATAATACAAAGGAATTTAAATGGATTCAAAAGTATTCTAAAAAATTTTAAATTATTAAATTAAATTCAAAACATTTCTAACCATTTTTTATTTTAGTATTTTTAAATATGTAAGGCGAATTTCAAAACGAATTAAAAGGATCTTAAGATATTTCAAAGCAATAAAAAGGATTAAAAAGAATTCCAATAAATTAAAGATATTCCAAAAGAATTAAAAACAATTTTAAAGATTATAAGCGACACCAGAAGTATTCGAAACAATTAAAAAAATGAACATAATTCAAACTAATTCAAAATAATTTAAACTAATTCAAAATTTACTTAATTATTCACTAATTGTAGAATAGGTACTTAAAGCCATTCAAAATAATTCAAAATACTTTAAAATAGTCCAACAGAAATCAAAACAATTGAAACGAATTAAAAATAATTTCAAATAATTCATATTACTTTAAAAGAAATCAATCCATTTAAAAAATATTCAAAAGAATTCAAAGAATTCAAAAAGGCATTAATATAATGCTAAATAATTTTAAAAAATGAAAGCAATTCAAAACATTTCAAAATGATTCAAAATAATTCTGAGACAATCAAAACAATCCCAAATAATTAAAAAAAATTATAAATAATTTAAAATACTCTGAGAGAATTAAAAACAATTAAAACATACATAAAGCATTCCACAGATTTCAAAATGCTTGAATAGAATTCAAAAGAATTAAAGACAATTTGAAATAATTCAAAAGAATTTGAAAGAATGTTAAATACTCCAGGAGAATTCAAAATAATTAAACGCAGTAAAACAAAATTTAAAAGAATTAAAAGAATTTAACATAATTCCGAAGAATTCAAAACAATTCAAAATAATTAGAAATCATCTAAGAGAATTCAAACCAATTAAAAAGAATTTCAAAGAATTAAAAAGTTCAAAACAATTCCAATCTATCCAAAAGAACCCAGAAGAATTAGAAAAAATTACAAGGAATTTAAAATACTTTAACAGAATTCAAAACAGTACAAAAAAATACAAAAGAAGGCAATTAAACCAATAGGAAATAAATTAAAATAATTCAAAGAACTTTAAAGGATTCAAAGAAATTCAAAAGAATTCAAAAGAATTCAGAAATAAATTTACTCTGGGTTTATTTTCCTTCTATATTTTATCAGTGGCTAACCCTTCAATATTGAGAGTAAAAATGGTGACGAAATACGACTATCCTACCTTTCCATTTTGTTTCTATAAATGTCCTATACCTTCGCGTGACAAACATTCGTGATTCAAAGTACCGGAACTCTTTTTCCCCTGGGGGAATTCATCAAGTTGAAATCATTCTTCTGCCTCGAATAAACTCGAGATTAACAAAAGTGGCTCGTACTTTTGTCTAGGGAGCTCTTGTAGCGTCTAACAGGAGGTCTATAAATCTCCACCCCTCATCCGCCTCCAAGCACCTTTGCCACCCCCAACATCAAGGTAATAAACTCACAATTATTCTTGATCGGATTTCTAGCAGAAGAGAATCTGGGAAGCATCTTCCTCTGAGGAATTTCCAGCCAAAGGAGAGGATAATAAACAATATGAGGATTCTAGATAACCCCCCCCCCCCACTCCTCACTGACCTGCGTAATGCATCTTCCATAATACTTGACATCAAGAAAATTCATGGTGTGTCTGGCTGTATCAGATCCATCTGGCCTCTCAGATTTCACATTTAATCTTTTAATTTTGACCTATAACCTATGAACTCTGACCTTTGATCTTTGACCCCTAACCCAGACGTTGAAGAGAATAATAAACAGAAATCAGATGTATAATGTATCAGGTGAATCTGACTGCTCACTTTTAAGGTCAAACTTTTAACTTCTGACTCGTGACCTTCGACCTCTGACTATTGATGAAGATTCACCACATTTTAAATCAGAAACACAAAATTATTTTTCTACTTTTCACCTCTAACTCATACCCTAGGAATCTAGTCCAGAAATATTTAAACTCTGACCCAACGACTTGTGGCCTTGCGCCTACTAATAATAATGATCTTCCGTAACCTTTGAACTTTGACAAGTAGAATTTCATATTAAACTTTAACACCGAATCTTAATCTAGATATACTTAAACTCTCAATTTGTCTATGATCATTGACCTATAACCTCTAACCCCTAGTTCCTCACCTTTCACATACACATTTTAACTTTCGACACATGACCTGAAACATTCGACCTTTTAACTTAGGCCTATAAACGTTCATGGTGATTTTTTACCTTTAAACTTTGACTTATAAAATTCAATTCTGACCTTTCACACCTAGCGATCTTTGAACTCTAAACTTTTGCTTTAAAGAATTCATTCTCTAACCAGACGAAAAGGAAAATAATAAAAAATAATTTGATTTATGATCTATTAGGATATATCGGGTGCACCTGGATATTAACTTCTCTGACTTAACCTTTGACGTATGTCCCATGACCTTTGACCTTTTACCTTTGGCGTATGATCGTTTATCGTAATCTCTTGCGTTTAAACTTTGACCCCTAAAATTGTACTGACTTATCTAACCTAACTTTTAGTCTAGATCTGACCTTGCCATTTCTAAATTCTGACTTGAAATTTATGAAATTTATGAAACTTACTATAAATTACCTAAAATTCAATAAAAATTTTCTATAAATTTTCGTCAATTACCAAAAATTTTGGGAAATTTCCATAAATTTATACATATTTTTAAATTTTAATTTAGGCAATTTATCTTAATTTACCATAAATTACACACAAAATTCATAAATTTCCGGCATTTTTAAGAAAATTTAAAAAATACATTTTGGGTAATTTATCTTCAGTTTCCATAAATTATTAGTCATATTACCATAAATTACCAAAAAACATCAAAATCTTCAAACTTGAATTTTGGGTAATTTACGGTAAGTTACCATATGTACCTGTAAAATTACCATAAATTACCGAAAATGTCTATAAATTTCCGCAAATTTCGAGAACTGCTTAAATTGAATTTTTGGTAATTTATTTTAAATTAGCATAAATTACCTGTGATATTATAACAAATTATCAATAAATTTCATAGATTTCCGAAATTGATCAAAAATATTTCAAATTGAATGTTAGATCATTTATGGTAAGCTACCAAAATTCTCTGTAAAATTACCAAAAATTACCGAAAAAAATTGCAAATTTATACAAACTTTTTATTGAATTTTGGTTAATTTATCGTAAGTTATCATAAATTACGTGTAATATTACCATAAGTGGCCTGTAAGATTACCATAAATTACCTGTAATATTACCATAAATTACTGTAATATTACAATAAATTACGTGTAAATTACCAAAAAATTACCTGTAATATTACCATAAATTACTCAAAAATTTCCAGAAATTTATAAACTAAGTTTCCTGTGATATCACCATAGATTACTTACAAATTCCAATACTTTCAGGAAATATATAAAAAAAATTAAATTTGACTTTTGGATAATTCATCGTAAATTATCATATTTACCTGTAAAATTACGATAAATGACCTGTAATATTAACATTATTTACCCAAAAATTTCAATAAGTTCCGGAAATTTATAAAAATTTTTAAGATTCAATTTTTGATAATTTATCGTAAATTGCCATATTCACCTCTAAAATTACCATAAATAACCTAAAATTTCCGCAAATTTAAAGAAACTTTTTAAATTAAATTTTGGGTAATTTATTTTAAGTTACAATTAATTACCTGTGATAATGACATAAATTACTCACAAATTTCATAAATTAGAGAAAATGTATGAAAATGTTTAAAATTTAATTGTGGATAATTTATGAGAAGTTACTATATTTACCCGTAAAATTAACATAAATGACGGAAAATTTCCATAAGTGTCTGCAATTTTATAAACCTTTTTAAATTAAATTTTGGGGCATTTATCGTAAGTTAGCATAAATTACCTGTGATAATACCATAAATTACTCATAAACTTCATAAATTACAGAAAATTTATAAAAAAATTTTAAAATGAATTGTGGATAATTGATGAGAAGTTACTATATTTACCTGTAAAATTAACATAATTGCTCGAAAATTTTAATAAATTTAACTATATTTTAAAATTATTTTCTGGGTAATTGATCCTAAGTTATTATAAATTATATATAATATAGCTATAAATTACCAGAAATATTAATAAATTTCTGGAAATTTAAAAAAATGATTAAAATTGAATTTCGTGTAATTTATGGTAAATTACCACATTTACCTGCGGAATTATCGTAAATGACCGAAAATATCAATAAAACTTCGCAAATATATAGAACTGTTTAATTTGAATTTTGGATAATTTATGGTAAGCTACCATATTTACCTGTAAAATTACCACAAATCACCGACAATTTCTGGAAATTTATGAAAAATTTAAAAAAAGTTTTATGACTTTTATGGTAAGTTACCATAAATTACCTGTAATATTACCGTAAATTACCAAAATATTTCTGATAATCTCAGGAAATTTATAGAAACTTTTTAATTGAATTTTGTGTAATTTATAGTTAGTTACCCTATTAACCTGTAAAATTAACATGAATGACCGGAAATTTCCATAAGTTTCTACAAACTTTTGTACCTTTTTAAATTGAATTTTGGGACATTTATCTTAAGTTAGCATAAATTTCCGGTAATATTACCACAAATCACCAAAAAATGCATAAATTTCCGGAAATTTATATAAAATTTTAATTGAATTTTGAATAATTTATGGTAAGTTACCACATTTACCTGTAAAATTAACATAAATCACCGACAATTTTAATAAATTTATCTATATTTTTATAATATTTCTATAAATTACCATACAAATTTATAAAGTTCCGGGAATTTATAGAAATTTTTCAATTGAATTTTTGGGTAATTTATCTTAAATTAGCGTAAATTTCCAGAAATTTATTTGAAAAATCTCATTGAATTTTGGATAATGTATGGTAATTTACCATATTTTAGCTGTAAAATTACCATAAATGACCGACAATTTTCCGTAAATTTGCATAATTTTATAGACAAGGGGAAAGGGACTTTTTTCAAAGAGTGTCTGTTTTATGTACAAGTCGTACTTTAATATTCAAATATTTTATTTATTCAAGAACTTATTTTCTTAACGATTTTTACATTTATTTTGAATTTATTCTATCGATAGACAGGCAAAAATCCGTTTGGGAAATAAAGTAAATATTCATTATCGCTTTTAAAATTTGCTGCAAAAAGGAAAAGAAAAACGAGAATATTGCAAGTGTTTCATGGTTACTTGGATCCATTCGTTAATTTCTGGATCAACCAAATTCATGAAAACTTGAGGGTTTCCTGCGGTTGGAGAATTTTCTCGAAATGACATGACACCAACTAATTTTTCATTCACAACCAAAGCATCACCTCCATCGCGATCGCAACTTCGTTTAAGTCCACTTGGGTCATAAGTACAAATTTGACGATCTGTAATATGAACTTGGCTTCCGTAGAGGATTTGGCAAGAAATATTGTCAATTATGGGTATTTGCATTGTTTGTAATTTATTACGAAACAGCTTATAGTTCCTGAAACAAAAAGTTTGAGTATTTTTATTAAAAAGTATTAGTTTAATAAAAAGAGGTCAAAAATTAGCAATAGCCAGTTTTAGCCGGCACCCTGACACCCTAGCCGATTTTACTCCACGCTCTAGTCTACTTTTCTACACACTCTAGCCTACTTTACTCCCTCTCTATTCTACTTTTTTCCCTCTCTAGCCTACTTTATTACACGCTCTAGCCTACTTTACGCCACGCTCTAGCCTACTCTACTCCACGCTCTAGCCTAATTTACTCTACGCTCTAATCTGATTTACTTTGTAGCCTACATGACCTAACTCAATACACTGGATGACCTTGCTCCAAAATTTAATCGACTTTAACCCTTACTCTAGCCTACTTCACCCCATACCCTAGCTGTAATTGTCTCGTACTCTAAGAAACTTTACCTTGTCCTCTAGATTACATTACTTCGTAACCTAGATGACCTTACCCTGTACTTCAACCGACTTTACCACGTACTGTTGCCTACTTAACTCTTATCCTAGAAGAATTTACCCCGTATGTAGCCTAAATTTATTTATCCCTACGCGAAGCCACCCAACACACTTTACCCAGCATTCTAGCCAACTTTCCAACAAAATCTACATGAAGTAACTAAGTACACTGACCTAATTTACCCCTACTTAACCTTAATTTATTCCGCACCCTATTCGGCCTTATCTTTGACTCTAGCCTACTTTACTCGTCTCCCAGAAGACTTTAACCCGTATCTCAGCAAAGTTTACTCCATACCACAGCTGACTTTACCCCCTAGCCTAACAATCTTTATCCCATACCGAACCAACTCTATCAAGCAGACTAGCTATTTTTACCGCATAACCTGACCGGCATTACTCGGTAGCCTAGGCGACTTTACCCTGTACTTTAGCCGAATTTACAACATTTCTTCTATGACTTTGCTCTATACATTAGCTGGATTCACCCCATATCCAGCCGACTTAACTTCATACCGTAGCCAACATTACCCCTCACTCTAGCCAACTTTAGCCCATACTCTAACTGACTTCACTACGTACGACAGCCTCATTAACCCGTACTTAACCCGAATTTATTCCGCATGCTGACCGAATTTATCTTACACTCTAGCCTACTTTACTCTTATCCTAGAAGACTTTACCCCGTATGGTAGCAAAGTTTACTCCATATGGTAACTGACTTTACTCCGTAGCCTAACCATCTTTATCTCGTACCGAAGCAACTTTATCACACACACTAGCCGGTTTTTGCCCCATATTCTTGCCAAGTTGACCACGTACCGAAGCCGAATTAACCCCATATCCTAGCTGACTTTACCCCACGTCTCAGATGACTTTACTTCATACCTTAGCGGAATTTACCCAGGACCCTAGCCGACTTTACCCCACACTCTAGCCAATTTTCCCCGTGGAATGATCCTCCAATTTAGCTTAAAATAAAAATAGAAAAACTAAATATTTTTATTTCTTAGAAAAGTTTTATTGCTGCAAACATGTTGACCATTTGAAAAAAAATAAATTAAATTGTTCTGATACAAGATCTTAATATTTGGTCGAAAATCTACCAAGGGACAATCGGAAGTTCTGTGGTTCGATTCCCAGTGGAGTGAAATGAGATGTTTTTTCAGAAAAATTTAATTAAAAAATTTTTCAGTTTATTTTCCATCTAGTCCGAAATGATGTGAAGTATTTTCAGTTATTTGAAGAATTAACTTGATCGATAGTTATGATTTTTATTTTTACTTGTTGTAAAA
Source organism: Acraspis erinacei (assembly GCA_035041075.1). Taxonomy (NCBI): domain Eukaryota; kingdom Metazoa; phylum Arthropoda; class Insecta; order Hymenoptera; family Cynipidae; genus Acraspis; species Acraspis erinacei. The sequence continues at coordinate 31,065,264 of JAWWLR010000128.1, read as the reverse complement.
TGACATCTCATGATAATACAGATTCCTTTAAATTACCCGTATCGTAAATGTAATACCTGGGTTGAGATATCGTATATTTCTAAAACAGGATTTTTCTTTCGATTTCTCTAATAGCGTAATTGGTAAAACACCCGACCAGCAACCGGAAGTTATGTGGTTCGATTCCCAGTGGAGCGAAGTGA
>JAWWLR010000128.1:31053152-31064982 GCA_035041075.1 Acraspis erinacei | reverse complement strand
CTAGTCAGAAAAGACCTGATGTATTTTCTGTTATTTGAGTAATTAACTTGATCAATTGTAATGATTTTTATTTTCACTTATTGTGAAATTAAATCTACACTTCTCGATAGTAACTCAATCTGATGATAATACAGATTCCTTTAAATTACCCGTGTCGTAAATGCAACACCTTGTTTGAGAGATCGTATATTCATAGAACAGGATTTTTCTTTCGATCTCTCTAATAGCTTAATTGAAAAAGCACCCGACCAGCAACCGGAAGTTATGTGGTTCGATTCCCAGTGGAGCGAAGTGAGATTTTTTTTCAGAAAAATTTTATTTCGAAATTTTATTTTCCATCTAGTCAGAAATGACGTGAAATATTTTCTGTTATTTGAAGAATTAACTTGATCGATAGTTATGATTTTTATATTTCACTGGTTGTGAAATGAAATCTACACTGATCGATAGTAACTCAATCTGATGATAACACAGATTCCTTTAAATTACCCGTATCGTAAATGTAACACCTGGTTTGAGATATCGTATATTTCTAAAAAAGGATTTTTCTTTCGATCTCTCTAATAGCTTAATTGAAAAACACCCGACCGTCAATCGAAAGTTATGTGGTTCGATTCCCAGTGGAGCGAAGTGAGATTATCTTTTTTCAAACAAATTTAATTTTTAAGTTTTTAAAATTTATTTACTTAAGGAGTTAACTTAATCGATAGTTATCATTTTTATTTTTACGAATTGTGGAATGTCATCTACAGTGGTCGATCGTAACTACTTCTGAAGATAATACAGTTTCCTTTAAATTCAGAAATACTGGAAATAACTGATAAAAGACTATTTAAACAAGTAAAGAATACAACAAATATAAAAACTCTGTTCTGAACATTCCCGAGTTGTAATATTTATAGCAAAAAAACGCAGTGAAAAACAAACAAACAAAAATTCTTGAAAAAAATTAATTTATCAATTCGATTTGTTTAAAAATATTAGCTTTTCTTAAATAATAAAGCTGAGGCATCGAACCCGTATATATTACATAAAAAGACAATCTTCATTTTGATTCTGATAGAATACAGCAAAGTAAAAATTAAGAATGATATAAACCAATAGAATTTGTTTAAATAACCATAGGGTGAAATTTGGACTGCCTGACGCCACCTGTTAAAATCAAAATTTTGAAAAAACCAAAAATTTTTATTTGCTTTTTTGTATTTGGACCCGAATTTTGGGGATAGTCTCCTCCAGCACCAAAAGAAATCTTCTAATGCTTTAGTGAACCACCCACTTTGATTATTATTTTTAGCTTATTTATAGAAAAAATAAAAAAATGTGAATTTTTAATAAAAGTATTTTTTCTTTTCCCTTGTAAATTTACGCAAAAGCAACTTTAATTGCAACCCGAGCATACAAAGAAAGCAAATAATTAGTTAATGGTGCAATTTCATTGTTTTAACTAAATTTTATGAATAAATAAGCCAATTTCTTCCTTTTTTCACAAAAAAATTTTTTTTTATCGACAATGTATTAAAGTGTCTTCTCAAACTTCTTAACTTATAGAAAATTGTCGCATTATGAAATAAAATTACCTTTTTTTATAAATAATTGAAGTTAATAAATAGGAACTTTTTATCTCTTCCGGAATTTTTATTTTTTTATTTTTCGGCACCGGACTGGGTCGTGTTTCGGCTTCATATATTCTATAAGAATTTAGTGCTCTTAAAAAAAAAATTTTTAATCAGCCAACAACTGAAGGCTGTAAGCCATTTTGAATATTAAATTCCAGAGTTTCATAACTATGGTTAGGCATCATATATCTGAGGTCAAATGTCAGGGAGCTAAATATAAGAGGTATAAAATATTAAATGTGAAAGCGTCAGGTCGAGCATCAAGGGTCAAAGGTCAATCATCAGGGATCAAATAGCAGATGTCAACTGATGATTTTATGGAATTATATGACACAGGTCAAATTTAGAATTTTAAATGTGATAGATCAAGTGTCAGATGTCAAAGGTCAGATGCTGATATAAAAGGTAATAGTTTAAATATAAAATGACACAGGTAAAGTGTCAGACGTCAAAGGATAGGATCGAGTGGCCAAAGTTTAATGTCGTGGGTCCAAAGTAAAGTGTCATAGGGCAGAGGTCAAAGGTTAAACTTGAATTGTAACAGTTGAAGTGTCAGAGGCTGAAGGGCTAATTGTCAGGGCTAATTTTAAAGGTAAAAGTTGAGATATGATAAGTCAAATGTCCAAGGTTAAAGATCAGAGGTTAAAAACCAGGGTTATTAGGGCAAAAGGCAAAGGTTAAAGATGGAATGTTACCGGTTAAGACTCAAAGATCAAAGGTTGACGTGAAAAGTGAAATATGAAATGTACTAGGATAAGGGAAAAATGTTTAAGGCCAAGAGGTCATATTAAATCATTATAAGGCAGAGCTCAAAGGTCAAAGCTAAAAATGTTATAGGTCAAATATCAAAAGGTATAGTTAAGAGGTGAATATTTAAGTGTCATAAATTAGACTTCAAAGCTAAAAGGTTTAATATTATAGGTCAAGTCTCCGAGGTTTAAGGTCAGAGGTAAAAAATTAGGAGGTCAAAGGCCAGAAGACAAAGATTAAATGCAAAATCTGATAGTTCAAGTTTCTGAGGTGAAAGTTCAGGTGTTAATGTCAAAGCTAAAATTTAATAGATCAACATTCAAAGATCAAAGGTCAGTTTTTAGAGCAAAAAATACAAAATGAAATGTGATAGGACAAATGTTATAGTTTTAAGGTCAGGGTTTAAAATTAAAGCTTTATACGGGAGAGTTCAAAGGCGACAGTTGGAGTCTAGAGGTTGAATTTAGTACAGGTCAAACGTCACGGTCGAATGATAAATGTAAATTTTGAAATTTTAAGTCAAGTTTTAGAGGTCAGATATTAGAAGTTAAAATAAAGTTGTTACAGAGCAGGTCAATGTAGAAATTTTATAACTCAAGTGGCAGAGATCATGGATCAAGGGTCAACATTAAAGAGCCATAAGGCAAAGGTCAAATGTGAAAGTTGAAATGTCATCTGTCAAGTCCCAGAGGTCAAATGTCAAAAATTATTCAATTTTGGATAACTTACCCTGGTCCTATCGAGGTACAACCCCATCCACTAACTTCACCAAGAATGTTTGTGGGCACTTTCGTATTTGAGACTTCAATGTGTCGATTAGGCGAAAACTTCTCATAGATTGGTGGAGAAATTTTAATCATCGCAAGATCGTAATCGTTTGTGTGTGGATTAAAATGATTGTGAAAAATTGTTCGGGTTATATTGTGACGGTTCCCATAACCCATCAGTGGCGAACCAGATAAAACACTGTAGGTGGCAATTTCTTGAAGACAATAGGCAGAAGTTAAGACAATGTAACGAGACAATAAAGTTCCTGCGCAGTAATTTTCATCATTTTTTAAAATTTTGACAATGTAGGGCACACGTTCAATTGAAATTCCCCTATTTTGCGGCTGGGTGCGATCAATCAGCCGTTTTCTGCGTATATGGAAATTCGATGATTCCTCTGCACAAATTTTGAAAATTAATTAAAGGGTAATTTAAGGGAAAAGTTGTTAATCCATTATTATTATTTTATTATAATTACAGTATTATTATTTAATTATTTTTGAAAAAGTATTTTTTTCAATCTCTCTAAAACTTTGATTGGGGAATCTCCCGACCGGCAATCGGGAGTTCTGTGGTTCGAATCCCAGTAGAGGGATGTTAGAAGATACTTAGAAAAAAAATATTATTTTATGGGCTGTTCAGAAACTACATGAGGCTATTTTCAACAACCTAGCAGAAAAATTACGTATAATTTTTACTTAGGGGAATTAATTATTTATTAATTTATTTCTACATCTACAAATATATCTTTTTTAATTAAATAGTTTTCAACAAAAAATATGATTTTTCAACTTCACAGTTGAATTTTTAACCTTCAAAGGCAAAATTATAATCAAATGGTCGTATTTAAAAAAAAATATTATTTTTAACTATACTTGCATTTTCAAACAAAGGATAGTATTTTTTAAATGAATAGTTAAATTATCAAGCAGTTTTAATTTTAACAAAAAGAAGAAATTAAAAAAAAACTCGTATTTCAAAAAAGATGAAATAATTTTAAAGACTGTTAAATTTTCAACTCAGAAATATATTTTTGTAACGGAATTGTTGAATAAAAAACAAAAAAAAATAAAGTTTCAAAAACAAGAAATTTCAAGAAAAATATATGAATTTGTAAAAGTATAGCTGAATTTTTACCCTTCCAAGGCAAACTTTCAATCAAATGCTCGTATTTGAAAAAAATTATTAATTTTAACTCCAGTCGCATTTTCAACCAAAAGTATGGTTTTTGTAATGTATAGTTAAATTTTCAAAAAAATAATTAAATTTTTAATAAAATAGAGAAATTTTTAACTTTATAGTTGATTTTTTAACATAAAAAGATACATTTAAAACAAATCACAAAAAAAGAAGAAATTTCAAGAAAAATATGTGAATTTTTAAACAAATAGTTGAATTTTTGACCTTTAATGACCAATTTTTAATCGAATAGTCCTATTAAAAAAAATTAATTTAACTGAAGTCACACTTTCAACCAAAAAATATGGTTTCTTAAATAAATATTTAAATTTTCAAAAAAAAAAAAAAATTATCGAACGGTTTGAGTTTTACCACAAAGAAGAAATCTCAAGAAAAATCGACGTATTTAAAAAAATAAGTCTTAATTGTAATTACAGTTATATTTTCAAATAATAATTATGATTTTTTAACTGAATAGTTGAATTTAAAAAAATTAAATTTTCAAAAGCAAGAAATTTCCAGAGAAAGAGCAGAAATTTTAAGCAAATAGTTGATTCTTAATCCTGCAAAGGCAAATATTCATTCAAATGGTCGAATTAAAAAAAAAGAATTAATTTTAACTACGGTTGCATTTTTAACAAAAAATATGATTTTTGTAATAGATAGTTAAATTTACACAAAAGTAATTATTCTTTTAAAAAAGTAGTTAAATGTTTAACTTTATAGTTGATGTTTTATAACAAAAAGATAAATTTATAACAAAATAGTTGAATTTTTGAGAGAAAAAAATTATCAAATAGTTTGAGTTTAACCAGAAAGAAGAAATTTCAAGAAAAAAGGTCGCATTGAAAAAGAAAATAATTCATTTTAATTACGGTTAAATTTTTAACCAAGAAATATGATTTTTTAACTGAATTGTTAAATTTAAAAAATTATAATTAAAGTTTCAGAAACAAGAAATTTCAAGAAAAAGACCTTCAAAGGCAAATTTTCAATCAAGTGGTCCTATATAAAAGAAAAAGAATTAATTTTAACTACAATTGCATTTTCAAATAAAAATATGATTTTTTAAATAAATTGTTGAATGTTAAACAAAAAAATTATATTTGAAAGAAAAACGTCAAATTTTTTACTTTATAGTCGATTCTTTAACATAAAAATATAAGTTTTAAACAAAAAAGTTAAATTTCCGAGAGAAAAGATTATCAAACAGTTTTAGTTTTACCAAAAAGAAGAAATTTAAAAAAAAATACACGAATTTTTAAACTAATATTTGAATTTTCAACATTCAAAAGCAAATTTTAAATCCAATGGTCGTATTAGAAAACAAAACAATTAAATTTAACTACAGTTTCATTTTTAATTAAAAAATATGATTTCTTAAATGAATAGTTGAATTAAAAAAAAATCAAACAGTTTGAGTTTTTTTTAAAAAAGGGACCGTACTTAAATTACGTAACAGCTTTTGTTTAAAGTATATATTTTGTTGTTGAAAAGTCAACTGAAATATTTTTTGGAGAAAAACAATTTTTTCTGAAAATTCGTGTTTTTTATGTAAAAATTCACCTGCCTTATTAGAATTTTCATTAATAGCTGGAATCTTCCTCGGATTTCATCTTTCTTGAATAAAAATTCGATTCTTCGTTTGAAAACATCACCTTTTTTTGAAAGTTTGTCTTTTTCATTTTAAAATTCACCAGATTTAGCAGAACTTACAGCTTTCGTGGATAAAAATTAAACTATTTATAGACAATTCAAAATTTTTTTTGAAAGTTCATAATTTTTATTTAAATTATACTGTTAACAAATAGTCAGAATTTTTTTGTTATTTAATATTTTGGCGTTGAAAAAAGAACTGAAATCTTTTCTGGGTGAAAATTCAAAATTAAACAATTTTTTTTTAACAAAAATTCAGCTATTTTAAGAGAAATTTTGTCTTGATTGGATAGAAATGCAAATTTTTGATTAAAAAACGACTAAATCTTTTCTGGGTGAAAGCTCAACTTAAAAAAAGTGTTGTTTTTTTATTAAAAATTTATTTGTTTTAGTACAAATTTCATAATTCTTCGATAGAATTTTTTTTAATTCATATTTTGATCTTGAAAAGTCAATTGGACTAGAATAGAGAGAATAGAATAGAGAAATTGAAAGTTTTATTAAAAAGTCCTTTTTTTGTTTAAAATTCGTATTTTTTTATAGAAAATCAAATTTTCTTCGTGTAAACTTATTTCTTGCTTAAAAGTTCATATTTTGATGGTGGAAAGTCATTTAAAATCTCTTTTAACAGAAAATAGAAATATAATTTTTAAATTAAAATTCAATTTTTTAGTTAAAACTTCTTCTTCTATGTTTTAGTATTCAAGTATTTTGTTTGAAGGATTTGGGTGATTTACTTAGTTAAGAAATAATTTTTTGGTTCTTAAAGATTTATATTTTTATTTGAAAATTCATCCCTTTTGTTTAAAATTTAAATGTGCAGCCGAAAAGCCTTTTTTGGTTTAAAATTATTTTTTTAAAGTGAAAATGTAACCTTTCCATTTTGTTACGATTGATCTTTTCAGTTGAAAATGTTCCTTTTTAGTAAGAATTAGTTTCCTGTAAAATTAATATTTTTGCTCAAAATTATATTTTGTTTGATAAACTTTTATATCTTTCTTGAATAAAAAATCCTTCTTTTTTCCAAATTCATCTTTGGTTTAAAAATTTTTTGTTTGTTATAAATTTCATCTCTTTACAGTAAAATATAAACTATAACAATTTTTTGTTGACAATTTATCTTTTGAGATTGGAAATTCAACTATGTCAAAAATTAAATATTTTGTTGAAAATTCATATTTTATTGTAGAAAAAGAATGTTTTTGTTTTAAACAAATTAATATATTTGAAGATTTTGAATTTTTATTCGAAATACTCTTTTATTCCGTTTATTTAAAAAAAAAATTATTCTTAACTGCAGTTACATTTTCATCCAAGAAATCTGTTTTTTAACTAAATAGTTGAATTAAAAAAAATTAATGTTTCAAAAACACGAAATTTCCAGAGAAAGACACGTATTTCTAAACAAATAGTGGAATTTTTAACCGTCAAAGCCAAATTTTCAATCAAATGGACGCATTTGAAAAAGAGAATTAATTTTAACTACAGTTTCATTTTAAAAATATATAATTTTTTTCATCAATAGTTTATTTTCAAACAGTTAATTACATTTTAAATAAATTAATCAAATTTTTAACTTTATAGTTGATGTTTTCACATAAATAGATAAATTTATTATTACTATTCCTATTACTATTTATTATTATTATTATATATTTAATAAATAAATATATTTATTATTATTACTATTTAACAAAATAGTTGAATTTTCGAGAGAAAAATATTAGCAAACAGTTACAGTTTTACCAAAAAGCAGAAATTTCAAGAAGAATATACGAATTTTTAAACAAATAGTTAAATTTTCAACCTTCAAAGGCAAATTTTGAAGAAATTTAATTACAAACAATTTTTAAAACTAAAAGCGATCAATTTCTAGCCAAGAATCGATTGTTTAAATTTTCAGTTAAGAAATTTTTTTTTAAATTAAAGATATTAATTCTACATCAAGAAATACGAACTTCTAATAAAATTTTTTATTTTTAACCCAGAAAATAAATTTTCAACCAAAAACAATCAGTTTTTATACAATAATAGTTGGACTATTAACCGAGGATATTAAATTTCCGATTAAAATCAATGCTCTACCTAAAAAACAAATCTTAAACAAAATAGTTTAATCTTCCACCAACAAAATTAATTTTTAATAAAATTTCATCTAAAAAAGATCGCTTTCAAACGGAAAATCTTTTTTTCAAAGAAGGGGAAGTAAGGGGAAATGAATCTTTGGAGGAGAGGGTAAAAATTGTGGAGAGTTGGAAGGGGAAGGGAAATGAGGGGAAGTATGGTGAACGAGGGTAGGAGAAGTGAGGGGAAATATCATCAATCCCCCTCCCATTTTTGCCCCATCCCTAATTTCTCCTCCTTTCCTCACTTCCCCTACTTTCATCACTTCCCCTTCCCGAAATAAAAATCTTCTATTGGATTAACCCCTTTTTCAGATTTTTTAAAATAAAAATTGTCAAGAATAATCTGAACAGATATTCAATGAAAAGAAAACTTTGTTGAGAAAGATAATAAAAGAAAAAAGTTTTAAAATTAAGTTTTAACAATTTTTAGTTCTTGTTTAAAAAACTAAAATAAAGAATTTTTTTTTAATGAGGCATTTAAAAAGTTTAGATATTATAGAATCTAACGTACAAAATATTTGGCAAAGGAATAAAAAAAATTTAATAAAATAAAATTATTAAGTATGGACTGACTACTTTGAAGGAATGTTCCGTAAGATTAATCCCTTTACCAATTTTTTTAAAATAAATATTTTGAAGATTATATGAGTCAAAAGTTATTTAAAAAATTTAATTTATTAAAAAAGAGAATAAGAACTGAAATCGTCAAATACTCCAGAATTTAAATAAAAAATATAAATTTTTAGCAATAAAAAATAAAATAGAATTAAAAAAATAAGTAAGTATTGAATACTGTAAAGGAATTTTTAAATAGATTAACCCCTTTTCCAGCTTACTGAAAATAATATCTTTACATTTATTATTATTCGTATAGAAAGTTTGAAGAATATTTCAATTATCTGTATTCTTTCTGCAAAATATATTTATAAAAAAGAAAGAGATTAATTAAAAAAATTAATGGTAATGTAATCTTTATTAATTATTTTTTCATTATTAAAAAGCCATAGAAGAGTCATAAATTTTTTTTATTTGTTTGAACAAGTGTGTTTCTTAAATATTTTTAAATTTTATCTAACTCTAAGTAAAAAGTGGCCAAAAAGTTGAAAATTGGATAAGGCACTGGAACTTTCAAGAATTTTTGAAAGAGAGGATTATTATAAATAATAAAAAAATTATTTCTGGAAAATTTAATTAATAATTTCCTCTATCTAACTGAAAGGTATAAAATAAATTGAAAAATTCTCAAAAGCCTAATTTTTTACTTCTGGGTTTCTTTACTGAAAGTGGAATATTTTATAATGAAATGAGAATTTTTATCATTATTAAAAGAGAATATTATAATTAAATTATGATCTAAATTATAATCTGACTTACCAGAATTTTCTTCTGATAAAGACGCAAATCCTTGAGACAAAATTGCGCAAAATATTAATAAACTCAAAAAAATTTTTGCCCTCATTTTGAAAAAAATTATAAATAGTGACAGAAGAGTAACGGTTGAATAATTAATAAATAGTGATAATTCGTTTAACAATAAAAATTTATGCACAGACTTTAATGAAACTGTTACTTCATTTGCGTCACTAAATTTTATCGTTTAAGCCGGAACCGAATGAATATGAATTTTGGTGATATATAATAGCCCAGATAAGGTGTTGAAATCCTCATTAAAATATAATACTTAAATATACAGAAAAGTATAAAAAACATTTTTAATTGCATCTTTTCATCACTAAAATAATAGGAAATTAATTAGATTGTAAAAATAAATTTTTAAAACAAATTAAAATAAATTATTTAATACGTCAGAAGAAAATAACTGGGTCGTAGATAAGCAAGTGAAGTAAATCGTGTTAAAAAATTCCAGTTGATTCATTTTCGATAATCAGGGAGTCTACAAGGGTGCTTATATTTTTTAATTACTTTATTAATTGACAAAAATTGTGCACCAGAAAAATATCCACAAATTTGTTATTATTCAATTTTTTATAGATCACGCAGTTTTTACTTTACTTGTAAAAAGCAACATTAAAATAAAAAAAATAAAAAATTTTGGAAAAAAACGCAAATTACAAAAAAGTAATAAACAAAAGTTATTTACCGAAAAAAAGCTACATATTTTTTCTTAATCATTTTTTGATAGGATGCGCAGGTTTTTTTTTTTAAATCGTAAAAAAAATATTAAAAGAGGATATGGATGAAGATAAATAATAGTTATGAAAACTAATAATTTGTTTAAATATTGATTTTTTTCAATTTCATTAATTACTAGGTCAATCCAAGTGAAAAAAGACAAATAGTTTAAAAATTTAGATAGACTAAAACTCTCTACAATTAAGCGAAAAAATATTATTATTAATAATAATAATAATAGTATATTGTCTGAATCATTATTTTTGGTAACTTGAATATCATAATTACTTCGCGCTATTGAAAAGTGATAAAAAAGTAAAAAAATTTCAGAAAAAACTGCAACTATCTAGTAATAATAAGAAAGAAGCTAGATATAAACAATAATAAATAGTTTAAACAATTATTTTCGCAGAATAAAATAAAGTAATATTCTTCATCATATAATTATAATTATATAAAAATTGGACTAAAAATTGGAATTAGTTTTTTGTCCATTCGTTTAAATTTCTGTTTAACAAACCTAAAAAAGTCAGAAATTTTTTTTTAATTGACAGCTACCAGTTGAAAATTCAAGTACTTGGTTGAAAACGCTCGTAATTTGTTTCAAATTTATCACTTTGTTTGCAATATTTTCTATCTTTTAAAACAAAAATATTTCATACTTAAAAATTCAACTTGTCTTGTAAAGTACTCTTTTTTGGTGTAATTACACTATTTTTTATTTAAAATTAAAAACTTTTCGGTTTGAAATATTAAATAATGCACTTTTCCTTAATAATTCATCTTTTTTAGAATGAAAATTTAATTTTTTGGTTAAAATTTGAACTTGTTTGTTCAAAATTAATTTTTTTAGTTTAAGGTTCACCATTTTAATTTAAAGTACATCACCGTTGGAAACGGTAAAGGGGAATGGGGAAAATAAGAAAGGGGAAAGGGTGAAAATGGAAAGGAGAAAAGACAAAATGAAAGGGGGAAATGAGAACAAGAGAAAAAGGTTGAAGGGAATTGGGAAAGAATGCAAAGAAAAAGTTTAAAAGGGGAAAGGAAAGCGAAAAAGTAAAAGAGAATGGGGGAAATAAAAAGGGAAGGAAAAAATTAGAAATCGGAAAGGGTGACAAGGAAATTGGAAAAGGGTAAAGTGAACGTATAAATAAGCAACGGGGGAAGGGGAAAGGATGGAATTGGGAATGGTTCAAGGGGAAGGAGATAGGGTGAAAAGGGGGAACTGAAATGGAATACAGTAAAGAGGATTGGGAAAAGGAAAAGGAAAATGCAAGCGCGGAAATGAGAAAGGGGAAAATGGGAAGGGAAATGGTAAAGACGAAAAGAAAGGGGCAAAGTGGAAGGTAAGGGAATCGGTAAAGAGGAATAGAAATGGTAAAGTGTGAAATTGGATAGGGGAATGAGGAAGGGGAAAGGGGAAACCGAGAAAGGGGAACGTCTGAAAAGTGAAAAGAAAAAGGGAAATGCGAAAAGGGAAAGGAAAATGGAAAATTGTGAAATAAGAACTAAGAGAAATACCGAGAGATTTCTCGATCCAGACCCTGTCTGGTCGTGTGCACCAAACTTCCTTTATCTGCTTCACATGCTTGTTTTCAA
>JAWWLR010000128.1:31032168-31043333 GCA_035041075.1 Acraspis erinacei | reverse complement strand
GAACTGCTTGCCCACGCAGTTTCTCAGCGGAGTGCGCGAGAACTCCGTCAAGTATATTGCGCAACAGCACATATGGCAATTGGAAACGGTTCAGGCGGCCCTGGATGTTTGCAGTTTGTTGCCAAGAATTCAGTCCAAGGCTATTTAAAGGCAATCCCCTACAATGGCCTGAAAGCGAGAGTTTGGTGTACTTCAGTTCAAAATAGGGTGTTAGAAGGCGAACTTGCACTATGATCAGGAGTTGATATCGCATCGCAATCAAGGAGTCTGTTTGATTATGAATTAAAGAGAAAAGCAGCATCTCGAAGATCATGCATTTGTATCTTTCAGTTTGCTGAGGGTCAGAATGAAGATTGAAATCAAAAGATTATTTATTATAGCGTGATATGCGCCAGGTGATCATGACATCAGTAAAGCAAAATAAGCCTTCTGGGACACTGTAAAAGATCGCCGTAAGCTGTTTGCAAATTATCACCAGCAGAATGAGCTGGCTGGAAACTATCTCAGTCCCAAAGGCAGGTGACATCTAGAGATTTGATTATGAATGAAAGAGAGTTGCAGAATCTCAAAGATCATGCATTTGTATCTCTCAGATTGTTGTGAGTCAGAATCAAGATAGAAATCAGGAGATTATTGAATATAACGAGAAAGGCGCCAGGTGATGGTGACATCAGTGAAGCAAAATAAGCCTTCTGGATAATGTCTGCTCGATTATTATTAATGGAATAGCAGGGCTGCATCTCAAAGAACATGAAATTGTATTTTTTAGATTGTAGGAGTATAGAATGAAGATAGGAATTAGAAGATTATTTATCATAGCGTGAATCGCCGCGGGTGATGTTGAAATCAGTGAAGCAAAATACGCCTTCTGGGGCACTCTAGAAGATCGCCGTCAGCTGTTTACAAATTATCACCAGCAGAATACGATGGCTGGAAACTGTCTTGTGTCCCAAAGGCTATTGACATCTAGAGAATTGAATATGAATTTCAATTTGATTATGAATAAAAGAGCAAATCAGCATCTCAAGGATTATAGATTTGCATCTTTTAGATTATTGTGGTTCTGAATAAAAACAGGAATCAGAAGATTATTTATCATACCATGAGTTCTGGTTATATAACCGAGAATATGACCAAATTTAGTAGAATTTAAAAGAATTTATGAGTTTTAACAACTTTTTTATTATTCAGATTATGTCAAATGTTGACTATAAATTATTTTCTAGCTTAGCCATCAACTCTAATCTCAAAATTCAATTGCCTTACATTACTTAAAAAATACTGGCATTAAATGATAACATTATTAAATCCCAGCGTTACTCCTTTTTTAAATAATTTTGATTAACATTCGTCTCTAGGAGAAAATTAATCTTGTTGGTCGAAAATTTAACTATCTTGTTAAAAATTCGTTTTTTGGGTTTAAAATTAATTTTTTAATTGAAAATTTAACTGTTCCACTTTTAATTTAAATTTGATGGTTTTTAGCTGAACATTCATGTATTTTGTTAAAATTATTATTGTTTTTTGCTAAAAAATTAATCTTCTTGGTTACAATATTTTGTTCAAAACTAGTTCTTTGTGTAATTAACATTTTTTTGAATGTAAATTTAATTATTCTACATTTGGTTGAAAGGTGATTTATAATAGTTGCAAATTTAATTGTTTGGTTAAAAATTGATCTATTTTTTCTCAAGTTAATTTGTTTGGCAGAAAATTAATCTTCGAGGTTGAAAATTTAATTTCTTGTTTGAAAAATTGATAATTTTTGTTGAAAATGTATTTCTTTGATTGCAATTTGATTTATTTTGTTGAAAATTCATCTTATGTGTTTGATAACATTTTTTTGACTGAATGTTTAACTATTTCCAGTTTGATATAAAATTTAAATTTTGAAAATTAATCTTTTTTTAGTTGAAAATTCAGTTAATTAGTTAAAAATGCTGCATTTTGTAGAAAATTAATGTTGGTGGTTAAAAATTCATAGACACATAAATTTCTTTTCATTTGATGAATATCCCTTGGGGTGTTACTATATTTTTGTAAAACTCATTTTCAAAATAAAATTTAAAAAATTACAAATGATTTTCTTAAGTTTTGAAAAAGAATGGAGAAGATTTCAAATTAAAAAGTTTTAATTTTTCAAGAATAATCAATTTTAAAAGGAATATTGTAATTTTAATAAGTATTTAAAAGTTTTAAAAATATTTAAGAATAATTTTTAACTCAAAAAGATTTTGGAAAAGTTTAAACGAAATGTACGTTTTTTCAGATTTTGATTGGATAACTTAAAAGCTTTTCAAGGATTATTAACAATGTTTTTAAAAATAATAAAATTATCTTAACATTCATGGGAAAATTTTTTGGTTATTTTTTATTTTCAAAAATTAATTTTAAATAATATTCAAACAGATTTCTGAACTTTAAAAAAATTTCGATTAATTTTAAAAGATATTCAGAAGGTTTAGGACTTTTGATAAGATTCAATAATATTTAAAAATTAGAAATTATTTTTAAAAATCCAAAATAAATATAGATTTTTTTTAATTTCGGAAAAAGTTTCGTAGCTTATCAAAAATTTTCAAAAGTTTCATTTTTTATTTCAAAAATTGAATTTGAAATAATATTTTTTTTAAAATTTTCGAAGCTTAAAAGATTTCCAAAATAGTCCGAAAAATAATTTTGAACGATTTAAAACCAATTTTGTGATTGAAAACTGAAGAATTTCAACTGAGAAACCCAGAAGAAATTTTTAATGCTGAAATATTCCCGAAAATAAAAATATGTATTTTTTAAATAAATGAATATTATATTATTCGAAACAAAATATATCTTTGAATAAAATATAAAATTATAAAAAAGTATTTATAAAAATAAAATAAACGAAAGTAAAATAAAATGATACATTTTTCTATATTTTGCAAAATTAATTCTATAGGAAAACTGAAAAATATTTCAAAATATTAAAAATAATTTCCTAAAATTTCAGAAAAGAATGCTAAATATTTTACGGCAAAAATGTTCAATTTCTCTAGATTCTAGATTGAAAAATTTGAGATTTATATTTTTAAAGATTTCTAAAAAGCTTTTAAAATGTTTTGAAAGGTTTAAAGTAAATAAAAAAAGGCAGATCAAAACTGACTTTTTATCTTGAAAAATAAATTTTAATATAAATTTGGGCAATATTTGAAAACATAAAAAATGATTGTCTCAAAAAATTTTAAATAATTGTAGAAGATTTTAAAGCAAAATTTTTCAAAATCCAAAAATATTTTCAAACTTAAGAAAACTAAACATTTTTTTAAAGAAAATGAAGATTCTTAATGATTTCAAGCAGAAGGTAAATACTTTAAGAGGTTAAAAACTTTCTGATGTTTTCTGCCAGAATTTTAAATAATTTAAAAAGATATTTAGAAATTTTGGGAGTTCTTAAGAAATAAAAAAACTTTTATTTGTAAAAAGGTTTCAGAAAAGTTATAAAATTGTTCAAAATTTATTTCAAACTTTTAAAAGTCCTAGATATCTTTTAGAAAGACCAGACTTTTTTTCTAATATCTTTTGAATTCCTCTAAAAAAATCCAAATTTATTTTAAATTTTCTAAAATTATTTATTAATTATTTCCTTCTTCTCAGGTCTCAGAATTTATTTTTAGTTTAAATTAAGGCGTTCAAATACTTTTAACAAATAGACTTTTTTCGTTTAAAAAATATTTTTTCCCTCAAATCAAAAAAGTACATTTGTTCCGTATGACTTAATTACAAATTCAGATTATTCCACAATTGGATCGTAAATTTGAACAGAATTTGCATCCAATTAATTACTGTTGTGACGTTATTTACATAGTGAAAAGGCAATTTTACAAAGCCAGTATTTTAATGAAGGGATTAACAAAGTTAAATTATTTAATCATAAAAGGTTATTTTCGCTTATTCTCATTGGTTCAACATTGCTCGGATTTTGCGGATTCGAATAATGCTTACTCATCATCGTAATTAACAATTTAAACACTTTGTTCATTTGGTACGTCATTCATAAAAAAGCCAATATTTGAAAAAACGTCACATTCCTTTCATAATTTTTTTCCATTTCTTTCAAATGTTTTTTAAAAATGATTTTTAAAAAATTACCAATACATCTGAAGGTGTTGGAATAATAATAAATTTATTTCCCAAAGAAAATTTCTTAATTTCTAAAAATCTTTAAAATACCTTAAGATCCCTTAAAATATTCATTAACCCTAAAAATACCATGAAATTTAATTATCTCAAATTTATTTATATATAAGTTCCTTAAAGTCTTTAAAAATAATTTTTAAAAAATTAGACATCCTACAGAATAATCTGACTTACTTTGAAATTTTTAGAATATCTTATACTTCAAATAAAATTTAATTTTTTTCCGAAAATTTCTAGAAATCAGTAAAAGGCTTAAAACAATTAACTTTGTTTGAAAATAGTAAAAATTAATTAGTGGAAGTTAGTAGAAATCTTTTTAAATTTCTTTTACCTAAAATAAATATTAAAATTCTTTCAAATAACTTGAAATATTTAAAGTGCTTCGACATTTTCATAAATATTTTATATCCCTTAAAAATGCTGAAAAGCAAAAAAAGCCTTCAATTAAAATTTAATTTATTTTCCAAAGTTTTTAGAAATTATTTTAAAAGGCCAAAACAATTTAAAAACTTGGAAACAATAAAAATAATAAAAATTAGTAAAAATAATCAAAATCAATTAGTGGAAATTAGTAGAAATCATTTGAAGATCCTCGAATATAAATGAATACAACTTATTCATTTAAGTTTTTCAGAAAAAATTTAAAATCACTGAAAATCTTCAAAATACCCTAAAATTCCTTAACATATTCAGAATCACTAGAAAATCCTTAAAATTACATTAACTAAAATTTATTTATCGCCAAATTCCCTAAAATCTACAACATTTTTTGAAAAATTTGGAAATCTTACTAAAAATAATTCAAAATTTTCATACATATTTTATATTCCTGAAAATTGTTGAAATATGTAGAAAAATCCTTCAAATAAAATTTAATTTATTTTCCAAAACTTTACATAAATTAGTTGAAAACGCCTGAGATTGAAAAATTTGTAAGTAGTAAAAATAGTGGAAATAGTAAAAATAAATTAGTAAAAATTAGTAGAGATTATTTAAACTAATATGAACTTTAAAATCCCTAAAATTCTTTAAAATACCTTAATATCTCTTAAGATATTAATAATCCCTACAAATGCCATTAAATTATCTCAAATTTGTTTATATTGAAGTTTCTTAAAATTTTCAAAACTCCTTTAAAAATTTTAGAAATTTTAAGAAATATTTTGACGACCTTTGAAATTTACATAATCTCTTAAAATATTTAGAAATCTTTTAAAATAAGTTAGAATCTGTAAAGAACCTCAAATTTTGCATAATACTCTTATATTTTTGAACGTTGAATTTTTTTTTGAAATTTCTAAAATACCTTAAAATAGTTTAAAAATTAAAAATATCTACAAATTCTATACATTAATTTGTCTCAAAATGATTTATCTCGAAGTTTCTTAAAAGCTTCCAAAATCCTCCAGAAAATTTGAAAATTTTACAAAATAATTTGACCTCCTTAGAAATTTGTATAATATCTTTAAATTCTTTGGAATCTTTTAACACAATTTAAAATCTTAAAGAGACTCGAGTTTTTAATAATCTTTTTATATTTCTTAACATTGTTGACATCTGTAGAAAAATGTTTGAAATAAAATTTATTTTATTTTCTGAAGCTTTCTAGAATTTAGTTTAAAAGCCGAAAACAATAAAAAAATTTGGAAATAGAAAGAATAAAAATTAAATACAACTCATTCATTTAAGTCAAACAAAAAAAAACTTTGAAATGCCTAAAAATCTTTCAAATGCATTAAAATTCTTTAAAATAGTCATAATCTCCCAAAGTCCCTTAAAATTACAATAAAAAGATTTATTTATCTCCAATTTCTTAAACTCTTTAAAAATCCTAAAAAATGTAAAATCTAACAAAAAAATAATTTTAAATCCTTTGAAATTCGATTTATCTCTTAAAATTCTTTAGAATTTTTTTAAATAACTGGAAATCTTTAAAGTTCTTCAAAATTTTCATAAAATATTTTATATACCTTAAAAATGTTGAAATCGAAAAAAAATCCTTTAAATAAAATTTAATTGATTTTCCAAAGCTTTTTAGAAATTTATTTAAAAAGGCTAAAACAATTTGAAAATTTTTGAAAATTGTAAAAAAAAAGTAATAAAAATAGTCAGAATTTATAGAAATCATTCCAAATCTCTTGAATATAAATTAAATACAACTTATTGATTTGAGTTATAAAAGAAACTTCACAATTCCTAAAAAATTTTAATATACCTTAAAATTTATTGAAATATTCAGAACCTCTAGAAATTTTTTGAAATTAAATTAACTAAAATTTATTTACCTTGAAATTATTTAAATTCTTCAAAAAATCTTTTAAAAATTTGGAAATCTTACTAAAAAATAATCTGGCATCCTTTAAAATTCGTATAATTTCTTAACAATTTTTAGAATCTTTTAATGCAATTTAAAATCTTTAAATCTTTAGAGAGACTTTATTCTTTTAATCTTTCTAGAAATTATTTGAGAAAGCCTAAAACAATTGGAAATTTTTGGTGGAAATCATTTCAAATTTCTTGAATATTAATTAATTACAATTTATTCATTTAAGTTATCAAAAAAAACTTTAAAATCCATAAAAATCTTTGAAATACCTAAAAATCCCTTAAAATATTAATAATATCCAGAAATCTCTTGAAATTATGTTAAATAAAAAAAATACTCTTGAAATGCCTTAAAATTTTCAAAAATCCTGAAAAAAGGTTATTCCTACTGAAAAATAAATTTAAAATCTTTTGAAATTCGTTTAATCACTTAAAATTCTTTAGAATTTTTTTAAATAACCTGAAATGTTTATACTACTTGGAAATTTTCAAAAATATTTTATATCCCTTAAAATTTCTGAAATCCGTAGAAAAATTCTTCAAATAAAATTTAATTTATTTTCCAAAGATTTTTAGAAATTAGTTTAAAAAAGCCTAAAATAATTAAGAAACTTTGGAAATAGTAAAAACAATAAAAATAGTAAAAATATATAATAAATTCCCAGAAAATAACATTGTCTAAATTTTAATTATTTCAAAATTCTTTAAAATCTTTAAAAATCCCCTAAACAATGTGAAAATCTTTCAAAATAATTTAACATCCTTTAAAATCTCTTAGGATTAAAAAAAATTATATTCGTAGGATGTTAATGATTTATGTTTATTTAATTGGATTTTTAGGATTCCTAAAGATTTTAATTTATCTTAAGGGATATCAATTTACGAAATAATTTAAATTTATTCTTAAGTGATTCCTCGAATTGCAAACATTTTCAAGGATACGGTGGATTGAAAAAAAATGGAAAGGATTTTAAATATTTCAATTTTATTAAAAAAATAACCAAGAATTATAACAGATTAAAAAATGCAAGGCTTTATTTTCTATTTTGTATAAGGTTTTTTTTACTTGAAAATTCAATAATTTATTGGCCTTTTTTTTCTTGCTTGATTCGAAATTTTACTTTTTTGTTGCATAATTGATCTCTTTTGGTAATAATTTTTTTTGGTTAAATATAACTGTGTTTGATTTAGTCAAAATATTTTTTGGTTGAAATAATATTAACTATTATAATGTCCAATGAGAATTCATCTACTTTAATTAAAAATTCATGTATTTTGTAAAAAATTCAACTATTTTATTTAGTTTGAATTGAAATTTTTAATGAAAATTCATATTTTTTATTGGAAGAAAGTAACCGTTTTTTAAGAAAATTTGTCTGCTAGGCATAATAATGCAACAATTAATTAGACAATTTTTCTTTCTGGTTTTAAAATTCCACTTTTTCGTTTTAAAATGTGTCTCTTTTGGTGAAGAAGCAAAATTATTTCTGTTAAAAATTCAAGTATTTTGTTAAAAATTTCATTTCTGGTCTGAGAATTCAACAATTTAGTGAACATTTTGTTTCCTTCTTAGATAAAAATTTGGTTTTCTTGTTTGTAAATTTATCTTTTTTGGTAAAAATACCATATTTTTTGTTAAAAAATTCAACTGTTTTGGTAGAAAGCTCAACTAATTATTTTTTAAATAACAAACATTTTTGTTGAAAATTCAACTCTTTTTTTTAAAGTGTTGATTTTGCTTAGGAAAAAAATTTCTTTGGGTAACAAAAGTTCCTGAAGACAGTTAAACTATTTTTTTTTAATTTTTCGTTTTTGAATAAAAATTTTAATACTTGGTTGAAGGTTGATCTGCTTAGTTGAAAATTAAGTTTTTTCCTTCAAGATTCATCATTTTAGTTCAAAATTCATCTCTTTCGCTGAAAATGTGTTTCTATTTTGTTAAAGTTAACTTTTTCTTAAAAAATAATATTTTTGGTATAAATATTCATACCATTCGATTCAAAATTCATGTATTTTCTTAAAAGTTTAATTATTTTTGTAGAAAGTCCAAATTTGGTTGAAAATTAACTTTCTTTTTAAATAATTTTTTTTAAATAATCATATTTTATATTTTTTTATTTTTAAATTATAAAATTAAGGAGTGACAAAATTAACTTTTAAGTTAACTTGGAGTTACTTTATCAAAAGTAAAGATAACGTTTACGTTTTTTATTTGACGGGAGTTTATTAAAAAACATTTTTTTTTGTTAAAAACACATAATTTTAGTTAAAACTAATTCTCTTTGGTTTAAGATTAATCATTTAAGTTGATATTTAATTTTATTGGTAAAAAATCTAACTATTTTTTTTATATTCGCTTAATTTTCAATAAAAAAATTGAAAAAAATTATCTAGTTAATTTTTTTTCGTTTTGAAGGAAAAGCCTTATTTAGTAGAAGAAATAACTACTCAGCTAAAAAATGATCTCTTGTTTCAAAATTTTTTTTTTTAAAGAAGATTCATCACTTTAGTTGGAAATTCTTCCCTGCTGTTAAAAATCTAACAACTATTGTGTATAACTCATCTTTTAAAATTTTTTTTCTAATTTCTAATTTTTTTGTAATTTTCTTTTTGATTTAAAAATAAAATATTTGGCGTAAACATAATTTTTTATAATTTATCTTTTTTTACTGACAATCAGTAATTTTATCCAAAAATTCATCTCTGTAGTTCAAATTTGAAATTTGGTTTCAAAATTCCTGTATTTTGTTGAAGATTGGCTTTTTTGGAGAAAATTAATCTTCTTGGATAAAAATTTATTTTTTTGGTTGAAAATTCAACTATTTAGTTAAAAATTCGGTTCTTTTTTTAAATGCAATACTTTCAGTTGAAATATGAGGGGGTGTCTATTGTTTAATATTTCGTCAAAATGTTTTTGAAAGAAATTGCTAAAATTTTAAAAATTGTAAGGAATATCACAAGATTTATTGATTTTCTTAAATCTCCAAGGATTTCAATAGATTTTCAAGATTTATATTAAGGGAGTAAATATTTATTTGGGACTTATTTATTGTTTTTATTAAAGGACTTTTAAACATTTAGGCAGAATTTATGAATTTTTTAGATAACATTAATGAACAAATTAAATTTATATTTAAGGAATTCATAATAATTTTTTAAGATTTCTTAATATTTCCAAGGTATCAACTGTTTATTTGTTGCACTAATCCCTTTTTCTTCTTTCTTTTCTTTATGGTTTTATTTTTTGCAATCACACCGCTACACCAGCAAAGGATCCGTCTTATCGCTCCGTCCTCTCGCCTTTTCCGTCTGACACCCATACCTCTTAAAAAAAAAAACTTGATCAACGATCTGGCAATCGTGGTAGTGACGTTCACATCTTTTTATTTTTAATTCTATTTCCTCAAGGAAGGAAAAGCAACAACTATAAAATTAAATATAAAAAAATTTTAATTAAAAAGCTAAAGGGAATATTCTTAGATATTTTACGAATTGGCAACAATTAATTATTTATTTATGTTTAATTATTTCTTATTTCTTAAAGTCAACCAGATGGTAAAAAAATATTTATAAGATGTAAACAAAGCTTTTTAATTTATAAGAAAGAAAAATAATTAAATTAAAATTACTACAAAATTTAGATTTTTCTAAAAATTGAATACAGCAAAAAACGCTTTGCAAAATCTACTTTGCCGTTTCCAATTGAAAGTATTTAAATTCTAAAGAATTTAAATCTTTTTTCAATTATAATTAAATAAGCTAAATTCATTTACTGATCAAAATTCGCAAGGACCAAAAACAGCTTGAAAAACGAACTTCAAAAAAATTATTTTTATATTGTAAAAAACGTTCTTGATTTATTAAAAGGAAAACGAACGGAAAAAATATCGATTGAGAAATTCGTTAACGTGGCTCATCTTTGAATACTTATTCTACTGAATAAAAATTAACAACAAATTTAGATTTAAGAAAAATTGACGAAAGTTAAAAAGCACTTTAAAAATTTACTGTACCGTTCATATTAGAAAGTATTTTAATTTTGAACGATTCTAATATTTTCCCCATTATAATTAAATAAGCTTTTAACAATTAAGTAAGTAGAAACAAATTATTTTCATAATTTAAGAAACATTTTCTAATAAATAAAAGGAAAAAATCACTGAAAATTTGAGAATGAATTTTTTCAAATAATTTTGAATATGTAGTGTCCCTATCGAAAAATCTGATGTCGGAAACAACTTCGGAATCTGCACCGGAAACGAGTTAGGAAATGATATTCGAAATGACGCCGGAAATGACAACGTAAGCGACGTTGGAATCAAAATCGGAATTTAGGATCGGTGCCGACGTTGTTTCTGGCGTCGCTTCCGGCGTCGTTTCCGGCGTCGTTTGCAGCGTCGTTTCCAACTACGGTTCCGGTGTACACTTTTTTTAATATGTACTTATTACTATGAAGGAAACAACTCCGGAAATTACACTGGAAACCAAGCCGGAAACCACGACGAATCCGATCCCAAATTCCGATTTTGTTTCCGACGTCGGTTACGTACGTTGTCATTTCCGGCGTCGTTTGCAATGTCATTTCCTACGACGTTTTCGGTGCAGTTTTCGATGTCGTTTCCCACGTCCGATTTTTCAGTAGGGATACTCTAAAAAACATTTTTTAA
>JAWWLR010000128.1:30998663-31008872 GCA_035041075.1 Acraspis erinacei | reverse complement strand
CGGAAAATCATTTTCTGCTTCAGTAGCGCGAGTGATGTCAGACGTCTCATAAATTTAAACGAACTAGCCGAGAGCAGTCCAACACGAGAAATCGATGTGTTTTTAATTTTTATTCTCTTTTGAATTCCATTTTATAAATGAGAAAAAAACTCGAGCATCGACATTTCTGTCGAAATGCTTCCTTCGCGGAAAAAAGTCAGCGACTGTTGCAAATTGGATTAGAAAAAAGATTTTCTGAAATTTAAAAAAAATTCTGGATCTCAGTTTGGTGTATTAGTGGAATTAATAATACTCTATTTTAATATATGTACAATACTGTACGTCAAATTATTAACATTAGCCTAAAATTAATTAATTTACTATACTGTACACAAAATTATTTCCATTAATGTACGCTAAATTTATTCCCTTATTGTAACTTTACTTAATGAACTATACTGTACACTAAATTAATGCATTTACAGTGCGGTAAATTAACTCCATTAATTTAATTTTAATTATGTACTATACTGTATTTTAATTAATTATTTAGGCCCTTACGGTAATTTTAATTAATATACTATATAGGTAGAATAAATTAATGCCCTTAATGTAACTTGGATTAATATAACATACTATAAACTGAATTAATTCCCTTACTGTAGCATTAATTAATGTACTTTACTGTAACCTAAAGCGTACCCATAGCGTGAACTTAATTAATTCATTATACTGTTCACTTAATTAATTCCCCTACTGTAACATTAATTAATGTACTATACTGTAGACAGAATTAAGTCCCTTACTGTAACTTTAATTGATGTAAAATACTGTAGACTGGATTAATTCCCTTAATGTGACTTTAGTTAATGTACTATACTGTACACTAAATTATTTGCCTTAGCGTTAATTTAATTAATGCACTATACTGTACACCTAATTAGTTTCCTTACGGTAAATTTAATTAATGGACTATATGTAGACCAAATTATTACCGTCAAAGTAACTTAAATAATGTACTAGAATGTACACCAAATTATTTCCCATAAAGTAACTTTAAATAATGTACTATAATGTACGCCAAAGTAATTCGCGTACTGTAACTTTAAGTAATATACTATACTGTACCCCAAATTAATGCCCGTAGTTTAATTATAATTAATGTACTATATAGGTACACTAAGTTCATGAACTTACTGTAAACTGAATTAATTCCCATACTGTAACTTTAATTAATGTACTATACTGTACACCAAATGATTGCCCTTAAAGTAAAATTAAATAATGTACTATAATGTACACCAAATTATTTCCCCTAAAGTTAATTTCATTAATGCACTATACTGTACAAAAAATCAATTCCCTTACTGTAACTTTAAGTAATGTACAATACTGTAAACTGAACAAATTCCTTTACTTTAACTTTCATTAATGTACTATACTGTACCCTAAATTATTTCCCATAGTGTGAACTTAATTAATACACTTTACTGTACACTTAATTAATTCCCTTACTATTACTTTAATTAATGTATTATACTGTAGACTGAATTAATTCCCTTACTGTAACTTTAATTGATGTAAAATACTGTAGACTGGATTAATTCCCTTAATGTAAATTTAATTAATGTACGATACTGTACATTAAATTATTGCACTTAAAGTAACTTAAAATAATGTACTATAATGTACACCAAATTATTTCCCCTAAAATTAATTTAATTAATGCACTATACTGTACATAAAATAAATTCCCGTACTGTAACTTTAAGTAATATACTCTACTGTACTCTAAATTAATGCGCTTAGTGTAATTTTAATTACTGTAATATATAGGTACACTAAATTCATGCACTTACTGTAAACTGAATTTATTCCCTTACTGTAACTTTAATTAATGGACTATACTGTACCCGAAAGCGTAACCATATCGTGACCTTAATTAACTTTAATCAACGTACTATACTGTAGACTGAATTAATTCCCCTGATGTAACTTTGATTGATGTAAAATACTGAAGACTTGATTAATTCCCTTAAAGTAACTTTAATTAATGTACTTTACTGTACACTAAATTGTTGCACTTAAAGTAACTTAAAACAATGCACTATACTGTACACAAAATCAATTCCCTTACTTTAACGTTAAGTAATGTACAATACTGTACCCTAAATTAATGCCCGTAGTGTAATTTTGATTAATATACTATAGAGATACACTAAATTCATGCACTTAGTGTAAACTGAATTAATTCCCTTACTGTAACTTTAATTAATGTAATATACTGTACCCTAAAGCGTACCCATAGCGTGACCTTAAATAATTAATTATACTGTTCAGGTAATTAATTCGCCTACTGTAACTTTAATTAATTCCCTTACTGTTACTTTAATTGATGTAAAATACTGTAGAACGGATTAATTCCCTTAATGTAACTTTAATTAATGTACTTTACTGTACACTAAATTATCGCACTTAAAGTAACTTAAAATAACGTAATATAATGTACACCAAATTATTTCCCCTAAAGTTAATTTAATTAATGCAATATACTGTACAGAAAATCAATTCCCTTACTGTAACTTTAAGTAATGTACAATACTGTATCCAAAATTAATGCCCGTAGTGTAATTTTAATTAATGTACTATATAGGTACACTAAATTCATGCATTTACAGTAAACTGAATTAATTCCCTTAATGTAATTTTAATTAATGTACTATACTGTACCCTAAACCGTACCCATAGCGTGACCTTAATTAATTCATTCTACTCCTCACTTAATTGATTCCCCTACTGTAACTTTAATTAATGTAATATACTGTAGACTGAATTAATTCCCCTAATGTAAGTTTAATTGATGTAAAATACTGTAGACTGGATTAATTCCCTTAATGTAACTTTAATTAATGTAACTTTGATTAGTGTACTTTACTGCACACTAAATTATCACACTTAAAGTAACTTAAAATAATGTAATATAATGTACACCAAATTATTTCCACTAAAGATAATTTAATTAATGCACTATACTGTACATAAAATCAATTTCCTTACTGTAACTTTAAGTAATGTAGAATACTCTACCCTAAATTAATGCCCGTAGTGTAATTTAAATTAATATACTATATAGGTACACTAAATTCATGCACTTAATGCAAAATGAATTAATTCCCTTACTGCAACTTTAAGTAATGTACTATACTGTACACTTTATTAATTCCCATATTGTAACTTTAATTAATGTAATATACTGTAGATTGAATTAATTCCCTTACTGTAACTTTAATTGATGTAAAATACTGTAGACTGGATTAATTCCCTTACTGTTACTTTAATTAATGTACTATACTGTACACTAAATTATAACCCTTAAAGTAACTGTAAATAATGTACTATAATGTACACCATATTATTTCCCCTAAGGTTGCTTTAATTAATGCACTATACTGTACACAAAATCAGTTCCCTTACTGTAACTTTAATTCATGTACAGTATTGTACACTAAATTAATTCCCTTATTGTAACTTTAATGAGTGTACTATACTGTAGGGACGATCGAAAAATCGCGAAAAATAGAATTCCTGACATCGTAAAATTCCCGAATTGGAAAATCCCGCAATAATAAAATTGTCCGAAAATAAAATTGCCGAATTAAAAAAATCCCGAATAATAAAATTCCTGGCAGTTAATAACATTACCGAATTGGAAAATTCTCGAATAATAAAATTGTCGATAGAAAATTGTCGAATTATAAAATATCCGAGTTTGAAAATTCCCGAATGGTAAAATTTACGAATTTAAACAATTACGATTTTTTTATAAATATGTTTTAATAATTAAAAATACAATAACGAAATTTATTTTTTTTTTAAATTATTTTAAATGTCTTAAATTTCGAAAATTATTGTTTGATTTAAAAATAACAATCATTTTAAATAAATTATTTCTGGGTGACGCATTTTTTAATTCTATAGTATTTGAAAAAATACAAAAAGCTGTCGCAAAAATCGAATTTTAAATTGGGACGACTGAAAAATCCCGAAAAATAAAATTCCCGACACTATAAAATTCCCGAATTCGAAAATTCCACATTAATAAAATTCGCGAATAACAAAATTTCCGAAATATAAAATTCGAGACGACTTATAAAATCCCGAAAAATAAAATTCCCGAATAATAAAATTCGCGAATAATAAAACTGCCCAAAAATAAAAATACCAAATTGGAAAATTCTTAAATAATAAAATTCTTGAATATTAAAATTCCTGAATAATGAAATTCCCGAATAATAAAATTCCCGAATAATAAAATTCCCGAATTATAAAATTCCTGATTTGGAACATTCCCTGATGATAAAATTCATGACAGTTTATAATATTACCTAATTTCAAAATTCTCGTAAATTAAAATTCGCGAATAATAAAATGGGACGACTGAAAAATCCCGAAAAATAAAATTCCCGACACTGTAAAATTCCACAATAATAAAATTCGCGAATAATAAAATTGCCGAATAATAAAATTCACGACCGTTTATAATATTACCGAATTGGAAAATTCTCAAAAGATATTAGTCCCAGAACTTAATAATATTACCGAATTGAAAAATTAAAATTCCCGAGTGAAAATTGCCGAATTATAAATTACCTAAATTTCAAAATTCCCGAATTTAAACAATTACACTTTTTTTAAATATGTTTGATTGATTACCAATACAGTAATTAAATTTTAGTTATTAAAATTATTTTGAATGTTTAAAATTTCGAAAATTATTGTTGGAAATTAAAATAACAATAATTTTAAATGCAATATTTCTGGGTGACATTTTTTCAATTTGAGGCGAAAAATGATTTTTGATACAAATCAAAAATTAGGAAAAATCATTTTCTAGGTTTATTTGTTTTTAAATTTATATAAATATAATTTTACTAAGATTCTCACCAAAATTGAAAATGGTTTTTCGGGGCTTCAAATTTTTAAAATCAAAATTTCAATAAAAAAGCCAATCTTTAATCAAATAATTGAATTTTTAAACAAAAAATATTAATTTTAAACCAGTTCCATTACTAACCAAAAAGGATGAAGTATTTTCTAAAAGCATGAATTTGCTACAACACAGTTTAATTTTTAACTAAATCAATTTTTAACAGAATAGTCCATTTTTATATTAAAAACATTTTTTTTCAAGAAATAAAATAAAACGTGGGCAAATTTGAAGTTGAAGAAAAAAATAATTTTTAATGCAAAGCAAAACTTTTAATAACTATTTATTTTTTAAATTACTTTATTCATTTCCTTTAAATTATAAAATTATATAAATATAATTCCTAGTCATACTAAAAAATTAAAAAGACGGGTTCTTACTTCTAAAAATGGTTAGAACTTTTAAAGCTTAAAAACAATTTTAAAATATTTTATAAATTATTAAAAGTTTTAAAATATTTTTAATCTTTTCAAAACTTATAAAATTATTAAATACCTTTTAAAATGACTGGCATTATACCTTCAATTGTCTTAAAATTTTCCGTATTCGTGTTTGGTAATTTTTAAAATTTTTTGCAATGTTTTTATATTCTTAAGCTATTATCTTTTTTTAAGTTAAATTTCTAACTTCCTTTCTAATAAGTTTAGAAATTTTTTGGAATGTTTTAAAATATTTCTAAATTTTCTCTTAAAATAAATGTCCGGAAATAAAAAATTATTTAGATTTTATCCATAGATCTTTAGAGAAAGTTTCTTTTCTTTTAAAACGTTTTAAAATGTTGAAAAAATCTTCGCAGTTTTTTGATTGCAATCCTTAAAAATCTACATTTTTAATTACTTTGTTAATGTTTAAAAATATTTCTTAATATTCTCTTAAAATTAATATATTTAAAATAAATAATCGCTTTTGATCTGTATCTTTTAAAGTTATAAATTATTAAATAAAAAGTTTTGAAATTTTTAATATCTTTCAAAGTTATTCGATTTTTTTCTAAAAAATGTATAATGTTGCCAAATTAAAAAACGTGGCTTTAAAATTTTCGCCACTATTTTCCGAAAATTTAGGAAATTATTTCAAATCCTTTAAATATGTTAAAAATGTTCCTAAAATCAATTTATAAAAATAAAAAAATCCGTCAAAAATTCTGTCAAGAAAAAAAAAATGTTAGGCAAATTGTAATTTGCAGGGAAAAATCATTTTCGTTACAAAATAAAAAATTTGAATATTTTTTTATTTTTCAAATTCCTTTGTAATTTTCTTAGGTATCTAGAAAATTCTGAAAACTCTTTTTCCATGTGACTTTGCAAAATTGTAGAAAAATTGTAGGAAAAATGTAGGAAAACCCAAAAAAAACAATTAAAATATGTTTTAAATTTTTCGAAATTTTGCAAAAATATCAAACATTTTTGATCTACTGAAGACTTTTTAAATTCCTTAGTATTTTTTGAAATGATTCGAATTTTGCCGAAAATTTTAAGGAAATTCTGCAAAATTAACAAAAACTGCCCCTAAATCTTCCAGATTCTGACATTAAAATTTTTTTAAATAAAAAATCTGTTTAAGATTTCCTTTGATTTTTTAGACAATTTTTTTTATTATCGCGAAACCTTCCAAAAGCTTTGAGAAACTTTAAAACTATTATATTCAAATATTCGAAAATGTGTGCATTTTTAAAATTTCCTGAATTGCTTTTACCTTATAAATTAAGTTTGAAACTTTGGAAATTCTAAATTTCTTTTAAACTTACTTTAATTTATAATAAATAAAAGTTTTTAATCTTGCTAATTAGACATTTTTTGTTGCAAATCGTTTACATTATTTTCTTGAATTTTTATTAAATAATTAAAAATGTTTTGAGATATTTGCAATTTTCTCTTGAAATTTATATTCCAAAGAAAAAAAATTAGCTTAAATATTGCCAGGAAATTTATGATTTATTTTTTATTATTTTAAAACCTTTTAAAATGCTTAAAAAACTTCTTGTACCCTATTTATGAAATATTCCAAAAATTTTTTTATATTTAGTTATTTTTATTAAATTGAGTTACTCAGATTATCAATCGATGATACCAATAGATTATTGTACCAAATAATTTAAATGAGATGGAAACTTTTAAAAAAAATTTTGCAACATTCTTTGAATTTGGTTACTTTTATTACTTTGATAAAAAATTTGGTAAATTTGTTAACATTTTTTTGTAGAATTCACTGAAAATCTTCTATCATTTGGTAACGTCGTATATTATTTCCAGAAGTTTCTTTAATTGATAGGCAGAGATAACGTTGGATCAACAAAAATAATTTTATTGTAAAAATACGTTCATAGTAAGTATTTGGTAAGAGATTATTGCTCAAGGATTTACCATTTTGCGTCGTATTTCATAAAACAAATTATATTAGATAACAAACTATTTTATCATTTACTAACAGCTTGAATAAAAATTCCAGAAAAACAGATTTTTGTAGACCCAACGTTATCTCGATCGCAGCTTCAATCATAATGAGAAAATTCCCTTAAATTAAAAATATAAAAACACATTTTTTTTATTTACAGGCAATTTTTTAAATTCTAAGATTAAAATCCATGGATTTTGTCATAAATTAATCTTTTCTCCTAAAAAAATTATACTTTCTCTAGTTTATTTATTTTTTAGTTAAAAATAAATTTGTTCAATATTTGTTAATAAATTTGTTAATTTGTTTTGTTTAATTTGTTAATATTTTTAATAAATTTGTTGGTTTGGAAGATGATCTGTTCAAATGAAAATTTAACTGCTTCGTTAAAAATTTTATTTATTTGGTTCAAAACTTGATTCACTAACTGCAAATCAAACTGTTCTATTTTTTCTTGAAAATTTATCCTTTTTATTCAAAAATTCATCTATGTTGTTGATAATTCTTTTATGAGTTGTAGTATAAAATAATTTCTTTTTATTGAAAACGTAGTCTCGATCGCTCCAAGGAAATTTATAATTAACTTTTTCCATTCTACTCTTTCAACATAAATGGTTACTCTTTCCATTCTTTCTGTATCTCTATTTACTAGCTTCCGAACCTCTTCTTTTTCCTAACCAACTCCACCTCTTCTTTAAAATTTTTAATTTTCTCTCATTTTTTAGATAATACACTAATTTATTCCTTCTTTTTTCTGCTTTATTTTTCCTAATTACTTTTCTCCACTCAATTTTTTTTATTCCTTTGTCACTTCCGTCATCTTATTTTTACATTCCTCATCCCGCCCACTTATATCCCCTTCTTTACTAATTTCTATTTTTCATTAGCACTCTCAAAATATTTTTATTTCTCCTACCATTATTTCAAACTCCTCTTTGACTTTTACTTCTTCCATTTTGATATTGCTGACCTTTTTTATAAACCTTTATTTTCCTTCCATTCACCAATCCCCTATACCTACTTTTTTGATCCTTTTGCTGCCTTTTGATCAAGATCTATATAATTTCTCACCTCTAGTTTCTTAATCTTCTCTATCACCTGGTTCTCACTGTTAGCAAATTATATTACTAGTCACTTTTCTTCTCCTGAGCATATAAATACTTATAGGAGTGGTTGTGAGAGTACGGAAATAAGGTTTGACAGGGAAGCATAAGAAGGAGATAAAAACACAAAGTAGGAGAAGAGGTAAAGGTAGCAGGAGAAAAGTAGCATATATTGGTGGTGTATAAAAACGGTGACGTGAAGGAATAATCAGAAGAGTTACGAGAACTGGAGAAGAAATAAGGATCAGCTTAAGCTTAAAATTGGAGATATTAATATAAGAACAGGATATATTGGAGGAGGATAATGGTGAAGAGAGTGACGTAGAAAATCAAAAGTTAAAGATAATAAATGGGAAGGGAGGGAAATGAAAATGGAAAGAGAGAGAGAGAGAAGAGAAAGGAAAACGCATATAATGATGAAGGAAAGAGTGGAAGAAGTGCTAAAAAAGATAAATGCTAAGGTAGAGATAGATGAAGTGCGGTGTGTAGAAAAGGATTTGGGCAGAGAAGAGAAACTGTTATTGGTGAAATTAAAGAAATGGGAATAAAAGAGGAGAGCGATGAAGAAGAAGAGGGCGTTATATGGAGGCTCTGAGATAATAGAGGATTATTTGACACGGATAGAAAGAAATATGCAATATAAGTTAAAGGAAATAGTGGCAAGGAATGAAATAAGGGGATATGCAATGTAGGTCAAACATGAGGAATACAGATAGAAGGCATTTGCACGAAGAAAGGAATCGTTATTAAAAAAGAGTCGTTGGGAAAATACGAGGAAAAGGAACATGAGATAGGAAAAGAAGAAATAGCAGTGATAAAAAAGAGAATAGGAGCGAGAAAGGAAAAATGGAGGATGTATTAAGGGATAAAAGAGAGTAAAGGGGAGTGTGCCAAGAGCAAGCATAAAAAAGGTGGAGGAATAGGAAGAGTAATAATGGGGTCAAGGAAATAATGTTTAACAGGGAAGAATAAGAAAGAGATAAAAACAAAAAGTAGGATAATTTGTAAAAATGGGATGAGAGAAGTAGTAGATGGCAGGGGTTTATGTGAATGGTGATATGAAGGAAAAATCAGACAAGCTGAGAGAAATGTGAATGAAAATAAAGAAAAGATTAAGCTTTTGATAGAAGAAGATTTTAATATGAAAGAAAAAGATAGAGGACGTGGGGATTGGGGTAAAGAGCGATGTAGAAAATAAAAATTTCAAGATATTATATGGGAAGGACAAGAACGTATTAAGAAAGGCCAAGAATTATTAAAAGAATAATGTAATGGAAAGAGAGAGAGGAAAGCGGAACGAATATAGTGATAAAGGGTTTCAGATTAGTGGGGGAGGAACTAAAAAAGGGGTGAAAGAAGTGTTAAGAAATGTAGACTCTTATCTGGAGCTAGAGGAGATAGGAAATGATACGTGAAGATGATAGAAAATGGTACTAGAGAAACTAAAGAAATTGGAACAAAAGAGCGAAGTAATGAGAGAATAGGGGATCATTTTACATGATTATGCGGAAATATGCAGTCTAAGTTAATAAAAATAAAAATAATGTATTAATGAAAAGAGACCAGTAAAGAAATAAGAGAAGAATGGAGGATGTGTGACTGTAACATACATGACTTGGAAAGAAATGATAAGGAGTTTTTGATAAATTTGGTACGATAGGATGTGATAGTGATAGTCAAATATATATATATATATATATATATATATATATATGTGTGTGTGTGTGTGTGTATATATTGATGTAA
>JAWWLR010000128.1:30988235-30998563 GCA_035041075.1 Acraspis erinacei | reverse complement strand
ATAATAGAAGATGATTTAAATGAGAGACAAGGAAATAGAGGAGGAGGAAATGTGGAAGAGAGCGACGTAGAAAATCGAAAGTTCAAGGTATTAAATGGGAAGCGACCGAAAGGGAAAATACAGAAACCTCAAACAAGGGGCAAGTTGAGTGGGAGGTCGGGAACGAGATAAAAAAGACTAAGCAGCATTAAGAGAACAATAAAATGGAAAGAGGAAAGGACAAAGTATTTATTCATAAGGGGTATAAGATTATAGTTGTAGGAACTGAATGACTGAGTAGACGAAGTGCTAAAAAAGATAGATGATAAGTTCGAGTTAGAGGAAGTGCAGAGTGTAGGAAAGGATGCGGACAGAGAATACAAACTGGTACTGATGAAAGTTAGGAAAAATGAAGAAAAGAGGAAAGTGGTGTTAAGGAAGAGGGTTTTATAAGCAAGCTCGGAGAGAATATATGATAATTTGACATGGTTAGAAATGAATATGCAGTATACGTTAAACAATAAAACAGAAAGAGAAGAAATAAGGGAAGAAGAACATGGGTCAAGTATGGGAGAATGTAGTTCGAAGCAGTATGGTCGGATGGCGACAAAGAAAGGAAAAAGTTATTAAAAAAATAAGACGATGGAGAAGTAGGAGATAAAGAAACAGGAGATAGGAAAATAAGACGAAGTAGTAATAAAAGAGACACCAGAAATGTAAAAAGAAAGAATAGAGGATGCTTAACTGAATTATAGCTGACTTGGATAGAAAGGATAGGCAGTTTATGAGAAACTTGACACAATCGAATGTAATAGCAATGGTGGAGACATAGCTTTTGTAAAGGCATAGAGAAGACTAAAATGGATGTCACTAAGAGGTTAAAAGTCTTTGGTTCAAAATACAAAAAAGGAAGAATAAAAAAGGCAGAGGAATGCGAAGAGTAGTCATGGCAGCAGGGGAAGAATTTTTAAAAGGGAATGAAAGGCAACTGATAAAAGAACAAAAAGTGGATGAAGAGGAACAGATTGAAGGATGGGGATAAAAGAAATTGGGGGAGGGGTATTTAAATGGTGATCTGAAGAAGCAATCAGAGGAGGATTTGGCACAATGGCATATATTGGTAATGGTGGAGACGCGGCTAGATGAAAAGGGACAGGAAAGAGTGAAGGAAAGATTATCAAGTGAATACAAATGGCAGGTTCAAGATGCAAAGATGAGGAATAAAAAAGGCAGAGCAGTGGGAGGTATATTGAAGAGAGTAAGGAAAGAATGTTTGAAATAAAAGGATAAGAAAGAGATAAAAGAACACAATGTAAGAGAAGAGATAAAGATAGGAAGAGTGGGATAAAATAAAGTGGGTTGGGGTGTATTTGAACGGTCATATTCAGGAGAAATCAGAGGAGATGAGATAAATAAATTAAAGATAATAAAGAAGACATTGGGATTGTGATAGAAGGAGATTTTATGCGAGAACAGGGGGTGGAGGAGGATAGGAATCGGAAGAATAGCGATGTGGAAAATTCAATTGCAAAAAAGTAATTAAGGAGTACGTTAAAAAATCGAGTTCGTATCTCTGAGTGATATAGTTAATTTTCTAAATATTATTAAAGGTGTTCAATGAGTCATCAATCAGTTTTTATAAATTTAACATTTAAGAAAGGAATAGAATTATTAATTTTAAATTCGTGAGTGAATTTAAGTCTAGGATGATAAGAATTTAATTGATTTATAACATAAGAGAGTTTATACTTTGGTAAAATAATAAAAGTGTCCTTTAAGTATTTGAAATATGTATGTATAAAAAAATATAAATTTTTTATGACATTGGAATCTAAATCTTGCATGACTAAATATTATTATTATTATTTTTTATTATTAAAAATATTAGCCATTTTGTGTTATTTTGATGTCTTGTGATGGATTTTGATGGATTGTGCCATTTTGATGGATTTTCCTGAATTTAAGGTATTTACGGAATTCTTAAGATTTAAGGAATTCAAAGAATTCAAAGAATTTACGGAATTCACAGAATTCAAAAATTTACAGAATTCATGGAATTCTCTTAATTCAACGAGTTCTTTTGTTTCATATTTGCTAATGTTTTTAATAATATTCTTAAAAAAGCTTTAATAGTAAGAAAAAGCCAATTCAAAAATTCTTTTGAATTCAAAAATGTAATTAGTAAAAAAGACAATTCATTCAGATCATATTACGGCTTCACTAGACATTTCAACTTTATTTGGGAATATTCCAATTGATTTAGTAACTAATAATATTTTAATTAAATCGATTAATATAAAAAAATTAACAGATTTACCGTTGGCAAAATTTGTAGAAGGAATAAAATTTTTAATATAACAAGCATTATTTAATTTCAATAATAATTTGTATAGACAAATACATGGAATATCAATCGGTTAACCAATCTCACCAGATTTGGCCGATTTAGTCATGCAAGATTCAGATTCCAATGTCATAAAAAATTTAGATTTTTTTATATATACATTTATCAGATACGTCGACGACACTATTATTATTTTACCAAAGTATAAAATCTATTATGTTATAAATCAATTAAATTCTTATCATCCTAGACCTAAATTCACACACGAATTTAAAGTTACCAATTCTATTCCTTTCTTAAATGTTAGATTTATAAAAACTGATTCAGGTAATATGACTACTCATTCAGTAGCTTTAATAATATTTAGAAAATTAACTATATCACTCAGACAAACAATATCGATTTTTTAACATACTCCTCAATTACTTTTTTGCAATTAGAATTTTCCATATCGCTATTCTTCCATTTCCCATCCTCCTCCAACTCCTGTTCTCGCATAAACTCTCCTCCTACCACAAGCCCAATCTCTTCCTTATTATCTTTAATTATTTATCTCATCTCTTCTGATTTCACCTGAATTTGACCGTTCAAATACACCCCCACCCCAATTTCTTTTATCTCACTCTTCCCATCTTTACCTCTTCTCCTACTTTGTGTTATTTTATCTCTTTCTTCTCCTTTTCTTTCAAGCATTATTTCCTGACTCCCATTAATATACCTCCCACTGCTCTGCCTTCTTTATTCCTCCTCTTTGCATTTTGAAACTGCCATTTGTATCCTCTTGATAACCTTTCCTTTACTCTTTTCCATCCCTTTTCATCTAGTTCATCCCAATTTCTGTTATCCACCTCCTTCAATATGTGTCCCTTCCCCTACTTTTTGTTCTTTTATCAGTTTCGTATCCTTCCCTGTTAAACATTCTTCCCTTGCTGCCATCACTATTCATCGCATTGCTCTGCCTTTTTTATTCTTCCTCTTTGCATTTTGAACCTACGATTTTTAACCTCTTAGTGACATCCATTTTAGTCTTCTCTATTCCTTTCCACAAAGTTATGTTTCCACCATTACTATTGCATTCGATTATGCCAAGTTTCTCATAAACACCCTATCCTTTCGATCCAAGTGAGCTGTAATCCAGTAAAACATCCTCTATTCTTCGTTTTTACACATCTGGTCTCTTTTTTATTACTATTATGTCTTATTTTCCTATCTCCTGTTTCCTTCTCTCTTAGTTTTCCGTCGCCTTATTTTTACTGACTCTTTCCTTTCTTTGTCGCAATCGCACCATACACCTTCGAACTGCATTCTCCCATACTTGATCCACGTTCTTTTTCCCTAATTTCTTTTCTTTCTGTTTTATTATTTAACGTATACTACATATTCCTTTCTGATTATGTAAAATCATCATCTCTTCTCTCCGAGCTTGCATCTAAAACCCTCTTCCTTAACACCACTCTCCTCTTTTGTTCCCTTTTCTTTAGTTTCACTAGTACCAGTTTTTATTCTCTGTCCGAATCCTTTCCTACACTCTGCACTTCCTCTATCTCGACCTTAGCATCTATATTTTTTAGCAATTCCTCCACTCGGTTATTAAGTTCCTTCACGACTAACCTCATACCCCTTATGATTATATTATTTTTCCCGTCCACTCTCTCTCTCTCTCTCTCTCTTTATCATTCCTTTTTATTCTTCCCTTAATACTACTTAGTCTTTCTTAATCTCATTGCCGATCTCCCGCCCAACCAACACCTTATTTGAAGTTTGTATATTTTACATTTCCTTCGCTTCCCATTTAATACCTTGAACATTGGATTTTCTACATCGCTCTCTTCCCCATTTCCCCCTCCTCTATCTCCTTGTCTCTCATTGAAATCTTCTCCTATTATAAGCCTAATTCCCTAATCTCTTCTTTATATTTTTCAACCACCTCTTCTGATTTTTCTTGCATAACACTGTCCACATACACCCCAACTATCCTCCATCTCTCCCCTACCATCTTCACCTTTTCTCTCTTTTTATGTTTTTAATATCTTTCCTATGCTTCCCTGTCGAAAATTCATTCCATACTCCCATCACTATCACTCGCATTGCTTTGCCTCTTTTATTCTTCCTCTATGCATTTTGGACCTGCATTTTGTAGCCTCTTTGTAACATCTGCTTCACTCTTTTTATTGTGTCTTTTTATTATTACTATTTCTTATTTTCCTATCTTATATTTCGTTCTCTTCTAGTTTTATAAAGATTTATATTTTACTAACTCTTCCTTTTATTCAACCCAACTCCTTCATACACCTTCTATATGTGCCCTCCCATACTTTACCCAAATACTTCTTGCCTTATTTCTTTCCTTTTTGATATGTTCTTTTAAATTATACTGCAAATTCCTTTAGAACCATATGGAATAACCTCTATTCATTCGTAGCTTACATATAACGTCCTCTTCTTTTTGTATTATTACTATTTCTTATTTTCCTATCTACTGTTTCTTTCCTTCCTTGTTTCCCGACGTTCTTTTCACAAACTCTTACCTTTCTTCGACTCAATACACCCATGCACCTTCTATTTATCTTTTCCCATACTTGAACTATGTTCCTTTTCCCTTATTTCTTTCCTTTCCGCTATTTTAATTACCTTATACTGCATATTTCCTTACAACCATGTCAAATAATCCCCTATTCTCTCATTACTTCCCTCTTATGTTTCAGTTTCTTTAGTTTCACTTGTACTATTCTCTCTCCTCTTCGCGTATCCTTTCCTACCTCCTCTATCTCTACCAAAGGGTCTTCACTTCTTAACACTTCTTCCATCCCTTTTCCTTGGTCCCTTTTCTACTAATCTTAAATCCTGTATCACTATATTCATTCCGCTTTCCTCTCTCTCTCTCTTTCCTTTATATTCTTCTCTTAATATTTCTTGGCTTTCCT
The DNA here is from genome assembly GCA_035041075.1 of Acraspis erinacei. Classification (NCBI taxonomy): domain Eukaryota; kingdom Metazoa; phylum Arthropoda; class Insecta; order Hymenoptera; family Cynipidae; genus Acraspis; species Acraspis erinacei. Next base: position 30,993,316 of record JAWWLR010000128.1, on the reverse strand, counting down.
CAATCTTGATTCGCGATCTCTGGTCCACCTAACACCCCCGCCCCCTTAAGCTTTCTACCTTTCCCGTCTCTCCTTTTCCATTTAATATCATGAATTTTTTATTTTCTACATCGCTCTTTTCCTCAGTCCCCGCGTCCTCTATCTTCTTCTTTCACATTAAATTTTCTTCCATTAAAAGCCAAACCTATTATTTATTTTCATTTACATTTCTCTCAACTCATCTAATTTTTTCTTCATATCACCGTTCACATAAACCCCTGCCAGCTACTACTTCTCTCATCCCATTTTTACCTCTTCTCCTACTGTGTTTTTGTTATCTCTTTCTTATTCTTCCCTGTTAAACATTATTTCCTTGCCCCCATCACTAATCTTCCTATTGCTCCACCATTTTTATACTTGTTCTTTGCATTATAAACGTTCCTCTTTTATTCCTTCTTCTTTTGTTTCACCAGTAACACTTTCTCTTCTCTTCCAGCATCCTTTTTTACACTCCGCACTTCCTATATCTCTACCTTAGCATGTATCTTTCTTAGCACTTCTTCCACTCTTTCCTTCATCATTATATCGTTTTTCCTTTCCTCTCTCTCTCTCCCTTAAACATTTGATTTTCTATGTCATTTTCCTCACCATTCTCGTCATCCGCTCTATCCTGTTTTTACATTAAAATCTCAAATTCTAAGCTTAATCTTTTCTTTACTTTTCCTTCAGTTCTCGTATCTTTTCTGATTATTCCTTTACGTCACCGTTCATATACACCCTCACTATCTCCTAATTTTCTCCTGCTATCTTTACTTCTTCTCCTACATTATGCTTTTATGTCCTTTTTATCCTTCCCGGTTAAGCATTATTTCCATACTCCCACAACCACTCCTCCCATGGATTTGCTTTTTTATTCTTCCTCTTTTCATTTTGCACCTGCGATTTGTAACTTCTTGGTAAACTTCACTTTACTCTTTTCTATCCCTTAACACATCCTCACTACTATTTTTTATTTTCCTGTCTCCTGTTCCTTTCTCCGATAGTTTCCGGACGTCTTGTTCTTTAATAACTCTTCTCTTTATGCCATATACCTTGTATCTGTATTCTCCCACACTTGACCCACGGATTTGACCCAGGACCTTCTTCTCAACCCTTCGCGCATTCTTTCCTATACTCTGCACTTTATCTATTTCTATTTTAGCATCTATCTTTCTTAGCTCTTCTTCACCTCCTTCCTTCAGTTCTTCGCCTCTAACCTTATACCCTTTATCATTATATTATTTTTTCTGTCCTCTCTCTCATTCTCTTTCCGTTCTATTCTTCTAATATTTCTCAACGTTTCTCTATCTATTTTATCGACCTCCTGCTCTCCTAGCCCTACAATATTTAAAAAAAATTATTCTCTTAATACCTTTTAAAATTTTCTAAAAAACTTCTACATTTTGTTTCAAAATATTCGAAAATTTTGTTTTCAATTTTTTTAATTTTTCTCAAAATTTAAATTCCCTTTAAAAATAAATTTTCTTCGCAAACAATCACTCAGTCAGAAATACTGATTTACATAATTGATGGAACAGAAAATTCATTTTAATCTCAAGATTTGAAATAAGTAAATAAATGAGAGGATTTCTGGCCTAATAAAGGATTTGCTACTGGCAGGTAATATTTCAAGATCAATGGGATTATTCTGCTTTACCTTTGTCATAATTATATCTCTTATTTTTAGATCGCGATTATTCTGGAAATTAATTTAATTTTCGGTAATCTACTTTATTTGTTAATTGAGCTATAATGATTGACTGAGCGTATAAATCATTATTCTCTGAATAACAAAAGTCGGTAAAGAACAGGTTATATTAAATTACCCCAGTTCGTCTGGCTAGGTGGAAATTAGTGAGCAGTGCTCTGCGGATATTCGATCCCAATTAAATTGAAATATTCTAAAAGAACCATTTTTATCAAAATACAATTAATTATTTATTAAATATTAAGTTTACAATGATTAGGGTGCTGCGTAAAATATAAATTTCAGAAAATGACATCCAAATTTTTTTATTAATTAAAAAAAATTACGATTCTTCTCAAATGTCCTAGATACTTCGAAAAAAATAATTTTTCTTCATTGATTTCAAAAGTATTGTTTGAGTTGAAGAATTCTTGATCTCTGTGTAAGATTTATTTTTTGTTCTGTTATTTTTTTCACTGAAATGATACTTTTGTTTTAAATAAAAAAAAGATTGAAAAATTTCACAAGAAGGTTTTAAAATTTTCCAAAATATGTTTTTTTTTTTAACTTCGTAAACAATTTTACAAAAAAAAAATGGTATATCATAGTGGTAAATTTTTATTAAATATGTTTATAAAATTAAAATCATTATTACCGGAAAAAATAAATAAATCAAAATGACATTGACAGAAACTGAAAACTTTTTTCCATTATTTTAACGAAATATTTACCATTTTGTATTTTTTTATTGTGTTATTTATTTAAATGAAATAATCTCTAAAGACCAAAATTATATTTAATTAGAAGCTTCGAAATATTTTTTTCACTTTTTAGAGAGTTAAATTTTTGGATAAAAAGATTGTAATTCTTTTGCACTTTCTTGTGAAATATTAAGTCTACAATAAAATACAAGAAAAAAAAATTTATATTTTGAAGTTATAGTTTTGATGAAATATTTTTAAGTAATTATATTGGAATTTTGAATTGCAATTTTTGCACAACTTATGAATAAAAATAATTGTTTAAATATTGATATAATACCATGTAGAGAGAAAAAAACATTTAAAAAATCTTCCAAATAATAGATAAAAGTTGAAAAGATAAAAAATTTTACAATTTCAGTTTTGTTTAAAAAATCGACTAGCTGATTCGAAGTTCAACCAATTTTGTTTTTAATTAGTTTTGTCTGAACTGAAAATTTAACTATTCTATTACTAGATAAAGATTGAAAACATTTTCTTAAATTTCGTTTTTTATTGTTTTTAGTAGAAAATTCAACAATTAAAAAAATGTATATTTTTGTTGTAATTTCGTTCTTATAGAAAATTTATCTTCTTGATTAAAAATTCGATTATGTGGCTAGAAGTTGAATTACTTTGTTCAAAATTCAGCTTTAGTTAAAAATTCATATCTTTGATTGAAAATTTACCAATTTTTTTTTAAATATTAGTTTCTTTTCATTTGACAATTAATTTTGTCAACTGAAAATTTTACTATTCTATTATTAGTTAAAAATTAATAGTTTTTCAGTTTCGAATTTAACAAATAATTTGGTACTTAATCCATTTCGTTATAAATTCGGCTCTTCGGTGCATAATTAATCTCGTTGAATAAAAATTTAATTATTTGATTGAAAGTTGGACCTTCTTGTTCGAAATTTATTTTTATTTTGTCGAAAACTTCATCATTTTAGTTGAAAGTTCAAACAGTTTATTATTAATCTACCTATTTTGTCAAACATTTAATTTTTTTCTAATTTTTGATTCTTCTGTGAAAAATTTAGCTATTTGGTGGAAATTTAATTTTTTTCGTTTAATAATTAACCAGTTGGTTAAAAATTCTTTTGTTCATAATTAATTGTTTTTATTGAACTATTGGGTTGAAAAGTTGTATTTCTAGGTTACAAATTCAACAATTTGGTTGACCAGAAATCTTTTTTTTTTTCTTCAAAAATTAAATTCTTTTCTTGAAAATTTGTCTTTTTCAATCAAAAATTCATCGATCTAGATTGAACATTCATTGTTTTTTTAATAAAATACTGTGGTTAAAAATCATAATTTTTCATTAAAAATTACCCTTCTCTCGAAAAAGTATTTCTTTTTGGCTTGACAGTTCAACTATTGATTTAAAACTGCAACTGTTTATGGGTTATGCTTAATAAATTTGTTGGCGAAAATTCTTTTTGTTATATAATGTGCTATGCTGTACTTTCACTCTTTCCCTATATAAAATGAAATTCAGCTGAATATTCTGGCAGGATTTTTGTCTCAAAGCGTAAAAATAAACTTTTTACGGTTCATTGAAGAAAGCCAGAGAGGCCAAAAAGTCATTTTAGTTCATCCCCAGTATATTTGAGATAGTGGGTGGCAGAATAAAGCTGAAATGCGAGTTCTGTGAATTCTACTAAAAGTTCTTTCACTATCCTCCCTTGTCGTATTATTGAGGCAACAGGAGCCGACAAAGGTTTCGAATTCATGGAAAAAAATACATATCCTGAGACGCCGACACGTGTCAGATGACTCAATTGGTTGTAGTTAGTGAAGAAATTCTATTGTGTAAAAGGAGCTTCTGAAACTTTGCTTAGAAACTGAAAGGAGCCAAAGATAGAGAATTGAAGTTATTTCTTTAAAAACAAAATCGAATGCATGTATTGCACTTTAATGCACTTCAGTTTAATGTGCTATACTGTACTGATACAATTTATTTTTCTACACTGTACTAATATAATTTATTTCGATATACTGTACCAATCCACTCTATTCTGCTTTAGTGTACCGTACCAATGCAATATAATCTTCGATACTGTACTAATCAAATTTATTTTGCTATACTGTACTAATACAATTTATTTTAATATAATTTACCTTATCAATTTATTTTACTATACTGTACCATACCAATATAATTTGCGATATTGTACCAATCCAATTTATTTTGCTATACTGTACTAATACAATTAATTTTGATATACTGTACCATACCAATTTCATTTGTTATAGTGTACCAATGCCATATAATTTCCGATGCTGTACTAATATAATTTATTTTCCTATAGTATACTAAAACAATTTATTCTGCTATACTGTAGTATATTGTGCTCTATATTAATTTTACAAAGAATAATAATTTTAATGTACCACACTGTACTTTGACTGTACACTGACTCTTTATTTAATGTTCTACACTTTATCCTAAATTATTCATCAAGTTAATGTGCTTTGCTGTACTTTGCATTAAGAACCTATACTATACAAATGATGTATGTTCTTTGATTAAATCCCATTTTCTTGCTATACTGTACTATCAATTAATTTTCGAAATTGTAACCTAAATTCTGTATTATACTAATGTGCTTTACTGTACTTTGCATTAAGAG
>JAWWLR010000128.1:30959943-30977628 GCA_035041075.1 Acraspis erinacei | reverse complement strand
AAAAAAAGTTCTATGGTCCAAAAAAAAGTTTTGTGCAATGGAAAAACGAGGTCGGTAATGTAGGAATTCCACTGTGTGACATGCCCTTAAAATAAATTTTTTTGTTCAATTGAACTGGTTAACAATCATTTCTTTTTTGGCGAAGATTATTTTTGAAATAAAGTCCATTTTTCGCTGTTTTTTATATTTTTTAACTTGAAAAAATTCCTGTTGAAAATTTAACTAATGTTTCAAATTTGAAGTAATTAAAAAAATAGAATATACTTTGACATTAAATCTTGGAAATTTGAAATGTTCCATATTCAGTTCATTATGTCATTCAAAACAGTACTAATTAATAATAATAATAGCTACTACAGTTTTATTTTAATTTGATGTTTTTTACCTTCAAGAAATTTTGTTTAAAATTCAGTCACTTGTTGTCAAGTGTTGAGTAAATGTATTCACCAATCAATTACTAAATTGATGAAATGCCACCTTTTAGTAGAATAGCACGTAACCTGTCGAAGCGTGACTGCACACAAAAGCAAATAATTGAAACGGAGCAGTCGACATTTGTAATAATTCATGGAATCGACTCCCATAGCTCTATTATGCGTTTGGCGCAGTACATTCACGTCAACAATCTGTCACATGCAGGCAGCAGTTTTAGATAACGATGAGTTGCATAATTTGAATTTCTATAGGATTGTTTTACTTTTTTCTGGCTTTTTTCTAATTAAACGATTGTAATCCGAAATAGTAAGAAAGTCTATGACGTAAATTATTTACCAATTAATCAAATCGTGCTCTCTTGACAGTTATCAAAATTTACCATGTGATTTTGCTTCAACTATTTCAAATATTTATTAATCAGACACTTATTACAAAATTATTATTTTATTCTATTCACAGGCATGGACGAATAAAAACAAGAAAATTTAAACAAAAAAATTCGAGACAGAATTCAAGACGAGATTCGAGACGAGATTCGAGACTAGGCTCGAGGCGAGGTTGAAGACCATATCCTAGAGGGAATGCAAGTCAATGCAAGATTTGATACTATATTTGAGAGGTTTTCGGGACAAGATTCTAGACTAAACTCGAGACGAGAGTAAAAAAATATTCAAGACTAAATTCGAGACGCAGTTTGATAAGATTTTTAAGCTGAGATTCACGAGCAGATAAGAGAAAAAATACATGACCTTCAAAGCGTGATTCAAGACAAGATTCAAAAGGAGATTCAATACGATATTTTCGAGACGTGCTTCGGGGAGATAAACGAGACAAGATTTAACCCCTTCCCAGTCAATGACACATATATGGACAAAAAAAGTCGAGCCACTTTTGTATCATGACACAAAGGTGAGCATCTCACTATAAAATTATTTAGCGTAATCTGATTTAATGTTGCTTAAGTATATTAGGGTTTTGGGGTCCCTGAATTCGAATCTGATGTTGGATTTATAAATTCAAAATGGCGGATAAAATATAGGGGACAAAGTTATTTCAAATATTTAAAATATTGTTCAAACATGCTTCAAATACTTCGAATATTTATTAGTTAGTCATTGATTTCAAAATTATTATTTTATTTCATCCATAGGCATGGACGAGTAAGAAAATGAAAATGAAAACTAAAAAATTCGAGACAGAATTCAAGACTAGATTCGAGACTTGATCCGATACGAAATTCAAGACGGGATTGAGACAAGATTCCATGCAAGATTCGAGACGAGGTTCGAGGCGAGGTTGAAGACAATATCCTAGAGCCAATGCAAGTCAATACAAGATTTGAGAGGTTTTCGAGACAAGATTCTAGAGTAAACTCGATACGAGAGTTAAAAAATATTTAAGACTAAATTGGAGACGCAATATGATAAGATTTTTGAGACGAGATTCACGAGCAGCTAAGAGAAAAAATTCAAGACCTTCGGGGCGATAAACGAGACAAGATTTAACCCCTTCACAGTCAATGACACATATATGAACAACAAAAAGTCGAGCCACTTTTGTATCATGGCACAAATGTGAGCATCTCAAAATAAAATTATTGAGCGTGATCTGATTTAATGTTTCTTAAGTATATTCAAATATTAAAAATATTGTTCGAATATGCTTCAAATATTTCAAATATTTATTAATCAGTCATTTATTGCAAAATTATTATTTTATTTCATTCATAAGCGTGGACGAGGAAAAAAATGAAAATGAAAACTAAAAAATTCGAGAAAGAATTCAAGACAAGATTCGAGATGAGATTCGATACGAGGTTGAAGACAATATCCAAGAGCAGGGTTAAAACGAGATTCGAGAATGATTCGAGGCGAGATTCGCGACGAGAATCAAGATCAGATTCAAGGCAGAGCTTGAAGCTAGACGAGATTCGACGGAAAATTCGAGTCAAAGCAAAATTTGATACTATATTTTAGATGGTTTCGAGACAAGATTCTAGACTGAACTCGAGACGAGAGTAAAAAAATATTCAAGCCTAAATTCGAGACGTAATTTGAGCATATTTTTTAGACGAGATTCAAAACCAGATAAGATAAAAAATTCAAAACCTTCAAAGCGCGATTCGAGACAAGATTCAAAAGCAGATTCAATACATATATGGACATAAAAAAGTCGAGAGACTTTTAAATAATGACACATATGTGAGCATCACAAAATAAAATTCGGCTTTTTGTGTCACTGAATTCAAATGTGATGTTCTTTTCAAAATTCAAAAATGGCAGATACAATATTTCGGATGAAATTCATTGAAACTTTTGCAACTACATAAAATTAAAGAGAATTGGGAATTTGGGGCTGCTGTTTTCAACTCTGATGTTCGATTTTTGAAATTAAAAATATCAAATCAAATATGAGACATTAATTATTTAAAAAGTTGGGAGCTTAATAAAATTGGTGATAATTAGGGTTTGGGGTCGCTAATTTCAAGTTTGATGGTGGGTAGGGGCTGCTGCTTTCAAATCTGATGGTGATTTTTCAACAATTAATGTCCGCCATGTTGGATCCGCCATTTTTAATTTAAAAAATCCAACAAAAGATTTCGATTTCGCGACTTTAGAAAACCCACCAATCGAAAATTTGATTCATATCTGGACATTTTCCATAATTCATGCTCATCATATTGGATCCACCATTCTGAATTTTGAAAATCAAAGATCAGATTTGAATTCATCAAATCTAAAAAAATTGAACCTGCCACTTCAACGTGATTTTTAAGTTTTTTTTGTCGAAGAAAATTTTGGCACGATATGTTCCTTTTCGTTCTCAAGACGTTATTTGAGAGGCGATTCGAGACTAAACTTGAGACGAAACGCAAGAAAATATTCAAGACGAAATTCGAGGCTAGATTGGAGACGAGATTCAAGTCGAAATTCGAAACCAGATTCCAGGCGAGACTCGAACCAATATTCAAGACGAAATTTGAGACCATATTCGAGATGAGACTTGAGACAATTCGTAATTCAAGACGAGCCTCAAGACAAGGCGGGATCCAAAAGCATATTAAAGGCGAGGAGAGACCAGATTTAAGAGAAGTTTCGAAACAATATTTGAGAATAGACGAGATTCAAGAATAAATTTCCAACCACACTTGAAATAATGTTCCAGACAGCAAGGAAATCAGACAGTCAGGCTGTCAGGAACACAATATTCAAGATGAAATTTGAGATAAGATTCTAGTCGAGACTCAAGACATGGCGAGAATAAAGATAAGAGTAGACGAAATGAAAGATAAGGTTCAAGACGAGATTCGAGATAAGATTAGATACGAGGCTCGACACTAGGTAATATTTTATATTGAACGAGACTTAAAATAATACTCGAATCAAAATTTGGAACAAGAGAGATTTGAGATGATATTGAGACAAGATCCGAGAAACAACTTGAGACAGAATTCGAGACAAGACTTGAGACAAGCCGAGATTTCAGAAATTACTCAAGATTAGGCGGGATTCAAGAATAGAATCAAGACTAAAATAGAGACTAGATTTGAGACGATATTTGACACCAGGCTCAAGACGAAGTTCGAGATGAGACTTGAGTTGAGGTTCAAAAGAAGACTTGAGACGATATTCTATTGAAGCCTTAAGACTACATTTGACACAAGATTGAAGCCAAAGCTCGAGACTCGAAACGAGATTCGAGGTTTGGTGAGGGGTAAAGAAGAGGCAGAAGGGTGAAAATGCGAAAGAAAGTGGAAGATCGCTAAACTACAGATTTTGTTTCTAGAAGATTTTTTGATTTATTTTTGGTTTGAATAATATATAAGAAAATGCAGTGGAAAAATAAAAAATTCAACCTTTTACTTTATTGCTATAAAAATTACTACGTGCTTGAATGGTTAAATTATTGTAATAGGAGTATTTAAATAAAGATTATTTTACAATTGTTTAAACAAAAATTGTTCAAATAGTTTATTTAGCTCTGCGAGTTACGGAAAATAAACAAGTTATTCAATTTATCTTAAACAAAAAATACATCACGCATATGTGTTGCAACATTTATTTATAATACATAGCAAATGCGATGGATACAAAATTACCCAACACGTGCTTTTATGTATTTTTTTAACAGAATCGATGGCTCTTCCATGAGTTTAAAATTTAAAAGCGGTCTTTTAAAATAAAACATAAATCCTTTAAGATTGTTCCCCCAAATTTTATTGTTGGTAGCGCCATTTTTTTTATCTAAAACAAATTTTATGACGAAATTAAATGATTTATTTAGAAATTTTAATATAAATAACTGATTGTACGGAATATTTGTAACCTTTTAATGATACTAATATATAAACAAACAGAAAACAGTCAACGAAAGTATGATTTAAGTTTCGCGCCAAAAATTGAATAGTACCTGACGCCACCGTAGCGCCGCTGTCGAACGTAAATTTTAAATATATTTTTTCAAGTTTAGAAATCAAGCGGAAGTCAAGGTAAAACAATTTAAAGAATTTTTGTACTTTTTAAAAAACCTGTTATGTGTACGTCACGATTTTATATTAAATAGTGATTCATTCGAGACGATTTCGAGAAAATTGGAGATTTTGGACTCGAGATCTCGAAACGTTTTATTTGAGATTCTCGATCTCCAGGACGTTTTGAATTCACCTGGAGATGCTTTAAGAAAATATCAATTTTTCTCGAAATCGTCTCGAATGCATCACTAATATTTAAGACTGTTTAGGGTCACCGAAATTTGGTGAAGGTAATATTTGAAAAATAACAAACTTAGATTCGACTCACCAATTCAATTCTATACACTTAATTCCATTTAAATTTAGCCCATTCCAATTCATCCCATTCCATTCTACTCCAATTAAATACACTTTAATCCAATCAAATCGAATTCAATCCACTCTAATACAATTGATTCCAATTGATTCCATTTCAATTTAATCCGTTCCAATCGAATTAACTCGAATCCACTCCACTTCAATTTATTACAGTGAAATTCAATCCACTCCAACCTAATCCATTCCAATCTATTCCAATCCAATAAATTCCATTCAACTTCGATCCACTTCAATCCAATCAATTCCAAACAAATTTAAATCCAATCAATTCCCATCCAGTCCAACCCAATGTATTCCACTGCACTCCAATCCATTCTCATAGAATTCAATGCCTTCTAATCCAATTTAATCGAATAAAATTCAATCTAATCCACGCCTCTCCAATACATTCCAATCAAGTTAATTCCAATCCAATTTATTTTAACCGCAAGCAATTAATTCCACTCTAATCCACTTTAATTAATTACAATCCAAATCCATAAACTTGAGCCCAATTAATTCCAATCTAATCCATCCCACTCCAATCAGCTCCAATCCAATCGAATCCAATTCATTTCAATCCAATTCAATCCAAAAAAATTCATTCTAATCCAATCCAATACATTGCAATCAAATCCCATTCATTCCAATACAATCCAGACCAATCCAATTAATTTCGATAGAATTTAATTCAATTCTCTCCTCTTCAATCTATCTCAATCCAGTCTACTGGAATCCAATCCGTTCAAATTCGATCAAATTAAATCGAATCAAAACTAATCGAGTTCATTCAAGTCCACTCCAACCCATTCCAATGAACTCCAATCAAACCCAGTCCAAGCCAATTCACTAAAACCAAATTCAACCAATTCAGTTCTTTCCAATCCACTCGACTTCACATCAGTCGAATGCAATCCTTATCCTTCCAATCCAATCTATTACAATTCATTTAATTCCAATCCATTTTAATTCGCTCCAAACCAACATATTCCAATTTCATCCAATGCATTCCAAAATAATTCATCTCAATCCAATCCACATAATCCCAAACCACCCCTATTTATTATGATATAATCCAATTCAAACTACCCCAACCCAATTTATGCTGATCCAATCAAATTAATTCCATTCAACTCCACTCCAAGTAATTATAATCAAATCCAACTAAATCCACTCCAACACAGTTAATTCTATTCTAATTCATCCCACTCCAATCTGCTCCAATTAAATCTACTCCAATCCAATCTTAGCCAATTCATTCCATTCCATTCCAATCCATTCTAATCCATTGAAAAACAATACATTCCAATCCAATTCAATCCAATCCATTTCAAAACAATTCAAATCAATTCAAATAATTCCAATCCATTCTAATCCACTCCAATCCACTCTTATTTATTATGATAGAATCTAATTCAATCCAACCAAACCAAATTGATTCCAATCCAAATAATTCCAATCCAATTCACTTCAATTCCTTGAAGTCCAATCCAATTAAATTCACGCCAATCCAATTAATTTCAATTAAATTCAATCAAATGCATTCTAATCCAATCTAATTCAATGTAATACAATCGAATTCAATCCACTCTAATCGAATCCAATTAATTACAATCCAATCAAATTCATTCCAAACCATTGTAATGCAATCTAATCCAATTCAATCCACTTCAACACAATCGGCTCCAATCAAATCAAACCCAACTGATTCTACTCCAATCTAATCAAATTCATTCCAATATGATCCAACAATCCAGGTGCAATTCACAAAATACGTTATACATTTTTCAGGAACTTCTTACCCTCCCCCTCCTGGATGATACCTCCACCCTTAAGCTTATCAAGTATTTTGTGAATCACCCCCAATACATTGCAATCAAATCCAATCCCATTAACTCTATTCCAATCCAATCCAATCTATTTTAATCTAATCCAAACCAATTCAATCTAATACAATCGAATTCAATACACTCTAATCCAAATCATATCATTCCAATCCAATTCATTCCAATTAATGAGCAGAATTCCTGAAAATAAAATGACGAATCCATCGACCAAATTGGGACAAACGCCATAAAATGTTCCATTAACCTGATTATTGGATGCTAATTAGGATTTTAAATTTGATTTTAATCTCATTGAAATTTCTTCATTTCCAACCCATTCCAGTTAATTCTAATCCCATCCATTCTAATAAAATCCAAACCAATTCATTCCGATCGAATTCAATCTAATACAAACGAATTCAATTTATTACAATCCAATAAAGTTCGTTCAAATCCATTCCAATCCAATTTATTCCAATTCAAACCAATTAATTCTAATCCAATCCAATCAAATTCATTCTAATACAATCCAATACATTGCATATCAAATCCAATTCATTCCCATTCACTTAATTCCAATCCAATTCAATCGAACCCAATCAACTCCAATCAAATTAATTCCAATCCACTATCATACCACCTACTACACGTTAATTAATTAACATCCAAACCAATTCAAATTTGTGCAACTCTATACACTCCATTTAAATTCATTGCAATCCAATCCGCCCCATTCCAAACGAATCTGTTTCTATCCCTTACAATCCATTCCAATCCAATTCGTTCCAATCGAATCGAATTCAACCCACTCCGCTTTAATCTAATCCAATTTATTCCAATCCAGTTAAATCCAATCCAATTCAATCCAATCCATTTTAATTACATACAATTAATTCCTCCAAATCACGCAACTCCAGTTCATTCCAATCCACTCCAATTAAAGTTAATTAATGCCACTATAATTTAATACAATTCACATAAATCCATTCCACTACAATCCAATTCCTTCCAATACACTCTATTCCAATTAATTTAAATCCGATTAAATCGAATAAACACCAATACAATCATTCAAATCCACTCAAATAAAATCGAATCTACTACAATCCAATCCATTACCATCCAAATCTTTCAAGGCCACTACATGTGTAGTCAGTGTACAGAAATTTGTTAAAAAATTATCATTTCTGGGTCAAAATTCGTCTTTTTGGATTAAAAATGCAATTCTTTTCATAAAAACTTATTTCTTCTTTAAAAATATTTTAAATAAAAAATTCATCTTTTTGTTTGGAAATCATTATTTTTTAATTGAAAGTTTAACAACTTAGGTAAAGTTAAACTAAATTGTTAAAATTTATTTTTTTGTTTGAAAGATTATGGCCTTGGTTGAAAATTTAAGTGTGTAGTGTAAAAGCCTTTTTTGTTTAAAATTATTTTTTAACTAAAAATGTTGTTTTTCCATAGCAGATTGACATAAGCACTTAATACGCACCTGTATCAAGATTTAAAAATTAAAAGTTTCCAAACTAAGCCTTTTTAAATTTTATGTAATCCAATACTGAATAAATTATTTAAATTGAGGTACTTAAGATAAGTTTATTTCCAACGTATATCTTCATCGTTTTTTTTTTCATATTTACATTTGTGTTTACACATAATAGTACAATTCTATAGAATAAACAAACTCCTGTGAAAATTACAACTAAATTTTATTTTCAGAAAAAAAATATTTAGAGGTTTATAAAGCCCCATAAAGTTTAACACGTAATTTTTCAATTTCACCACCATTAGTCTATTTTACAGGATCCCACCAAAAAACACCATAAAGGAAAAATGAGGTTTCGTAGTTTTTTCGCTATAATTATAACTTTATTGCTTATTTTTTATTACAAATCATTTTGAAAGCATGTCATAATCCTTTTTGCTAATTATTTAATGTTTAAATAAATTCTTTAAACAATTTATTACTATTTACGGCAATTTTCTCTTCGATTATAGTTAAAAGTTGTTTTTTCCCGAATTTTTCAACTTTTTAATTAAAGTTAGCAAAAATAATTTATTAAATAGTTTATATTTATTTACAACAATAATAGTCTCTTGTAATAACAATTGAAAGTTATTTTTACATCATTTTGCAGTTTGACGTGGTTTTTCATTTAATAATTTTTGAAAAAAAAATGTTTTAACACTGCCATAAACTTTATGTTGTAATTTAAAATAATCCCTCTTAATTATTCTATCCTTTGTTCCTATCTCTCCTGTAATATAGCCTATTTGTTTAAATTTATATTTTTAAATCTTTATGAAAAGAGTAAAAATATCTTCTTCTGAAAAAATGGAATGATGTTAAAGAAATTATTTTTTGAGGTTAATTTAAATAAAATTTAAATAATTCAAATATGCAGAAATGCTGAAAATTTCTGGAAAAATCGCAAACTTCTTGCATTGGTCTGAGAGAAGTTAATTATAAACAATAATAAACTCTCTAACTTTAAACAATATTTTTTGTTAAATTTCATAATTTATTACACAATTTTAAGTGAAAAGTGAATAAATGTTCAAAATTTCATATACAATTTTCAGATAATAATAATAAATTGTTAAAACATTTTTTCCCTTAATTTAACTGCAACTTTAAAAGATTCCGAAAAACCATTAATTTCGACATTTATTTCAAGAAAAAGAAAATTATGAATAATAAAAATGATTGAATCAAAAATTTCTGCACAAAAAAATAAATTACAAAAAACGATAATTTTTGGAAAAAGGCACGAGGTAAAATAAAATGTTTATTTAAAAAATTGTTTTGAAATTTGATCCTAAAATTTGCTTTGAACCTTTTTTTCTCTCGAGACATATGATGAGAATATTTTCGTTAAAGCCGAAGGAGCTTTAACAAAAGAGAATTCACAATCACTAAACTCCATTTAGGTTGAATTTTTTATAGTTTAATATTCAATTATTTATCTTAACATTATGTATTTTCATAAAAATGTATCTTTTTTGTAAAAAATTAATATTTGTGGAGAATCCATCCTTTTAGTTAAAAATTCAACTAGTTTGTTAAAAATGCAAGTATTTTGTTAAAAACTTTTCTCGCTTGGTAAAAAATGTATCTTCTTTGTTGGAAATTGATCGTTTTAGTTTGAACTATTTTATCTGAATTTGATTTGTTTATTTATGTTATTTTATACGAACTATTTTCTTGTCTGGTGGTAAATTAAACCAATTATTTGAAAATTCATGTGTTTTGTTGAAAAATTCTGTTTTTTCATAAAAATTAAATCTTCTTTGTTAAAATTTTTTCTTTTTGTTAAGGATTTGTCTCTTTGTCTGAAAATTGCGCCATGTTGTTAAAAATTAGCTTTTTGTTGAAACATTTTTTTTTATTAAAAATTTGTCCTTGGTTGTAAATTCCACTACTGGGTTGAACCTTGAACTAATTTGTTAAAAATTTATCTTTTTCTGGTTAAATATTTAAATACTGTGTTAAAAATTTTTTTTGGTTGAACATTAATTATTTTAATCAAAAGTTTATTTTATTTAATTTAAAATCCCTTTGCTATAAAATAATATTTTTAAAGAAGCTTATTTTTTAAAATTTGTCTTCTTTTATAGAAAATAATTCTCCATTGTTAAAAAATCGCCAATTTAGTTAAAAATTGAAATAATTTGTCAAATATTTATTTTTTGTATGGAAGATTGATTATTGTCATAAAAATTAATTTGTTTGTTAAAAATTAAATTATTTTGTGAAAACTCATATTTTTTTATATTTATTTTATTCCCTAAAAATCTCCAGAAATTACCAGAATAAGCTTTGAACTATTTATTAACTTGCTCGTATTTTTTCTAAAAGTTTGTAATCTTGTATAATGGAAAAAGTTTGCTTTAAAATATTGTTTTTTTTTAACTTTTCGGAAATCATTTTAACTTTTTTGAAATATTTATCGATTTTCTCATCAAATTTATTTTAAAAAAATTATAATTTCAATTTTCAGAAGGTAAAATACCCCAGAAAATTTTTTTGTTTCGTAGAACCTTAAGAAATCTAAAAAAATTTATTTGTGGGAGTCTTTCAAAAAATACATATTAAAAAATTGTAATCTTCACAAGTTATTAATAAACTTTAAATGTTTTCAAAGCTTCTGATTTTTTTTTAATCTGTTCGAAAATTTTCTAAAATTTTTAAATATTGCAAAATGAAAAATTTTGATTTAAAATGTTGTTTAATTTCAAAATTTTATTAAATCATTGGAAATTTTTTGTTTAATCTTTCTATATTTCATTTCTATACCTATATTTAATAAAAATATTTCATGATGAAACAATTAATAAATAAAAAAAACTGTATAAACAAAAATTGATTTCTATAATTTTTAATAATTATTTTGTAAAGTTCCATTGCAAGAAATTTAGGTGGATTAAATATTTTAATAAAGAAAATTTCTCCTAAGATTACTGTTTTTAATATTATTATAAAAAAATGCATTATCCTGGAATTTTTGAGAGAACAATTATTTTTTTAGTCGTTAGATTTTTTAAATTAGGATCATCAGGATAATTTTATCAAGATTCATGATTTGTTAATAAATATTATTATTTTTCACTTTTTATTTATTAAATTTTTAATAATAGCTTTTTGTTAATTTCGACAACATTCATAATTAGTTTATAAATTTTGTTGATAAAATTGTTATCGAATTCGCAATTAAAAACACTGTCTGAATAATAATAATAATAAAGCAATAATAATAATAATAAAATAACTATCTGAATAATGTTGAAACCATTATGAAGTTTCCAATTAAACGTACTGAAAAAGAAAAAAATTCCGTCGCGAAATTCCCGAATAATGCATTTGTTGATTAAATTTGTTAAAAAACATTTTTTACATCAAATTTCTTTAAAAGATAATACAATTTATCAAATATTTATGAATGTTGCTAAAGTTATTACGAAGTTCCCAATTAAAAAGACTAGAATTTAAAAAAAAAATTTTTTCCTTCGACAAGTCCAGGAAGAATGCATTTTTTTAAATCTCTTAAAAAACATAAAATTTATCCATTAATTATAATTGTTGCAAAGATTATTATGAACTTCCCAATTTAAAGAACGAGAATTGAAAAAATCTAATATGTCCGTCAAAAAATGCCCGAAAATTTATTTGTTTATTGAATTTAAAAAAAAAAATACATAAAATTTATCAACTAATTATGAATTTTCTGAAAATTGCTATAATTTTCCCAACTAAAAAGACTGAGACAAAAAAAACTATTTTTGCCGTCGAAAGATTTCCGAACAATGCAATTGTTTAAAAAAACATAAACTTTATCAAATAATTATGAATATATCTAAAATTATTATAAAGTTCCCAACAAAAATCACTGGATTTAAAAAAGAAACTAATGTTTCAGTCTAAAGATTCCGAAAGAATGCATTTGTTTATTGAATTTTGTTTAAAAACCAGAAAATTTATCATTTTACTATCAATATTCTTATAATATTATGACGTTTCCAATTAAAAGGACTGGATTAAAAAAAATGAATTGGTCCGTCAACAAATGCTCGAAGAGCGCATTTGTTTATTATATTTATTTAAAAACTCAATAAGATTTATAAACTAAGTATTAATATTTGTGAAATTGTTACGAAGTTCAAAACTAAAAGGACTAAAATGGAAAAAATAGATTTTTTCCGTCGAGAAATTCCGAAAAATACATTTGTTAATTTGTTAAACAAAAAATATTAATATTGCTAAAATTATCATCAAGTTCCCAATTAAAACGACTAGAATTGAAGGAAAAAACGAATTTTTCTGTCAAAAATTGCCCGAATAATGCATTTATTTATTAAAATTTTTTTTAAAAAAACATAAAAATTATCAACTGATTATGAATTTTTATTATAATTTTCCCAATTAAGACGACTGAAATTTAAAAAATCTAATTTTTCCTATAAAGAATGCGTAAATGATGAGTTTGTTTTAACAAATCCTAAATTTATGAACTAATTATGAATGTTATTAAAATTGTTATAATATTCTCAATTAGGAGAACTAAAATTAAAAAAAAAAAATATCCTATTATAAATATATTATTATTATATAAAAAATGATAAAGAAATTTTTTTAAGGTTTTTCAAATATCTGTATAAAAATATATTTAAAATGTAATAAACAAAATTTGTTTGTATTTCTAAAAAAGGTTTATTTTTATTTCCTTATCAATTTTTAATATCATTGCTTTAATTTTATACAAGATTTTTATTTTATTTTTATATATTACAATTTTTTAATTACATAGTTTGAAAAATTTACACTTCGTGGAATTCGCGGATTTCATGGAATTCTGGGAATTCAAGGATTTTTCGGCATTAACTGTAATCGCCGATTTTACGGAATGCAAGGAGTTTAGGGAATTCATGTAACGCCCGAAATTCACAAATTCACAAAATTCATGCAATTTGTGGAATTCACGGAATTCGCAGAATTCATAGAAATGAAGGAATTTAAGAAATTTCTGGAATTCGCAAAATTCAAGGAATTAACAGAATTCGCAGAATTCATATAAATGAAGGAATTTTCTAAATTTATGGCATTCATCAAATTTGCGGAATTAATTTAATTTAAGTAATTTCCGAAATTCACAGAATTCATGGAAGTAAACGATTTCATGGAATTTATGCAATTAACGGAATTTTTAGAATTCAAGGAATTCACTGAAATTACCAAATTCAAGAAATTCACTACAACCACGGAGATCGCTGGATTTTCTGAATTCAAGGAATTCATCAAATTTATGGACTTTAGGAAATTCACGTAATCCATGGAATTTCTGGAATTCATGGAATTCATGGAATTTATGGAATTTACGGAATTCACGGAATACGTTTAATTTATGTAATTTACCAGATTGTTGGAATTAATGAAATTCGCGGAATTCGTGGAATTCACGGAATTCAATGAATTTGCGGAATTAACTGTAACCGCGGATTTTACGGAATTTAAGGGGTTCACAAAATTCATGTAACGCCCAAAATTCACAAATTCACCAAATTCATGCAATTCGCGTTATTCATGGAATTCGCAGAAATCGTGGAAATTAAGGAATTTAGGGAAATCATAGGATTTATAGAATTCATGGAATTCGCGAAATTGAAGGAATTAACGGAATTTGCAGAATTCATGGAAATGAAAGTATCTTCGAAATTTATGGCATTCATAAAATTCACAGAATTAAGGTTATTCCAGGAATTAGCGAAATTCACGGAATTCATGGAAGTAAATGAATTCACGGAATTTATGTAATTCGCGTAATTTGTTGAATTCAAGGAATGCACTGAAATTACAAATTTCAAGAAATTCATTGCAATCATGGAAATGACTTGATTTGATTTGATTTGACTTGAATTCACGAAATTGGTGGATTTGATGTAATTTGGTATTCGCGGAATTCATGGTATTTAAGGAATTAGCAGAATTTATAGAATTCAAGGAATTCGCGGAATTCATGAAATACAAGGAATTTACGGAATTCATAGGATTTATGGAATTCATGGAATTAGCAAAATTCAAGGAATAAACTTAATTCGCATAATTCATGGAAATGCAGGAATTAAGAAATTTAGGAAATTTGTGGAATTCAAAGAATTAGTGGAATTCAATGAATTAGTGGAATTCAAAGAATTAGTGGAATTCATGGAACTCAAGGAATTAGTGGAATTCAGGGAATTCAGGCAACTCAAGGCATTTACGGAATTCATGAGATTCATGGAATCGAAGGAACTCAAGGAATTCACGGAATTTATGGAATTCAGATAATCCGTGCGAGTCCATAAATTCCCTACATTTTGTGAATTACTTGATTTCTTTGAATTTCTTCAATTCCACGAATCTAATGAATTCCATACTTTCCATTAAATCCATGAATTCCATGAATTCTAGAATTACATAAATTCCGCGACGTCTATTAATTCCGGAAATTTGGATTCCGTAAATTCTTAGAATTCCGTGAATTCTTTTAATTTTTTGAATTTCTTGATTTCCGTGAATTTGTCGAATTCCGTGTATCCTGTAAACTCCGTTCATTTCATGATTTTCTAGAATTTCGTGAATTCTGTAAATTCCATTAATTCTCTGATTTTCTTGAATTCCGCGAATATCGGAAATTCCGTGAATTCATTGAAATTTTAAAAAAATTAAAAAAAAATTTTTTTTAATTTAAAAAAATTTTTAAAATTGCAATTTTCAGCTTAAATTTAAATATAAAATAAGAATTATGTACATTTTTTAATGAAAATAATTCTTTGCTGCTTTTGTATCTTGTAATCTGATTAATTAGTTATTAACTGATAGAAAAAATCCAAGTGACAGAAAGGAAAGTGCAAATTAGGAAAAAAATAATTGTAAAATAATAATTATTTAAATGAATCAATGGAAATAATTCATTTAATGCTTTTTATGTTATTGATTGGTTAATATTATTATCTGATTAATTTTGTTTATAATATTAAATTACATAAATATTGAAGTTAAATATTGTATAACTAATAAAATAAATGTATTATTTACTTTTTGATTTTCATCAGTAAATAGGGTGAAAATTTATTTGATGTTTCAATGAAAATAATGTATTACGTCTTTTTATATTATGAACTGATTAATTAACTATTGACTGATTAATTTTTGGTGAGAAATCTTGTAAAAGACCAGATTATAATGAACAAATTTGCATCACAACAAAAAAACAAAAAATTCGTCAATTGTAATCTGAAAAAAAGTTTGTAATCTGAAAACATTTTGTAATCTGAGAACATTTTGTAATCTGAAAATTTTTGGTTAAAAACAATAATTTCAGACAGAAAGAGGAAATCAAATTCTGAATGCAACCAACCATATCCTCTTCCTTCTCTTTTTCCTTCTTTCGTCTTTTTTATTTTTATTATTATCAAATCACAATAAAATAACATTGAAAATTAAAAATAAAATTATATTACAAACGTTTCGGCACTCATTTTTTCATTTTTTTTTTCTTGCCTTGATAAGGGTGCTGTATGAGTGCCGAAACGTGCGTAATATACTTTTATTTTTTATTTTCAATGTTATTTTATTGTGATTTCATAATAATAAAAATAGAAAAGACGAAAGAAAGAAAAAGAGAAAGAAGGGGATGTTGTTGATTGCCTTCTCATTTTTATTTCCTCTTTTTTATTTTTCACTGATGATTGGATTTTAAATAATATTTTTTATTTGGATTTTAATCTAATTTAAATATCTTAAATCATGATTAATTTTTTTCAAAAAATGGCATATAAATTGTTTTTAATTAATTCACATAAATTTATTATTGGCATTAAGATTACTTAATTGAAAATTGGCTATTATTTCTATAATAAAGTTAATTTTTTGTTAAAAATATCTCCATGACAATCATTTTTTCTAATGTTTGTGATGTTGGGAAATGAGTATGTGAATTCAACTGTCAAAATTTGTTATTTGTATTTGAATTTTCAATGAAAATAATAGTTTAATGCTTTTTCCGTTTTTCAATATTAGCTCTTACTTTTACAAGAAAAGTTTTTTTTTAAATCAGAATACTTCTATTACAATTACATAATTTACCTGATACTTCTGAAGTGAAATGAGTATCAAAATTAATTTTTCAAAATTATGAGTAAATAGGTTCAATTTAAAAAAAAATTAATTTTAAAGGTTATTAATAAATTAATTGTATAGAACTGATGTTTTAAATTTTAAGAAAATGTAATTTAAAAATTATTAGAATTATTCCACCAAATTATTGTTTAATCAAATTTGCAGAAACTAAAGTGAAAATTAAAAAAATTAGAATAAAAATTATTTCGATGTCTAAATGAAAAATGATAGTTTAATGCTTTTTTCGTTATGAATACTAAAAATAATATCCATTAATTAACTACTTCACATAATTTATTAATTAATTAATTAATTAACTACTTCACATAATTAATAATTACAGAAGAAAATTTTAATGGTACTCAAAATCATAAATAATTACAAAGAAGAAATTGCAATTATACTGAAAATAATTAATAATTACAAAAGTGAATTGTAATTATACGCAAAATAATTAATAATTACAAAGGACAAATTGCAATTATAATTCAAGTAATTAATAATGACCAAATCAAATTGTAATTGTACTCAAAATAATAAATAATTTCAAAATAAAATTGTAATTATACTCGAAGTTATTAATAATTACATAGAAAAAATTGTAATTATTCTCAAAATTAATTTTTTCTCGCTTTCTATTTCATCAAGTGTCA
This sequence comes from Acraspis erinacei, assembly GCA_035041075.1. NCBI lineage: Eukaryota > Metazoa > Arthropoda > Insecta > Hymenoptera > Cynipidae > Acraspis > Acraspis erinacei. Next base: position 30,960,231 of record JAWWLR010000128.1, on the reverse strand, counting down.
ATCCCTTTCCCAAATAACTGTCTACTTCTTGAGAGATTACAGAGATCATTTTAATACTGAAACTCACAATACGCATGTAGAACATGAATTTTCAAAGAAAAGAGATTCATTTTCAACCAACTAGTTGCATTTTAAACTAAAGAACATGAGTTTTCAACCAAAAATTGAATCTGTAAATTTTAAGTTAAGAAATCAATTTCCAACATAAAAATATTTTAACAAATGAAGAATTTGTAACTAAAATTATAAATATTCAACTGGAATGTTTCAATTTTCAAGCAAACCGAT
>JAWWLR010000128.1:30939861-30951985 GCA_035041075.1 Acraspis erinacei | reverse complement strand
AAATTGTCCCTTTTATTTTGATTTAATTATCAGGAATAAAAATTGTGCGACTTGTTTTTAATACTAGACATATTGGTCTTTCAAAATATACTTGGATTATTTTGATTAGGTTATGCAAGCATTTGTAATCGATGATATTTTTTTCGTTACTCTGAAAACCGTTCCATAATACGGCCCGTTACCTTATTTCTCGAATTGTATTATTTTGAAAGAATTAAAAAAAATGAATAGCTTTATTTTTGACCGAGTAAACATGTTTTAAAGCCATCAGTGATTTGTAGTCACGATGGCGCTGGCCTGCAATAATTTCCGACAGGTGATGGTATCGTTCGAAAAATGGGGAATTGGGGTTAGGCTCACCGAAATTTGGTGATGTAGCACAAATATCTTCGCCGAGTGTAGACACTTTGAATATTGAATACACAAGAGAGGATGACAAGTTCTTTATTATCATGATAAGCGCGCAAAGTAATCATTTACGTCATTTTTCCTCAGTACTATAAAATACTTATATTTTTGAGCACTGCAAACAGAGGAATCTTATAAATTACGAGCAATTTACTTGTTACTCAGATTAATATCGGCTTTACTCTCACGACTTGAAGAAGCAAAATTTCCTCAAACTTTGTGTGAACAATGAGCAGAGCACAGTTGAGTGTTTTAATTCTTTGTACCATATTGTCACAAGGCATTATTTCTTTATCGTACGATGAAGAGGAAATGAGTAAGTACCTTACTTTCCAATTTACCCCAAATCTCTAAACAATTCTGCAAAATCATTTGAAATAATTAAATTAATCTTAACAATTGAAGAATCTTCGGGTCTTATAATACGCAAAAAACGTCTAATTGATACTAGGCCTAAAGGAAATAAGCCAGCAAAAATTGAAAAAGTTCCATACATTGTCAATCTTCAAAGGGATGGTGCTAATCAATGTGGAGCCACTATTTTGTCTGCTAAAATTGCCTTAACAGCAGCCCACTGCTTGCGTAGAAGGAATGCTACATACACTATTGTTTCTGGTGCTTCCAATTTGGAAAAGGGAAAACATCACAAAGTTGTGAAAAGAGTGGTAAATCCAGATTTTCATGCACCTAAATTTCCGAATGATCTGGCTTTGCTTTTCGTTGAGCCACCTTTTGATTTGGTACATTCACCCAATCGGAACATTTCATTACACAGAGGAAAATTAGTACCAGGCACTAAAGGTATTTTCAGTGGATGGGGATGCACCGAACTGACCGAGTAAGATTCCAACATTTTCATTTAAAACAAAATTAATTTAGAGAACTATTTTTTAAAGCTGAAAATTCGTGATTTCAGCACCAAAGTAGTATTCCCGGAAGAATTGAGATCAATCCCTGTGCCTATTATGAGCCACGATGAATGTCGAAGAGCCTATCCGAACAATGAGATTACAGACAAGGAAATTTGTGTTTTTGATAAAAGTGGAAAGGAAAGCAGTTGTAATGGTGATTCTGGTGGTCCTTTTGCTATCAAAGGTAAATTGGTTGGTGTGATGTCTTGGGGTGGAGTGTCAGGTAATGGCGAACCCGATGTTTTCGTGAATGTAGCTTATCCCAAATACAGAAAATGGATTCAATCTTATCTGAACGACAAATCTGACGGAAGATCAAAAAAGAGAAAGAGAACTTGATAAAATAAAAAATAAAAAACATGAAATAGTGTACAATATTTGAACTAGATAAGAAATAAAGCTTCTGTAAATTATAAAAATTCCACCATTTATTCTATCCTATTTTATCATTACAATAATTTATCTTTTGAATTTCATTATCTGCCAGAAACGATACATATTGCTTTCATTAAAAATAGCTATGAGAAACATTTTTCCGGAAGAAGCACATTTACCAATTGTTATCGTTCAAGTTGTTGTTTAATTTTTAGTGGCCTTTTCCATATTAAATACACGCTTATGATCAAATAAGACTCTGATAAAAATGAGTATCACCTCAGACTGATAAGAATCCCAACTGAAAATATTGCACCTTGGCCGAAAAAAAATTTCAATGGCATTGCAAATATATACACAATAAAATTTATTATTTTTTTTTTATATCTTACTCAAATCATTCGAGCTGTGCAAACCACATTAAAAAGGATAATGATTTATTACCATTTTGCGCAAATCGTCTGTGATGTCACAGTTTACAGTATCAGAATTACATTGATTGATTCTTATATCACATGAATTTATTCTCTTGTATAAAGTTTTTAATTTTATAAAAATAAAATGAGAAAAACATTTTATTTAGGAATTTTGATTTTCTGTACAGCGCAAAAAATTCGAGTTTCATCAGCAGAAGATATTGGTAAGTGCAGTCTCTGCGAAACCAAAATTTTCCATTTTTTGCGGCATTATTGCAGCTTGTTAGGTTTGCCAAAAAAAAATTAAAAAGTGTTTGTATTTTTTTTTATTATTATATTTAGTAGGTCCTCAAATTCCTTGAAGTTTCCCATAAGAATTACATAAAAAAAACAACATATTTTTGTCAATTCTGTCTATAACAATAAAATAAACTGTAAAAAAAAGTGTTATCATCTTATCAAAAAAGTTTAAGGAATATGAATCCGAAATTGATTTTTTTTTAAACATCTTGAATCTCTTTTATGTATTTTTATATTAATTTTATAAACCAATATTTTTTGTGTAAATAAGTTAAACAATTTATGTTTGTTTAAATCCAAAAAAAGTTCTTAAAAATTGAATCTTTAATTAAAAAAAAATTAAGAAGAAATTTTGGAAATGGCTGAATGGTGGGATACATTTTATTTGATAAAAATATTTCCTTTTTGTACTTCTAATAAATAATAATATTTATTCAAGTAAAATTTTGTGAATTTCTTGAAATTGGAATTTTTTGGTCAGATTTTTTTATAATTCAGCCATTTTTTGTCAGGAATTGAGTGGAGAATTTTAAAATTTAATAATATAAGTCTTGATGAAATTAAAAAATTTAATTTCATAAAAAAAGACTTGACTGAAAAAAAAATATCTTAAAAAACATTTTGCAAAGAATAAAATAAAAAAATATTCTCGAAAATCGAATTTTTAATATGAAAATTAAAACAAAAGAAGTTTCGCGATAAAGCAGTGCTGAATAAAATTGTACACCATTTTTTCGAAAAAAATTCTAAATTGCTAAAAAAAATTTAGTGACAATTTTTTTAATTCGCGACATACATGTTTTTAATGTTGTTTTTAATGCAATTTTTGTAGAATTATTGTTATTTTTAGTTTAAATAATAATTTAAACAAAATTTTAACCATTAATGAAATATTTTCTTTGATACAAATATTATATGATTTTTAATAAATAAATAATATTTATTAACAAAAAATTTTTCATCATTCAAATTCTGATTATATAAATCACCAATTTTCTATCTGGAATTTTTTGAGTGGGGAATTTTTAATTTAATACTATTATAAGTCTTATTTTTAATAAGATCTGTAAAAATATATATTTTTCAATATAATTTTTATAGAATCATTGTGATTTTAAATTCAAATAATAATGGTCAAAAACACCAAACCTTAAGAAAAATGTCTTCTTTAAAAATATTTTATTATTGTATTTTAAATAAATAAAAATGTTAGTGTTTAAAAAACAATATTTTAAATTTTTTAATTCGGCAATTTTACTTGGATAAAATTTAATGGAAGAAAAAATTATGAAACCAAAATTTTTAGAAGAAAATTTTGTATAAAAAAATGTATGCTGAAAACAAAATTGAATAGAATAAAATAAAAAACTTTTTTAAGAAATGAATTTTCAATCTGAAGACTAATTTAAAATAAATTTCGAGATAATTTAGTTATGAATGGAATTCTAAAAATTTTGTTCAAAGAAAAAAATTGTGAAATCTTATTTTTTTAAACTTAGGGAGAATTTTTTTTCTTTTGAGGCGAATGTGTTTTTTAATTTGTTTTCTAATAGAGTTTTTAATAAAATTTTTTATAAAATTATAGCTTTTTAATATTAATAATAATGTTTCAAAACTCTACATTAGTGAAATGTTTTCTTTGAGAAAAATATTATAATATTTAAAAAAATTTTTTATTAAAAAGTTATTTTTATTAAAATTCGGAAATTTTCTATATACAATATTAGATAATTCAGCCATTTTCTGTCAGAAATTTTCTAATATTATAAGTTTCATTGTTAACAGAATCTTTAAAAAAATTATTTAGGAATATAATTTGTATAGAATAATTATTATCTTAAATTCAAATAATAATTTTTCTTAAACTTTGAGTATTAAGAAAAATTACTTTGATAGCAACATTTTATTTTTAATAAATAAACAATATTAGTGTTTAAAAAACAATTTTTTAAATGTTAGAAATTTTATAATACGACCAATTTTACTTCGGGAATTTTATTATTCTGGAATATTTTGCTTAAAGCAAAATTTTAGTTTTGTAAAAAAACTTTTCTATACGAAAATATAATGAGAAAAATATGAAAATAAATTTTTTTAGGAAGAATTTATAAAAAATGAAAAATAAATAAATGTATGTTAAAAAAAATGAAAAAATAAAATATTCTCAAAAATGGAACTTTTAATTTGAAAAATAAATTTGTTAGACAACAAAATTGTGAAAACTTCTTAAATAAAAGTTTCAGGTGAATTTTCTTTTAGTTGGCGGCGAACATTTTCTTAAACGAGAAAAATATTATATTATTTTTAATAAATCAATAATATTTAAATGAAAACAAATTTTGATCATTCAAATTCGGGATTTTTCTATTTCATACAATTTTTTGAAGAATTATATTACTATTTTAAATTTAAATAATAATTTTTAAAAACTTCAAACATTAGGAAAAATTTCTTGTATACAAATATATTTTTATTGTACTTTTAATTTTGCAATTCGGCAATATTACAGTGCCAGTTTTATTTGAATATTTTTGTATTATTTTCCTGAAATTAAGGTATTTTTTATTTATCTTGTAAAATAATCTTTATGCAAAAAATGAACGCATTAAACTTGCATTTTTTAATTATCTATTTTTATTAAAAGCCATATTAACGCAGTTTATAGCTTTAAATAGTGGATTTCAAATCATAAAAATTTATAAGCAGCTTTAAAAATGATGTTTTATGAACATCTCCATACTTTGTTTATTTATTGGTTATGACAGTTTAATATTTCACTCATTAATTACTATTTTGTTTAATTAGATGGCTTATATTTATGACAGAAACAATATACCATCACTACGTATTGGGAAATATTTATTGGTGCGCAAATATCAGTTTGATTTGTTCAAATCAATCAAAAAGTAATGCTTAGTTTTTTAAATAATATTTGTAATAGTTAGCAATTCGAAACTATGAAATAATTCCATATTTGGAAGCTTTTATTATAAGAAGAATGTCCAAATACGAGAGCTTTAAAAAAATGGCAGCAAATATAAACCGGGAATTAAATACAATTTTAGAGCTTTTTTCATTTGACGAAAATCCTAATTTGGATGCTTTTATTATTGGAGGCAAATTCAGTTTGGGAAATAAATTCGAATTTTGAAGCTTTTAAAAATGGAACGATATAAAGATATGAGAGCTTTTATAATTGAAAGTAAATCCTTATTTAGAAACTTTTATAATTAGACGCAAATACAAATTGGAAAATAAATTCTGATCTTTATAATTGTACACAAAACCTCATTTGAAAGCTTCTATGATTGGACGAAAATCCATACTATGAAGTACATTTTAATTTGAAGCTTTTAGAATTAGAAGACTTTAAAAATTTGAGAGCTTTTATAATTGGACGCAAATCCTAGTTTGGAAGCTTTTATAATTGGAGGAAATCCAGACTGGGAAACAAATTCTAACTTTGGAGCTTTTATAACTGAAAGCATATCAAAATCAAAATTTAAAATCTTATCAACGCAACTCTTAATGCGGAAGCTTTTATAATTAGGAGCAAATCCTAGTTTGGATGCTTTTACAATTGGACGAAAATCCTTCCTTGAAAACTTCTATAATTCAACGAAAATCCTAACTTCGAAGCTTTTTTAATTGGACGCAAATCTAGACTGCGAAATAAATTCTAATTTGGAGCTTTTATATTTCGAAGCACATACAAATTTGAGAGCTTTTGTACTTGTACGCAAATCCAAATTTGAAAGCTTCAATAATAGGACAAAAATCCAGACCATGAAATAAATTCTAGTTTGGAGCTTTAAGAATGGGAAGAATAAAAAAATTTGAGAGCTTTTATATTTGGACGCAAATCCTAATTCAGAAGCTTTTGTAGTTAGACGCTAATCCTAGTTTCCAAGCTTTTGTAATTGGGCATAATTCCAGACTGAGAGCTTTTTAGTGGAACGCAAATACTATTTTGGAAGCTTTTACAATTGTACGAAAATCATAGCTTGAAACATTGTATAATTCAACGCAAATTCTAATTTCAAAGCTTTCTTAATTGGAAGAAAATCTAGACTGTGAAATAAATACTAATTTTGTGCTTTAAGAATGGGAAGAAAATAAAAGTTTGAGAGATTTTATATTTGGACACAAATCCTAATTTGGAAACTTTTGTAATTGAACGCAAACACAAATTAGGAAATAAATTCAAAATTTGAAGATTTTAAAATTGAAAGACTATCAAAATTGGAGAGCTTTTGTGCTTGGACGCAAATCCTAATTTGAAAGCTTCTACAATTGGACGCAAAGCCAGACTATGAAATAAATTCTAATTTAAAGTTTAAGAATGGGAACAAAATAAATATTTGAGAGCTTTTATAGTTCGACGCAAATCCTAATTCAGAAGCTTTTATAGTTAGGCGCTAATCCTAGTTTCCAAGCTTTTGTAATTGGACACACATCCAAAGTGTACTCTAAACTAAAATTTTGAAGCTTTTAAAATTGGAAGCACATCACGATATTAGAGCTTTTACAATTCGACGGAAATCCTAATTTGTAAGCTTTTTTAACCGAACGAAAATCCAGACGGGGAACCAATTTCATATTTGGAAGGTTTTAGAATTAGAGACATACAAATTTGAGATCTTTTATAGTGGAACGCAAATCTTATTTTGGAAGCTTTTACAATTGGACGAAAATCATAGCTTGAAAAATTGTATAATTGAACGCAAATCCCAAGTTCAAAGGTTTCTTAATTCGAAGCAAATCTAGGCTGTGAAATAAATATTAATTTTGTGCTTTAAGAATGGGAAGAAAATAAAAATTTCAGAGATTTTATATTTGAACGCAAATTCCAATTTGGAAGCTTTTCTAATTGAACGCAAATACAAATTGGGAAATAAATTCAAATTTTGAAGATTTTAAAATTGGAAGACTATCGAAATTTGAGAGCTTTTGGATTTGGACGCAAATCCTAATTTTAAAGCTTCTATAATTGGACTCAAAGCCAGACTCTGAAATAAATTCTAATTTAAAGCCTTAAGAATGGGAAGAAAATAAAAATTTGAGAGCTTTTATATTTGGACGCAAATCCTAATTCAGAAGCTTTTATAATTAGGCGCAAATCCTAGTTTGCAAGGTTCTTTGATTGGGCACAATTCCAGACTGTACTCTAAATTAAAATTTTGAAGCTTTTAAAATTGGAAGCATATCACGATATTAGAGCTTTTACAATTCGACGGAAATCCTAATTTGTAAGCTTTTGTAACTAAACGCAAACCAGACTGGGCAATAAATTCAAATTTTGAAGCTTTTAGAATTGAAAACATATATAATTTGAGAGCTTTTACAGTGGAACGTAAATCCTATGTTGGAAGCTTTTATAATTGGAGGAAAATCCTAGCTTGAAAACTTCGATAATTTAGCACAAATCCTAACTTGAAAACTTTTTTAATTGGACCCAAATCTACACTGGCACATTAATTTTAAGTTGGAGCTTTGAGAATTGCAAGCTTACAAAAATTAGAGAGCTTTCGCTCTCTAAAAAATTCAGACTAGGAAATAAATTCCAATTTTGAAGCTTTTAGAATTGGAAGCATATCAAAATTTTAGAGTTTTTATAATTGGAAGCAAATCCTAATTTGGAAGCTTTTATGATTGGTCACAAATCCTAGTTTGAAAGATTTTATAATTGGCACAAATCCAGACTGGAAACTAATTTAAATTTTTGAAGATTTTAGAATTCGATGAATATCAAGATATAAGAGCTTTTATCATTAGACGACCATCCTAATTTGGAAACTTTTGTAATTGAATGCAAATCCAGACAAATCCACATCTTTGCTTCAAAATTCATTTCTCTGATTAGAGATTTAACAATTATTTCGAAAATTTCTTTAAAAATAAAAAAATTTAATTGAAAATGCATGTATTCTGCTATAAATAATCGTTTTTGACAAAAAGTTTATCGTTTTATTTAAAAATTTATTTTTGTAATTTAAAATAATTTTGTTTGATTGAAAATTGATTTTTTCAACTGAAAATTTAATTATTATATTTTTGTCGATATTTTCTCTTTTTTGAATGAAGTTTAATCTTCACAGTTCAAAATTAAAATTTTTTATTGAAAATTTGTAATTATTTTAGTTCAAAAATCATTTCTTTACTTAAAAATTTCATTATTTTGTAAAAATGTTTTTTTTCAGTTGAAAATTTATTTTCCTAACTTAAAATGTTAGAAAATTGATCTCTTTAATTAAAAAGTCATTTCTTTGATTTAAACTTAGTTATTTTTTCATTAAATTTTTTTTTTTAACAAAAAACTAATAATTCGATTTTTTAATTGAAAATTTATCTTTTTCGAGGGATATTTAATCTTCTTTGTAAAAAATGTAACTATTTTATTAAAAATTAATCTTTGGGTTTCAAAACTAATTTTTTGCCTAAGATTTATTGTTTTAGTTAAGAATAAGTTTCTTTACTTCAAAATGTAAATATTTTGTTGAAATTGATTTTTTTAGGAAAATAAATTTTTTGGATTGAAAATTTAGATTTCCCATTTTTTTTAGAAAATTGATTTTTTATATTGAAACTTTCTTACTTAAATTGAAAACTATGATTTTTTAAATTGAAGATTATTTTTATTAAATGAAAATTCAAATTATTCTATTTCCCGTCAAAAATGTATCTTTTATAATTGTCATTTATTCTGTTTAGTTGAAAATTTAACTGTTTAATTGAAAATTCATATATTTTATTGGAAATTTTTCGTTTTTTGGGACAAAACTAATTTAGTATTGTTAAAAATTCATTCAAAATATTTAATCCTCTCACTTAAAAATTCTGTTTTGTTTGAAATTGACAATATTTTCTTAATCATTCTATTTTTTTGAAAATTCATGTATTATGTTAAAAAAATGTCTTTTTCAGTAGAAAATGAAGCGTTTAGATTGAAAATTCATTTATTTAGTTGAAAATTTACTAGTTTTATTAGAAATTAATTAATTTACTTAAAAATTTAACTGTTTTGTTTAAAATTCGTTTTTCGTTGCTGAAAATTATTTTTTTTTACCTGAAAATTCACTATTCCATTATTGTTAAAAAAATGATCTTTTTTTATTAAAAATTTATTCCCATAGTTGAAAATAATTTTTTTTGCGAATTTAAGATAATTTATCACTTGGATTGAAAACTCAATTTTTTTGTTGAAGATTCATTATATTAGTTCAATAATAATTATTTTTCATAACACTGAATATTTATTTGAAATTTTTTTTTTTTTTGTATTGCGAAAAATTAATTTTTTCGCTGAAAATGTAGCTACTCCATTTTTTCAAAATTCATATTTTTGGTTGAAAACTCATTTCTTTAATTAAAAAGTTTTTTTTAATTAAAATATTTTTTAAAATCTGAAAATAATTATTTTAATAGACATTTAATCTACTTGGTTGAAAATTTAACTTTTTTGCTTTGAAAATTTATTCATTCAAAACTCAGTCTTTTTCGGTATAAGATTTATCTTTATGGTTAAAAATTTATTTCTTTGATTCAAAATTACGTTTTAACTAAAAATTTAAGTATATTATTTTTTGTGAACGAATTTTTTTTCTTGATATTTAATCCTCTTCATTAAAAATCTTGTTTGGTTTCAAATTAAACTATTTTTTTTTAATTCTTCTCTTTTTTTGAAACTTCCACTATTTTGTTGATTTTTTTTGCAATATCCATCGTTTGGGTTAAAAATACAATTATTTCGTTGAAGATTCATTATTTTAATTAGGAACTATTTTTTTTTTGATGAAAATTTATTCCTATAATTGAAAATTAATTGATTTTTTTCATTGCATTTTTTAAAAATTAAGAACACAAACTATCATATTTTTTAAAAATTGATCTTTTTTAATAGAGATTTAATCTTCTTGGTTAACAATTTAACTATTTTTTTTGAAAATTCAGCTACTTCAAGGAAAATTTGTCTTTTTTTTGTAGAAAATTTATTGCATGGGTTGCAAATCCATTTTCTTGGGGAATATTAATTATATTAGTTCAAAAATAATTTTTCATCTAAAAACTATACAATTTTATTAACAAATTTTTTTTTGGTTGTTAACTTTTTTTTAACGGAAAATCTACCGAATACATTTTTGTTAAAAAAAAAAATTCGGTTAAAAATATATTGTTTTAGTTAAAAATTAATTTTGTTAACTGAATATTAAACAATTTCAATTTTTGGTCGAAAATTGTTCTCTTTTATAGAAATTTAATCTTCTTGGTTGAAAATTGAACTATTTTGTTAAAAATTCATCTATTTTGTTAAAAATTGGTCTTGCTTTGTTAGATAATTCATCAATTGGATTAAAAATTAATTTTTTAATTAAAGATTCATTATATTAGTTCATACATAATTATTGTACCTAAAAATTTGACTATTTTTTTTAGACATTTTTTTTGGTATTGTTAAAAATTAATTTTTTAGCTGAAAATGTAGCTATTCCATTCTTGTTGAAAAATTGATATTTTATGTTGAAAATTTAATTTTTATTCATTGAAAATCTTTTTGGAAACTGAAAATAATTTTCTTCAGTGAAACCTCAAAATATTTGTTTTTCTTTTTGCCTGCCCTTCAAATAAATCTGAATTCTTATTTGTGTTTGTGTATGTGTGTGGGTAAATTTGGAAAACATTCTTTTATTTGAGTTTTTCAAATTACTCAATCGGCATTGAGAAAAACAGATAAAAATGCTTTCGGAGTCTTCGTGACACACCAGTTTTTCCAGTCGAATCTTTTAATTTATTCTCATGAACAAAAATTATAAATTTTTTATGTATTTTATTAATTAATTTATAGTTGTTTAAGTCCAACTTTTAACACGAAAAAGGTAAAGAAACATTTTATTATTGCTATTTTTTCAAAAAATGCCACTACTTGCTCCTAATTTTTAAATATTTTAACCTCCTGCTAATTGTTTAAACAATTTTTATTTGTTTTTAGAAATTATTATTTTACTATATAGCAAATTAGTAATATTTTATAATTGCTGTGGCCTGATTAGTAAAAGTGAAAATATATTTTGGAACATATTCGTTATTTTCAATTCTTATTATTTATTTAGAAACTGATGGAAAAATGTTCGGAAAAAGTTGATCTCATTTATTAATTTGCGATATTTTAATATAATAATTTTGTTAAACAGATAAAAATTATTTCAACGATTACGAGTAGATTTAAATGTCTGAGAATTAGAAGAAAGTAATTATTGCTCGATATTATAAACTAATAAATTGTTGAAACAAATGAAAATATTTGAAGTTTTATTAATTATATTGAAAAAAGTACTATTTAGACATAAACTACTATAAGTTTTAAAAAACTAGCAAAAATGTAAGATTTTATAACTTTCTCCGATGGAAAGTTGGATTTAGGTAAAAATAAATTGTTTAAACAATAGGAAAATAATTTTAAAAAGCTATGCGCTGTACCAGTTCTTTTAGTAGACCATAGTATTAATTCAATTACCTTTATTTGTAATACTCTGTGATAAAAAATGGTTGAAATAAAAAAAATTGTTTAAACAACTAAAAATTAATTGACAAATACAGAAAATCTTATAATATATTTATTTATGAAGACATGTAAAAATGAAAGGAGGTATTAAAGAAATTCGAAACTTTTGCTTTTTTTTTGGGCTACGCTATTGCAGGCTCTTGACATCGAGCCGG
>JAWWLR010000128.1:30921557-30939761 GCA_035041075.1 Acraspis erinacei | reverse complement strand
AAAGGAAATCAGAGAATTCAGTGGATTCAGATAATTTCAGGAATTCAGTGAATTCATGGAATTGAGGCTATTCTGACTTAAAGAAATTTGGAAAATGTAAAGAATTCAGGGAATACATGGAATTCAAGAAAATCAGAGTATTGGAGGAATCCATGCAATTCAAGGAATTTAAAGAAATTGGAGAATTAATCAAATTCAGCGAATTCAAATAATTCAAAGAATTGAAGGAATTCAGCGAATCGAGGAATTTTGCGGATTCAAGGAATTCAGAGAATTTCAGAAAGTCAGTGAATTCAAGTAATTCTACCAATACAGCCAATTTATGGAATTGAAGAAATCCAGGGAATTCAAGGAATAAAGAGAATTCAAGCAATTAAAGCAACTCAAGAAATTCATAGAAATCAAGGAAATCAGAGAATTAAAGGGATTCAGAGAATTCCATGCATTGCATGAATTCAACGAATTTAGCGAGTTCACGAAATTCAATGAATTAGAAGAATTCAATGAATTAGAAGAATTCAAGGAATTAGAAGAATTCAAGGAATTAGAAGAATTCAAGGAATTGAGAGAATTCAATGGGTTTAGAGAATTCGAGAACTTCAGTGAATTATGAGAATTGAAGAAATTCAGGGAATTCAAGGAACGAAGAGAATTTAATGAATTAAGAGAACTCAACGAATTGATAGAAATAAAGGAAATCAGAGAATTCAGTGGATTCAGATAATTTCAGGAATTCAGTGAATTCATGGAATTGAGGCTATTCTGACGTAAAGAAATTTGGAAAATGTAAGGAATTCAGGAAATACATGAATTAAAAAAAATCAGACTATTGGAGCAATCCATGGAATTCAGAGAATTTAAAGGGATTGGAGAATTAATCAAATTCAATTAATTCAGCGAATTCAAATGATTCAAATAATTGTAGGAATTCAGCGAATTTAGAGAATTATATGAATTCAGGAAATTTAAAGGAATTAATATAATTCAAAGGAATTCGTAGAATGTGAATGCAGGGAATTCAAGGAAATCAGAGTATTCAAGGAATTCAGAGAATTCCAGGAATTAGAAGAATTCAAGCAATTAGAAGAATTCAAGGAATTGACAGAATTCAAGGAAGCGAATTCGGGGAATCTAGATAATTAGAGGATTTCAAAGAATTCGAGGAATTCAGAGAATTAAAGGAGTTCAAACAATTCAAGGAATAGAGAGAATTCAAGTGATTCAGAGAATGCAAGGCATTTATAAAATTCAAGGAAATCAGAGAAATTCCAGGCAATCAGGAAATTCAAGGCTATACGTGAATTCAAGATATTTAGCGAATTGAGGTAATTTAGCGAATTCAAAAATTTAGAGAATTCAAAGAACTCAGACTTGAATAAGTTCGGAGAATGTAAGGAATTCAGGGAAAGTAGGGAATTGAAGAAAAGCAGAGTATTCAAGTAATTCAGGCAATACAGTTAATTCAGGGAATTCAAAGGAATTAGAGAATTCAAGGTTTTCTTCGAATTTAAGAAATTCAACAACACAACGAATTCAGAGAATTCAAAGAATTAGAAGACTTCAAGGAATTTGAAAAATTCAAGGAATCAAGAGAATGCAATGAGTTCAGAGAATTCGAGGCCTTCAGCAAATTTAAGGCATCCCATGGATTTATGGAATTCAAAGTATTCGGGGAATTTAGATAATTTAGAGATTCCATAGATTTCAGAGAATTCAAGTGATTGAGAGAATTCACGAAGTTGATAGAATTCAAGGAATAGAGCAATTTCAAGGGATACATCGATTTTTTTACATTTTGAATTTTTCTTTTATGGCTTTTGAAACCATTAGAAAATCTGTTGTACTATTGAAATTTCACTAATTACTGGTAAAAATGTATTATCTCAATTCAAGTGAAGGTAAAAACTGAAAATTAATACAAAGTTAATAGTTTAAATATAGAAATATTAACTACTTTAATTTTAATGAGTTTTAAATTACTGAAAATTAGTGTAAAAATATTCATTTGTCATTAGCTAAATCTATTAGTTGAAATAAGTTTTATAACATTTTAATCGCTTCAATATAAAATTTGAATGAAAAGACACGAGTTTCTAACATTTTCGGCTTTATTGGTACAGTACGAAGGCTATAAAAAATATTTTTAATTTTAGAAAGATTTCAATAACTTAAAAAATATACCAGATATTTCAAAGCTATTAAAAATATTTTATAAAGATTTCAATGATTTTCCAAAGATTCCGGACATATTTAAAAGATTTTAATGATTTTCCAAAGAATTCAATCATTTCAAAAATATTATCCAATATTTATAAAATATTTGAAATATTTCGCAAAGATATCGAAAAAATATAAAAGATTTCAAGAAATTTAATTATTTCTCAAAGATTTCGGATAGATTACGAAGATTGACCTTACTTTTTTAGGAATTTATTGATTTTTTTAAGTTTTATTGAAATCATTTTTAATAAAAAAATTTAAAGTTAGACGCACTGAAATAAAGAAAATTAAACTAATAATAATTAGTTTTAGGTTTTTACACTTTTTCAATTACGAAAAATAAATTTGAAATAGGTGATGTAAAACTTATTTTTGATTTAGGGATTTCAACCACATACCATCAACTACATAAATTAATTGATATAAATATATGTATCCTTGTAAATAAATTATAACTAATCAACAGAGTGTTGCAATGTAAATTTTACAGTAAACATTTTTTTATCGATTAACAGTAATCGAGTTTTTGAATAATAATATGATAATAAAATTTTGGTATTTTAATATTTTAATAATCAACCATTTTTTATCTAAAGTAAACCTGCAAAAATATTGACTGATTTTCGATGGTAGTTAAATGAATAAAGGATGATGAAATAGATAAAGTTTGTAAATAATAAATATTTTTCTGTCAGAACCAGAAACTTACAAATAATTCTCTACACCTTGAATAGTAACAAATAAAAATTGATTTCAATAACACAACCTCTGTTTAATCATTTTCGCTCGTCTTGCATGTGAAATATATATTATAATAGAAATATTGAAAAGCGTTTTTGAATCAGAATTACATTTTTTTTTTAATTTCTTGGAAAGAAAAAAACTGACCTTTAATTTATTTTATTATTTTTAACCAAATTTATAATAAAATCATCACATCTACAGTGAAAAATACCAGTAAAGAAATGATATACCCAAAAAGACAAATTTAAAAACAAATTAATTTTCCGCAAAACTGTCGAATATTTCTTTCTACCTAAATTTGCAACAAACAAGGTAATTTTCTACGAAACTGTTAAATTTTTTAAATAAAAAATGTGAATTTTTAATTCAAATTATAAATTTTTAATCATTATTGGATTAGGCTTATTTTCAGATAAAAACTGGTTTAAATTTCACCTTAAAAGAGAATTTTCAACTAAAATTATAAAACATCATTTCAACATATTTCAACCAAAAAAAGATTTTAAGTTCAATTAATAACCGTTAAATGTAATAAAAAAATCCGAATTTTCAACAAAATGGATATATTCTGAACCAAAGAGATCAATTATTTTATCGAAAAAGATGAATTTTTAACTAATAAGATTAAATTTCTAACAAAAACTAAAAAAAAAATTTTAACACAATACATGAATTGTCAACTAAAAACGAAATTTTTTAACCAAATCAATTTCTAATTAAAAAATATTTTTCAAACAAAGAAAAAATTAGTTTTAAAGGAAATGGTTCAATCATTAACCAGAAATGAATCTTTAGACAAAAAGATAAATTGTTGAAAAAATAGTTCAAATTTAAACCAAAAATGTTTTTTCAAACCCCCAAATTTTTCCCCCCTAAATTTTCAGGAATAATAGGAATAATAGGTGATAAGAGTTTTTTTACAACTCCAAAATTATGTTAACGTTTTTCATTATTTTTAAAAATTATTATTTGGAGATTTTGAGACTTTATTTTTAAATCCAAAATAACGTTACCACTTTTTATTATTACTATATTTCTACATTTTAAAAGCGTTCAATAAACTTCATAAACTAAATAAACCTACATGCATATTTAAAAACACGGCAAAAGTGCACGATTTGAAAAAAATATGGAAATAGCAAGCGGAAAATTTATTCCCTCAAAATTCTTAAATTGAGTTGCGATATTTATTATTTTCTTAATTTATTGTGGATTTTGAAAGAGTGTAAAACACGGAATAAACTGAAAATTTAAGTTTTTTACAATGGAAATTTTTTCAAGTATTCGTGAACCACTTTTTTGCCGCCATTCTTTTTTGGTTGAAAATCTGGATTTTAAATTTGAGTTAACTGTGTAACTAAAAATTAGTGGAAAATTAAGTATTCGATTAAAATTTTCAGATTTATTAATTTATTTTAAACACAAAAAATGTCTTTTCTACTACAAAAGATGATTTTTTAACAAAATACATATTTTCTGTAATAAAAGATGAATTTCTAACAAAATGCTTGAATTTTCAACCTAAACAAATAAATTTCCAACAAAAAAGTTTCATTGTTTATATTTTATAGAAAAACGTTCAAATTTATACCAAAAAAGAAAAAAAATTTTAAACCAAAAAGACGAATTTTTATCAAGTAAATATTTTTCACTCAAGAAAGAAATATAAGTTTATCTAAATTGTTGAATCTTCAAATCAAAAAACGAATTTTCTCTAAAAAAATAGAATTTTAAAACAATAGATATGAGTTTTCATCTAAGAATTAATTTTTCGACGAAAGCGATTAATTTTTACATCCATCAAAAATTAAATTTCGATCCAAGAAAATTCTTTTTTTTTACCAGAAAAGGATAATTTTCAACTAAAAAATCTTAGTCTTAAAAAAAAATTTACATTTTCAGTTAAAAAATTAATTTTTAACTAAAAGAAGAATTAAACGGAACAAAGGGTAACTAAGCAGTTCAATTTTTAACCAAGCTTTTAGCCAAACGCGATGAATTTTCAACTAAAAATATTAATCTTAAAAAAAATTATTTTTTAAGAATGTGATTCAACCAAATCTTTCAAACAAAATAATTGAATACTCAAGCAAAGAAGAATACTTTTTGAGCAGAAAGTGGCATTTTCATAAAAAAAATACGATATCTACTAAAATAAATGAATTTTTAAATCAAAAAGATAAATTTTCAAAAGCGTAGTTGAATATTCTGTGAAAAGGGATTTAAGGTGACTTTTCACCACCAGAATATGAATTTTTAAACAAGAAATAAGTTTCTAAGAAAAAATTGGATTTTTAAGCCTGAAAGACAAATAAAATATTGACCCAAAAAGTATCACTTTTTAACCAAATAGTTGCATTTATATATAAAAAAACATCAAATTTCTCTTGAAACATATAAATTTTTATTCAACATTTTTTTTTAATTTAAATTTTTATTCAAAGAAGATTTCAGTTGACTTTTCAAAATCAAAATATAAATTTTTGTAAAAAAAATAAGTTTCTACGAAAAAATTGAATTTTCAATCCAAAAAGACAAATTTTTTCAACCAAAAGGCATGTATTTTTAACAAAATAGTTGAATTCTTTGCCAAATAGTTGCGGTTTTGGATAAAACAGATAACATTTCTACGAAAAAAAACGAATCTTTAATAAAAAGTGAGCCATTTTTTAAAACTTAAGCTTTTATCCAGAAAAGATTTCATTTCGTTTTTCCACATCAAAATATAAATTTTGAACAAAAAGTAAATTTTCTACGAAATAGTTAAATCTTCAAGAAAACAATCGAATTTCCAACCAAAAAGTATGTATGTTTAACAAAATTGTTTTATTTTCAATTTAATAGTGTGCAATTTTTAGTTCGAAAAATAGCTTCGAAAATGTTCTAGAAATTAATTTTTTATTTTAAATTGAAGAATGATTTACACAATTTTCCTCAATTTTGTTTAATTGATTTTTTTATTTTAATTTGAGAAATCACTTTAAAAGATCTTTGTTAAAAGGATTCTTTTATTTTAATTTCAAAACATGAATCAGAAACTTTCATGAAGTTGATTTTTTTATTTTAATTCGAAAAGAGTTTTGGAAAAAAAAATTTTATTTGATTATTTGTTATTTTAATTCGAAAAATGACTTGAAAACATTTTTGAAATTGAATTTTTAATGCTAGCTCGAAAAATGATATAAAATTTTTTCGTGAAATCGATTTTTTATTTTAATTTAAAAAGTAAGTAGGAAAATTACTTGGAAAATATTATAAAAATGAAATTTTTTTAATTTGATACATGACAGGAAAATTGTATAGAAAATGATTATTTTATTTTAATTCGAAAAATGACTTAAAAAGTTATAATGAAGTTGATTTTTTTATTTTAAGTCGAAAAAGGTCTTGGAAAATTTTCGTTCAATTGATTTTTTAATTTTAATTTGAAGAATGACTTAGAAAATTCTTTTGTAACGTATTATAAAAAATTGCATTTTTTAAGTTAATTCGAAAAATACTATAGTTAGAAAATAATATAAACTTTTTGATAATCTTTTCACATTTAAATAAAAAAGTAATTTCTTCCTAATTTCAAATTGAACTTAATTCGTTCTTTTTCTGTATAATATAAAATCTGATCAATTGTCGTTCATATTTAAATTAAAAGATTTATTTCATCTTTAACTAAAATTAAATTTTTACATTCTCATCCAGAGAAGGTATTAGACTTTCACTGTGAGATTTGAATAAAAAATTGTTTTTTATCGTTAACGTTAATCAATATCTTTTTTTTTGTATATCTGAGATTTATTTCAAACTTTTCAGATTTAAATAAAAGTGTTAAATTAAAATTATATTTTCATTTAATCTTTTTCTATATCTCAAAACATTTGATCAAATTTTTATTATTATTTCGAATTTCCAACCAAATAGTACAATTTTCAACTAAATTTTCAACTATAGTGATGAATCATTAAACTGTTTTTTTTACAAAATTCTTTTTTTTGTGTTAAAATTTGGATAAAACTATTTTTTCTGAAAATTTGTCTTTTTGATTTAAAAGTTCATCTTTTTTGAAAAGCAATTAAAATTTTTCGGATGAAAATTCAGCTCTTTTTTTAGAGAGAATTTTACTTTCTTATTTTAAAAATCACCTGCTTTACTATAATTTTCATTTTTCTTGCGGAAAAATGCAACTGTTTGGTGGAAAATTTGGCAATCTTGTTAAAAATTCAAACTTTTTGGTTAAAAATTCAACTATTTAGAAAAAAAAATCACTTATTTCTTACATTTCTTATTTTGGTATGAATAAGTGAAGTGAAATTTTCATTAGATGAAAATGTAACTTTTTTCCGTTTTCTTTGAATTTATTTGTTTTAGAAAAAGTGATTTCTTTCTTGAATAAAAATGCAACATTTTAAGTAAGTTTTCTTTTTGATTTTAAAATTCTTCTGCTTTACCAGAAATTACAGCTTTCTCAGATAAAAGGGCAACTGCTTGGTTAAAAGTTCAACAAATTTGTTGAAAAGTTATCCTTTTTGCTTGAATTTTTTTTTTAAATTCAGCTATTTTGCAGAAAATTTACTTTTTCTTTGAATTTAATATTTTTTGTTAAAAAGAGAACTGAAATCTTGTCTGGACGAAAATTCAACTATTTTGTTGATTTTTTTATTCAATAAAAAATTCTTCGGTTTTGAAGAGAAATTTCATCATTTTTGGATAAAAATGCAACTGTTTGGTTAAAAATTAAAATTTTTTGTTAGATAGTCATACTTTTTGTTAGAAAATTCTGCTATTATGTAGAAAATTTAACTAATTCGTAGAAAATTTACTTTTTGTTTAAATTTTATATTTTGGTGTTTTTAGAGAATTCAACTATATTGTTAAAAATTTCTTGTTTAATACAAACTCATCTTTTTTAATAAAAATTTTATATATTTGGATAAAAGTGCAGCTATTTAGTAGAGTATTCAACAATGTTATTAAATAGTCATCTATTTTTGTAAAAATTCATTTAATTTTTTTTTCTACAAAAATTTGGCTGAATTACTTTTTAAGAGATATCATTTTTTTAAGATTTATATTTTTGTAGTTTAAATTCACCTATTTGCTTGAAAGTTTAACCATTTAGTTGAAAATTAATCTTTTCTAAATGAAAATTCAACTACTTGGGTAAAAGTTATACTACATTGTTAAATGTACATTTTTTTATTGAAAGCTCATGTCCTTCGTTCAAAATTTAAATGCTTATCGGAAAAGCATTTTTTCTGGTTAAAAAAGAATTTTATAACTGAAAATGCAACTTAAATAATAATTCGTTTTAAAAAATAATTTATTATTATCTTTATTATTGTATTAATAAATTATTTTCGCACATTGTTATTAAAAATTTTTTTGTTTTGGTAGAAAATTAATATTTCTGTTTTAATTTTTTCTTAATTTGAAACATCAACTTTTTGGTTAATAAATCACAATTTTCTTAAACATTCGCTTTTTTTGGTAGTAAGCTAATCTTTTTGTTTATAAATGTAGTTTTTTAGTTGAAACTTAAAATTTGATTTGAAAATTCTTTAATGTTTTCATTTTGTTAAAAATTCCTCCTTTTTTTTTAGTAAGTTAATTTTTTTGTTTAAAAATTTACGTTTTTAATAAGAATTCAACTTTTTGTTTGATAATTCTTAAATTTTATTAAAATTACGTCTTTTTAGTAGTAAATTATTCTTTCTATTTAAAAAATTTTAATTTAAAACTAACTTTCTTTTTGGTTTGAGAATTCTTGAATTTTATTCAAAATTCGTCTTTTTGGTAATAAATTGAACTTTCTATTAAAAAAATTTTGATTGAAAACTTTAACTTTCTTTTTGTTTTGAAAATTCTTGAATTTTATTCAAAACCCGAGGTTTTTCGTATTAGATTACTCTTTTTGTTTAAAACTTCTTTTTTAGTTGAAAATTCAACTTTTTTGGTACAGACTTCTTAAATCTTGTTAAAAATTCGTCTTTTTAATAAAAAATTATTCTTTTTGTATACAAATTTTTAATTTTTTTTTAAATTTTACTTTTTCAATGAGAATTCTTGAATTCTATTAAAAAATCGTATTTTTTGGTGGCAAATTAATCTTTTTCTTTTAAAATTCCACTTTTTGTTTCAGTTTTAGTTTGAATTCAAAATTTCGTTTGAGAATTCTTGAATTTTTTTAAAAATTCGTCTTTTTTGGTAGTAAATTAATATTTTTGTTTAAACATTTTTCTTTTTTAATTGAAAATTTTAAAATATAATTCTTGACTTTTATTGAAAATCAATCTTTTTTCGTAGTAAAGTAAACTTTTTGTTTAAAAATTTTTCTTTTTTAGCAGAAATTTCTAGTGTTTGAAATATCATTCTTGATTTTTATTGAAAATACATCTTTTTTCGTAGCAAATTAATGTTTTCATTAATAAATTCATCCCTTTAAGTTCAAAATTGCACACTTTAACTTTCTTTTTAGTGGAAAATTCAACTTGTTTGGTTCAGAGTTCTTAAGTTTTGTTAAAAATTCGTCTTTTTAATAGTAAATTATTCTTTTTCTATATAAATTTTTCTTTTTTAATTTAAAATTTAACTTTTTCAATGAGAATGCTTGAATGTTATTGAAAAATCGTATTTTTTTTGGGAAATTAATCTTTTTGTTTAAAAATTCATCTCTTTTAGTTTAAGATTCAACTTTTTGTTATATTTTTCTGTTATAAAATTTATGATTTTAGTTGGAAATTCAACTTTTTGTTTAGAATTCTTGTATTTTATTAAAAATTCGTCTTTTTTGTAGTCAGATAATTTTTCCGTTCAAAAATTTATTTTTTAGTTGAAACTTGAACTTGTTAATTGATAACTCTTGAATTTTATGAAAAATTTGTCTTTTTGGTAGTAAATTAATTTTTGTGTCTAAAAATTCATTTTATTTAGTTGAAACTTCAAATTTTCTTTTTGGTTAAGAATTCTTGAATTTTATTAAAAACTTTTTGTTTTTTTGTGTGTAAAATGAATCTGTCTGTTTAAAAACTTTTTTTTGGAATTTCAAATTTCAATTTTTTGCTTGACAATTCTTAAATTTTATTAAAAAATCCTCTTTTTGGTAGATAATTAATCTTTTTTTTTAAATTTTTTAAGATGAGCTCTTGCATTTTAATATTCCCAGGAATCTTAAGACAATTTTTGTTCCTTAACTTATTCGAATTTTTTCTAAATGAATAAATTTTTATCTGTTATATAAAAAATAAGCTTTAACATTTTCACTTATAAATAAAATTTTTTAAACACAACAAATAATATTATCATTATTTTGCATTAATTTTCATTCACGTCCTAACAAAACAAGATTAATAATTAATTTGTGGATCTTTTTGGGAAAATAACTTTGTTTTTATTAAATACTGCAAATTAAAAAATATTTATTTAAAATCCTCCACATTCATGTTTGACAATTTTGGCAATATTTTTAAATATTTTTAAATATTCTCTTAGCAAAGTTTTTTATACATAAAAAGTAATTTTCAATTATCCTAGAAATCTAAAGAAAATGTTTTTTATTCATTTTATGCTTTTGCTTAACTCTTAAAAAGCTTCTAAACTCTTGTTGGCAAATCTGGAAAAATTTATATTTTGTTTTAAATTGGGTTATTTTATTTTGAATCTTTTCAGACCTTATAAATATTTCTTTATCTTACTCGATTTTTTTCTTTACATTATAGGTGTTCAATACTCATTATACAACAAAATTGAGGAATTTTACTTGTAAATTAAATTTTTGCAAATAGAACAATAAAAATTGTAACGCTTAAAGTTGAGACTTTTGTTTATTTTTGAAAATTTTGTTTTTTTTTCATTTTTGTAAATTAAAAAATTAAAAATTTTTAAATTTTAGACCTGAACAATATTTCAGATTTAATAAAAGCCTTTAATTGTGAATGAATTATTTGAAAGTTATTTTAAAATAAAAATAATTCATCAAGTTTCAATCAGTCATTTAAATTTGTTTAACTACTAAGGTTTTCCAATTGAAACATTTTAATTCTGAACGTTAAAATCAATTAAATTTTTATATTTTGAAAAGATTCCGAAATTTTTTTTCAAAATAATTTATTATACACTTGTTTATCCAAAATTTACAGTTAAATTTCTAATATAATCATAAAATATATTCAAATTTTAATTTTTTTTTAATTTCATATATAATTATTCATTTTAAATAAACAGTCAAACATAGCTGCTTATAAAAAATTCTTTTTTTTCTTAATTAAATTTTTTAAATTTAATTTATAAAAATTCTATATTTTATACTGAAACAACAGGATTTTGAAATTTAGAAGTGCCCTATTAAATCATGCAATTATTGTTCAATTCGAATTCACGATTTACAGTTCAACAGTTTAACAAAAAATATTAATTTTCTACCAAAGTAGACAAGTTTTCTACAAATCACGTTTTTTCAACATTTTTAACTAAGAAAGAACATATTTCCAAGGAAACAGTTAAAGTTTTAGTTAAATACCTAAATTTGTTACAATAGAGTTGTATTTTCAAACAAAGGGATTATTTTTCTAACCAAAAAGACGAATTAATAAATCAAATTAATTTTCTAACAAATAAAAAAGAATTTTCAACAAGTTAGTTGCATTATTAACATAAAAAATATATTTTTAACGAAAAATATAATATCAAATATTTCAACTAAAAAATACTGAGGAGATTATTATATAACTGAGGAAATTAATTTTCAGTTTTCCATAAAAATGTTGCATTTTTAACAAAAAAGATTTCATTGATGCCCAAAAAAGAAGAATTATCAACACAGTTCATACATATTTAACCAAGTATTTAAATTTTGAAACAAGAGAATTAACGTTCTGCAAAAAAAAATGCGACCACATCATTAATTCTAAATGGAATATTTTGATTTTTTACGTCTTTTTGGGTTGAAAATTAATCTTATCGCTTGAAAATTGAATTGTTTTTTATTTAAAGTAAAAGTATTTTTTTGTAGAAAAATTACTCTTTTGGTTGAAAATTCAACTCTATGGTAACAAAGTTAGGTATTTAGATAAAACTTTAACTGCTTTCTTTAAAAATAAATCTGTCTTAGTTAACAATGTATATTTTTGCGTCAATTCGCATGGAACTATTTTTTTTTAATTCGTCTTTTTGATTCAGTTAATGTTTTTTTTTTTATTTAAGATGAAAGTATTTAATTCGGGAAAAATTGTACCACTTTGTTCATTCATGACAAACAGTAAAATTTTACTGAGTCATCCCTTACCCTAAATCGTTGTACAAACAGAGAAAAAACTGGGCCCAAAAAGGTTTCAGGTAATCATTATTCCAAGGTGAACTCAGCGAGAGTCAGGGAAATGTCGGGCAGGGTAATTGATAAGTGGATACAGTATACCTGACATTACCCTGAAGGAGGGTAATGTTCTGGCGAAGTGCCACCTGCTGACTTTATATTACAAAAAGCTGCTATAAATATGGAATTATGAAATATTTACGCCTGCAAAGCACTCCAGAAAGATGATAAAGGACATTATTCATCAAATTGATGACCTAATTTTCAACTCACAAGACTTAATGCGCGAAAATAATTTTGATAGCAGATGCAGCGTGTAAAAGTAACCATGGTCTATAATGTTAGAAGGTGCGTTGAGAACAAAACAACGTAAAGTTTCGGCTTGGGAATTTTGATTGGCTACGATGAAACCGGAACCAGAAGTGATGAAAAGTGCGCGATTTTCAAACCGAATTTGACAATAAACTTACAATTTTTGAGAATAACATGAAATATAAATATATCAAAACTGTGTTAAGTGTATGAAAATAGAAAAATTGATATAGAATATAAAATAAACTATTCCATTTTATTTTAAAAAGTTCCCTTTTTTAGTTGAACATTTTTTTAAGGCGAAAATTAATCTTGTTAGTTGAAAATTCATCTTTTTGGTATATAATTCATTTTGTTTGCTTAAAAATTAAATTATTTTCTTAAAACTTCGTTTTTTTTTGGGTTGAAAATTATTTTTTTTCAATTGAAAATTTAACGATTCCAGTTTTAGGTAAAAATTTATCTTTTTTAGCAGAAAATTTATGTATCTTGTTAAAATTAGTATTTTTCGATCCAAAATTAATCTTCAGATAACAATATTTTGTTGAAAGCTCTTTCTTTTTTTAATTGAAAATTATTTGTTCTTTAAATGTCAATTTAATTATTCGACATTTGGTTGCACAGCAATCTTTTATCGTTGAAAATGAATTTATTTCTTTAAAATTTCATTTTTTGGTAGGAAACTATAAACTTTCATGTTTGAAAATTCATTTTCCTACGAGAAAGATTCGTCATTTTTGTAAAAATGTATTTCTATGGTCGAAAATGTATTTTTTTTTAATTCGACTAGTTTATTTGAAAACATTTTTTTAACTGAATGTTTAAGTATTTCAAGTTTCATTTAAAATTTACCTTTCAAAAATAGAACTCTTTTCTTGAAAAATAATATACATATTTAGTTGCAAATGCCCCTTTTTTGGTGAAACATAATATTACGGATTAAAAATGTATTTCTTTGGTTGAAAATTCAATTATTTCGAGGAAAATTCATGTTTTTGAGAAAAATTTGTTCGTTTGTTAAAATCTTAACTATTTTGTTGAGACTTCTTCTATTGTTTGTTGAAAATATTTTCTATAATTACAAATTAACATATTCATTTTTTGTTTGAAAAGTAATCATTTTTTAGTTGGAAATTCAACTTCTTAGTAAAAAATTTATTTTGTTCCGTTAATTATTCATAATTTTCTTAAAAAATTTATTTTTGTGACTGAAAATTTATTTCTTTTGTTGAAAATTCGTCTTTTTTCGTAGAAAATTTGTTTAATTTTCATTCATATTAACCTTTTTGGTCGAAAATTCATCTTTTTAGTTCATAAATCATCTTTTGGGTTAACCATTTATCTTTTTGTTTGAAGATGTATAATTTTAGTATAAAATGAATTGTTTTCTTTAAAAATGAATTTTTTAACTGAAAATTTAACTATTCCATTTTTGATAAAATATTGATCTTTTTTTAATAAAAAATGCATGTATTTTGTTGTAAAATCATATTTTTTGAGAGGGGAACAAAATAATTTTCTTGGTTGAAAACTCCCCTATTTGGTTAAAAGCAATTGTTTTAAATTGAAAATGTTTCATTTTACTTGAAAGTTCAGTTTACTGCTTAAAAATGTATCTAATTTGTTTGAAAAAAATGTTTCGGCTAATAATATTAATTCTTTTAATTGCAGATTTAAATATTCGATTTTTTGTTTGAAAGTTACCTCTTTTTGTTGAAAATTCAGATATTTTATAAAACTGAGTTAACTTTCCTATCCCCTCTATAGTGCCATTTAAATCGTATAGCTTATACTCACCTACTAGCTTTATATACCATAGCGAATTTTGAACTCTGTGTCTGCTGTCAACATTATTTTGACGAATAAATTCTTACGAGTCGAAAATTTGGCCATCAATTCGATCATAAATGTCATGTATCATCTTTCTGGGTTACTTTGCAGGCGTAGATATTTCATAATTCAATATTTATAGCCGCATCTTTAAATATAAGTCTGCATATGACACTTCGCCAGTACATTACCCTCCTCCAGGGTAATGTCAGTATACTTTACCCACTTATCAATTACCCTGACCGAAATTAACCTTACCATAACTAACGTTACCCCGAATTAATTATTAGGATCAAACATTTTTCCTCCCAGTTTTTTCTGTATTTTTGGGTAATCGCTAAATTTACAAAAAAAATTTAGTAGGCAAAAATTATGTCGGATAATTTTTCTTTAAAAAAATCAATAGATATTTTTATTGGTAATAAAATGTAACAACTTTTCAGCAATTGCCGTTTTCGATTTTTAAAAATCTATTATTCTTTCAAAGTGTCATCTCTCAAGTTAGAACTTTCGAAATAGGTATTTTTAAGTTGCAATCTGAACAAATTGAAAGTTGGCCCTCTGAACAATTTAAAGTTTTATCTTACATGCTGTTTTATTCCGTTTATAAAAGATTCTATATTAAAATTATTACAAGTTAAAAATGCTTTTATTTGAATATTAATGGTCATGCAAATACAGGTTAGGCCTAAAATATTATTTAAAAAAGGAAAAAATGTCCGAAAATTCTACAACGATTATTGCTGGTTTATATCGACTTGTACAGATGTGACCCTGAGAGAATATGTGAACTCCAGATAGCACATTTACGTAATTCATTATGTAGTAATGCTAAAAGAAAAATTTTTTTTTTTGCAGGAGATTCTTCCGATCTTCTAATCCGTAAAAAACGGGTAATTGATTTGACCCCGAATTCAAATACGGAAGTGATAATTCAACAAGTGCCTTATATTGTCAGTATTATAAAAAATGGAGAAATTTGGTGTGGCGGTAGTATTTTATCGTCAACTTTCATCATAACAGCTGCACATTGTTTTCATGACCTCCATGCAAATTATTCCATCCTATCCAATTCTGAATATGCACATGCTGGAATAATTCACCTAATATCAAAGATAATTAAACATCCTGACTTTCGTCATCCTTCTTATGTCAACGATCTTGTTTTGCTTGAAATTTATCCACCTATTGATTTTGAACATTCACATAATCGAGAAATTGAACTGCGAAAAAATGGAATACGGAGAAATGTCGTTGGTAGCATCAGTGGCTGGGGATGTATTGCCTACAGATCAATGTAAGTTATCATAATTACCTTTATAAATTATCTTCAGCGCAATTAATGAATTTCTCGAATTTTGAACCTCAACTTAAACTATTGCCATGACCTAGAAAAGTGTAAGAAAAAAATCCCGAATTTACACGAAGAAATCTTTTAACTCTTGTTTTAAAATTTAGAAAAGAAAGTTTAGAGATACATTCACACATCCCCGAGATATTAATGAAAATTAAGGATCGGAAACCTGAACCGAACAAGCGCTCGAGCAGTCGTGGTCAGGAGTGGGTCATCCCCACTCCGGACGACTGCTCGAGCGTTTGTTCGGTTCTGCTTTCCAAGCCTTCAATTATCAAATCTAGAGATCCTCTAGGTTGGTGACGGCCCTCGCGCACACCTTCTCCCCCTACTCTTTAGACCATGCAACAATTTTCGCGCACGCGCACCATGTGCAACTCTCAGTCCAGCCAAATTTGTCCATCGTTCAGCTCGAAATTAGTTGTCTCCTCAAATGTGATAATTTGTTATGTTCGCGTGTGTTAATTTCCGACAAAAAGTGGATTCAGAAAAAAATAAGGGAAATTCCGTAAAAACAAAGTTTCAGTGCAAATGTTGCGACAAAAGTTTTGTCACGAAGTATACCTTACATTATTACAAACACAACTCAGGGAGATCGAGGCTCCAATAGTTGAAGAGAAAAGAGAATTGAAGTTATGTTTAACGAAAAAATGCAATTGTCCAATTGAAAATTAACCTGTTTCGTTTGAAAACTGTTTTTATTGGAAATTCATTAGTGTTGAAGAAAATTCGTATTTTCTTCTGTAAAATTAAAAAGTTTGGTTGAAAATTAAACTATTTTTTCGAAGAATGAATTTTATTAATTAGGCAAAAATTCTAAAAGTTGGATCATTCCTAAAAATATTGCATGTTTGTTTTTAAGAGATCCAAAAAATTAAAGCGTTGTTTTTGTAAATTTTCTCTTAGAATAGAGATAGAAAGTTGCGGTTTTTTTCAAAACTTTTTCACTTTTTGTTCAATTTTCAATACAACTTAAGTGATTATTATTATTATTTTTAATAATATTCAATTTGAATAATGCTAGAAAGTTCAGTTTTTTTTTGCAATTTTCAACTATTTGTCCAATTCCAAATTAGAGTGTGGTGGATAATTAATTAATGATTAAAAGTTCATTGTTTAAATAATTTAATATTATTGTTAATGATACTTAATTTGAATAATGCAGGAAAGTTGCGGGTTTTTCTGAATTCTTTCATTTTTGTCCACTTTTCACATAGTGATGTAAAAGTTAATGCAAGTTAACAAATGTACTTATTTAAACAATTTTTTATTGTTTACAACCATCGTTTCATATAATAAGAGAAACCGCAAAAGAAACATTTTTTGAAATTGACATAAAAAAGAATGATAATAATAAACAAACAATAATTAATTTAAATTTGAAAAAATACTGCAACTGCCTAACATGAACATCGAAGAAGATAGTTTTAAGCAATAATAATTTGTTTAAGCAATCAAGGATGTTAGATTTTTAAAATTATTTCCTGACTCTAGGTACGAAGTGGATCAAAAGTTGAAAATTTCGGAAAAAATCGCAACTTTCCAGCATTATTCAAATTGAGTATCATTAATAATAAAAAATTATTTAAACAATTAATTTTTTGACTTTAATTAATTATCTACCTCACTCTAATAAGATATTTTATTAATAATAATTAAGTATCACCTAAATTAAATGGAAAATTGGACAAAAATTGGAAAAGTTTTGAAAAAAACGGAAAAACACAACAGACTTATATGATGGTGACATTTTAGAAATAATACTTTATTGGTATTCTATAGCTCATTGTGAAAAGAAATTTTGAGTTTCAATACTTTCAGCTGATTAGTCTCTTTCGGTATTTTTTCTTGAGATAAAAATTCATAAAGCTGAAATGACAATTTTTAACTTTATTGGTTTATATATTGTTACTCAGCGCTAGAAATTTGAAAATCTCAAACCAAAGTCTCTTTAAAATTTAATGCTGAGCGTTTATAAAAAAATAACCTAAAAATCAGTTTAAAAATACGACCTGTGGGCGGTTATGAACAGTAAATTCCTATTCTAGACGACAGTGTATGGTACGCGGCCGTCGGTCGATTCAAGTGGAGTTCGCGCGCGGCCATAAAAAATCGCTTATTTCTTTTAAAAAAAAAGAACTATTTGGCTAAAATTTTGTCAAAGTTTTCCTTAAACGTCAAGGAATAACTTTCCAACTGGAAGTTTTCCGTCCGTTAAACTTCCCTGCAGACTTTTGTCCGTCAAAGTCTGAGGAAACGATTCTTGGTACTAATGGTTTGCAATAATTTTTATGTTGCAAATATAAAAAACAAATCTACTTTTAAAACATAATTGGCATCGGCAGAAGTTTTACTATTTAGGGGGGAAAAAAGAGATCATTTCGTCTAACAGAAGTCGAGTTTTTGCGAGTTCAGTTTATGAAGTCATTGATTTCAGTACAAT
>JAWWLR010000128.1:30908690-30921457 GCA_035041075.1 Acraspis erinacei | reverse complement strand
TTTCTTTTCTGTGATACTTTGCAAATTTATATGCATATTAATTATTTAAACTATTTTGATCAAAAAATTAAGAGTTTTGCCTTTTTATACTATTAAATGTGTTTACGGTGTGAACTAATAATGTCTCTGTGCGATGAGTCTTTTCTGTGTTGCTTTGCACATTTACCAGAATTTTTAATTATTTAAATAATTTCGATTAGAAAATTAAGAGTTTGGTATTTTTTTCTACTAATAACCTCAATTTTTTACAGATTTCGCTAATAATATCTTTCTAATGATTTTCTTTCTATGGCACTTTCCAAAATTGCAAGAATATTAAATATTTAATCTATTTCAAATCAAAAAGTAAGAGTTTGGCCTTTTTTATACGATTAAATGTGTTTAAGGTTTGAATTAATAATGTCTGTATGCAATGAGTATTTACTATATTGATTTGTACATTGACCAGAAGTTTTAATTATTTAAATAATTTCGATTAAAAAATTAAGAGTTTGGTATTTTTTATACTAATAAGATCAATTTTTTACAGATTCCGGTAAGAATATCTTTCTAATGATTTTCTTTCTATGGCACTTTCCATAATTGCAAGAATATTAATGATTTAATCTATTTCAAATCAACAAGTAAGAGTTTGGCCTTTATTCTACGATTAAATGTGTTTACGGAGTAAACTAATGGTATATATGCGATGAGTCTCTTCTATGTTGCTTTGAACACTTACATCAACTATTAATTATTAACATAATGTCGATTAAAAGATTAAGAGTTTGGTATTTTTCTACGAATAAGCTCCATTTTTTTACAGATTGAAATAGGAATATCTTTCCTATTATTTATTTTCTATGATACTTTGCAAATTTATATATATATATATATATATATATATTAATTATTTAAACTATTTCAATAAAAAATTAAGAGTTTGGCCTTTTTTATACGATTAAATGTGTTTACGGTTTGAAATAATAATATCTATGTGATAACTGTTATCTCTGTTGCTTTTTACATTTACCAGAACTATTAATTATTTAAATAATTTTGATTAGAGAATTAAGAGTTTGGTATATTTTCTACTAATAAGCTCAATTTTTTACAGATTTCGCTAATACTATCTTTCTAATCAATTTCTTTCTATGGCACTTCCCAAAATTGCAAGAATATTAATTATTTAAACTCTTTAAAATCAAAAAGTAAGAGTTTGGCCTTTCTTCTACGATTAAATGTGTTTACGGAGTAAACTAATGATATCTATGCGATGAGTCTTTTCTCTGCTGCTTTGAACATTTACAACAACTATTAATTATTTAAATAATGTCGATTAAAAAAATAAGAGTTTGGTAATTTTCTAAGAATAAGATCCATTTTTACAGATTGAACGAAGAATATATTTCCTATTATTTCTTTTCTACTATACTCTGAAAATATATATGGATATTAATTATTTAAACTATTTCGATAAAAAATTAACAGTTTGGCCTTTGTTATACGGCTAAATGTGTATACGGTGTGAACTAGTAATTTCTATGAGTATCTTCTATTTTGCTTTGCACATTTACAAGAACTATTTTTTATTTAAATAATTTCGATTAAAAAATTAAGAGTTTGGTACTTTATCTACGAATAAGCTCCATTTTTGATAGATTTAACCAAGAATATCGTTTCGATTATTTCTTTTCTGTGATACTTTGCAAATTTATATGCATATTAATTATTTAAACTATTTTGATCAAAAAATTAAGAGTTTGGTCTTTTTATACGATTAAATGTGTTTACGGTGTGAACTATTAATTATCTAAATAATTTTTATTAGAAAATTAAGAGTTTGGTATGTTTCTACGAATGTGCTCAATTTTTTACAGATTTCGTTAAGAATATCTTTCCGATTATTTTTTTTCTATGGTTCTTTGCAAATTTTCATGAATATTAATTATTGAAACAATTTAGATGGATAAACTATGAGTTTTACTTTTTTCTTCGATTCAATTTTTTTACAGTCAATTAAGCATGTCTATCTGATGAATCTTATCTATGTGGCTTTGTACATTTACCATAACTATTAATTATTTAAATAATTTCGATTAGAAAATTAATAGTTTGGTATTTTTTATACGATTAAATGTGTTTACAGTTTGAAGTAATAATGTCTATGCGATGAGTCTTTTCTATGCTGCTTTGTAAATTTACAACAAAGATTAAATATTTAAATAATTTCCATTACAAAACTAAGAGTTTGGTATTTTTTCTACTAATAAGCTCAATTTTTTGTACAGATTTCGCTAAGAATATCTTTCTGATGATTTTCTTTCTATGGTACTTTGCATATTTACAAGCATATTAATTATTTAAACTATTTCAAATCAAAAAGTAAGAGTTTGGCCTTTTTTATACAATTAAATGTGTTTACGGTTAGAACTAATAATGTCTATATCCGATGAGTCTTTTCTCTGTTGCTTTGTAAATTTACCAGAACTATTAATTATTTAAATAATTTCGATTAGAAAATTAAGAGTTTGGTATTTGTCTACTAATAAGCTCAATTTTTTACAGATTTCGCTAAGAATATCTTTCCTATGATTTTTTTTCTATGGTTCTTTGCAAATTTTCATGAATATTAATTATTGAAACAATTAAGATTGATAAATTTAAGAGTTTTCCCTTTTTTCTACGAGTCAATTTATTCACGGTGTCAATTAAGAATGTCTATATGATGACTTTTATCTATGTTGCTTTATAAATTTAAAACGACTATTAATTATTTAAATGATATCCATTAAAAAATTAAGAGTTTGGTATTATTCTACTAATAAGCTCAATTTTTTACAGATTTCGCGAAGAATATCTTTCCGATGATTTTTTTTCTATCGTACTTGGCAAATTTCCAGGAATATTAATTACTTAAACCATTTTTATCTGATGACTCTTTCCTATGTTACTTTGTAAATTTAAAACAACTATTCATTATTTATATCATTTCAATTAAAAAATTAAGACCTTTACCTTTTTTCTACGAGTCAATTTGTTTAAGAAGTGAATTAAGAAGTCTACCCAATGAGTTTTTTATATATTGATTTGTACATTTACAAGAAATATTAATTATTTAAATAATTTAGATTGCAAAATTAAGAGTTTTCCTTTTTATCTACGATTAAACGTGTTTACAGAGTCAACTAAGAATGTCTTTCGATGACTCTTTTCTATGTTGATTTGCAAATTTAAAAAAATTAATTATTTAAACAATTTAAATTAAAAAATTAAGAATGTTAATTTTGTTCTACTTCGTAAATTTACAATTATTTATTATTCTAGCAATGTTTATCGAAATATTTAGAGCTTGGCTAAGAATGTCTTTCCGATGATTTTTTCTATGATGCTTTGTGAATTTACAAGAAATATTCATTATTTAAACAATTTATATTAACAAATTAAGACGATGGCCTTTTTTCTGCTTGTCAATTTGTTTACGGTATCCACTGAGTGGATAAACTTCAATCCAGAATTTTTTTTATTTATTTAAAACTTATTTATTTTGTTTCAAATTTTTCGCTTGTTGTATGAAAGAATTTCCATAACTAAAAATTGAAATTTTTTGTTTAATATTCATCTTTTATGGTAGAAAATCAATCTTCTTAGTCTATTTGATTTTTCATTTAAAAATTGATCTTTTTTAGTTGGAAATTTAAAAATTTGGTTGAAAATTAATTTGTTTTGTCAACATTCATTTATTTATTTTTTTTTTTGTAGAAAATTAATCTTCGTGATTAAAAATTCATCTTTTTGGTAGAAAATTGATATATTTTGTTAGAATTTGTTTAATTGGAAATTAATTTTTTTGGTTGAAGATTCAACTATTTTGATGAAAATTCATCTATGTAGTTAAAAATGAACTATTTAGTCAAAAAAAATTTTTGGCTTAAAAATTCATCTGTTTTGTAAAAAATTCGTCATTTTAGTTTTAAATATATTTTTTTTAAGTTCTTTTGGTAATCTGCAAATGTGATTATTCCCTTTTTATTTTTCGACAGAGACATACCAGTTGAGAATCCAACTGTTTGAAAATTAGTTTTTTTCTTAAAAATTGATATTTTCGAATTAATAGCTTAATTTTTTGCAAAGAAACTTCTCATTTTAATTAAAATTTTTTACTGAAAACGTAAGCATTATATTTTTGTTAATTGAATTAAATTGAGTTAATTAGTACAATTTTATAATTATTTTTAGTTCAGAATTCAAACGTCTTGTTAAAAATTAATTGTACCTATTGAGAATTCATATTTTCGATTTAAAAACGCAACTTTTTTTCAAATAAATTTGTCTTTTTGTTTAATTTTTTTTTCACTAAAAATGAAACCATTCGATTTTTATTATCAAACTAAACTTTTTTAATTAAAAATTCAATTAATTAGTTGAAAATTAACTTTTTTGTTAAAAAATAACTTTTTCGATTGAAAACTTTTTTTTATCTGAAAATATAACTGTTTTATTTTTATTTCCAGAATAATATTTTTTAGTTGATAACTTAACTACCTGGTTGAAAATTAACTTTTTCGTTGAAAATTTACACTTTTTACTTAAAAATTCAACTTTTTTGAAAAAAATTGTTTGTTTTTTTTTAAAATTCGTTTCTTTAATTCCAAATTATGTATTTTTATTGAAAATGTGAACATTCTATGTTTTTTTACAAACTGACATTTCTTATTTGAAAATTCAAATATCTAGTGGAAACAATTTTTTTCTTCAAAATGCACTTTTTGGCTTAAAAATTAAATTTTTTTGAAAAATTGGGATTTTTGGTTGAAAATTCGTTGATTTAATTGAAAATTATTTTTTTAACTGAAAATGTAACTGTTTCATTTTTATTTCCAGATCAATGTTTTTTAGTTGAGAATTCAACTGTCTGGTTAAAAATTAACTTTTTGGTTGAAAGATAATATTTTAGATTTAGAAGTTTAATGCTTTTGTGAAGTAAATCGTTTTTTTCTTTTTTTGAAAATTCTTTCTTTAGAGTGAGCTTTTTTAGTTGAAATATATATATTTTTAAAATTGAAACTGGTTCTTCTTTAGGGTACTGTAAAATTAAATAGTTGAAAATTTATGTATATTATTTGAAATTTGCCGTTCTTAGTATAAGAATAATTATTTACAATTAAAAATTAATATTGCTTTTTGAAACTTCAGCTTTTGACTTGAAAATTTAAATATTTAGTAGATAATTTAAGTATTTGTTTGCAAATTGAACTTTTTTTTAGAAAATGCAAATATTGTGTTCAAATTTCATATTTTCATGTTAAAAAATCATCCATTCTTTAGAAAATTCCACTTTTTGGTAAAAATTCAACTTTTTTGTTAATTATAAACTTTTTACTTAAAAATTCATATTTTCAAATAAAAATTCACCTTTTTGGATAAACCATTCCACTTTTTGAAAAAGATTTGTCTTTTTGGACAAAAATTCTTTTTTTTTTTGTTATTAAAAAAAAAAATTTATTGATAGTGTTACCAGTTCCTTTTTTGAAAATTGTTCTTTTTTAGTTTATATATTTATAATATGTTCATAATAATAATTATAATTATATTATAATAATTAATTATAATAATATATAATTTATATATATATTATATATTATTCACATTTTCGGCTTAAAAATTCAAATTTTTGAAAAAGATTGGTGTTTCTATTTGAAAATTATTTTTTAATTTAAAATTCGTTTTCATTACTGAAAATGTAAGCACTTCGAAAATTTGAAACTGTTTCTTTTTTAATTGATATTTAATTTAACTGGTTGAAATTTTTTGTATAATATTTAAAATTTGCCTTCCTTGGTGAAATATTATATATTTCACCAATATATTTTTTTTTAATTAAAAATGTCACCATTTCCTTTCTTAAAAATTTGAAAATGGTTCGATTTTACTTGACAGTTAAATTAACTGGTTGAAAATTTATTTTTCTTGTCTAAAATTGACCTTTCTTGGTGTAAGAGTAATGTTCCCAATAAAAAATTAATATTCTTTATTGAAAATTTAGCTTTTCCAATGAAAATTCAACTTTTTTGGTAGAAAATTGAACTGCTTTGTAAAAAATTGTAAATATTTGGTTTAAAAAATATTTTTTTGTTGTTAAAAATGTTAAAAAATGTTAAAAATGTTAAAAATGTTAAAAATTCAATTTCTGGTTTGAAGATTTATTTAAAATTAAAATTTCTTTTTTTTCCTGAAAAGAATAATATTTTCCCTTTTTTAATAGCATTTTTGACTGTAAATTTTAAGATTGCATTCTGTAAATTTTAGATTTTTTTTGCAACTTTTGTTAGACACGAGACAACATGAAGACGAGGTACAAAATTCGAGATATTTTTTATTAACAAACAAAATTTTAATTTCACCTATTTAAAAAGTCAAATATATGTTTACCCCCCCCCCCCTCTAAAAATAATTATTCTCCCATTTTAGAAACGAAAGGACATATCCAGAAGAATTACGATCAATTAGGATAAGAACAATTAGTAACTCTAATTGCCAAAAGGCCTACGAAAATTTTACCACAGATACAGGTGGTCCGATTATTGTTACAGATTTAAATTTTTGTACTCAGGATAAGAATCAGCAAAAAAGGGCTTGTTATGGAGATTCCGGTGGTCCTTTTACAACCGATGGTAAATTGGCAGGTGTTCTGATTTGGGGTCTGGGAAACATAGATCCTAAATTACCTGACATTTTTCTGAATTTGGCTCATCCCACATACCATGAATGGATCTCATCACACGTGCCACACCATGAGGATTAGAAATTATATTTGATATTCGTTTCCCATTCCCTACTGGTCTTATAATAATATTTTTCAAATAGTTATTTATTTATAGTTGGGAAAAATTTCCTCTAGCCGCTGGGATTCGAACCCAGGTGCTTTAGATTGCCGGTGTGGTACCGATGAGTGGTGTATGTCCGATTTTCTTCGGGCTCCGTATACTTATTTATTTTGATGAGCTGATTACGAATATGATAGTGAAAATTGGCGCAAATTAGATTTTCATGGTGCAATCATGAAAAAACTTAAAACTCATGGTTTTTGACGTTTATCTCTGGTAATACGGAAAATTTCAGAAAATGTTTCACATAAAAGTTGTAGATCTCACAAAAATACACATTTTTTGTTGCAATCATTTTTTTATAGGAATGACAGTTTTCCATAAAATCTGTGGTAACTCAATTTGCATCAAAAACCCATAAGAATCATGGTTTTTTGGGTTTATCTCAGCTACTATGCAAAATTCAAAAAAATATTTTAAACAAAAGTTGAAGATCTCATCGAAACACATATTTTTTGTCTCAAGAATTTTTTAATAGGAATGGCACTTTTCCAGAAAATCAGTCGTATCTCGATTATCATCAAAAAACCATAAAAATCATGGTTTTTGGGTTTATCTCAGCTAATATGCAAAACTAAAAAAAAAATTTTCAAATAAAAGTTATAGATCTCATCGAGACACACATTTTTTTTTGAAGAATTTTTGTATGTGAATGATAGTTTCCGAGAAAATGAGTGGTAAACCGATTTTCATTTTATAAAAAATGTATAAAATACACAAATGCATACATCCATTCTTTTTATCATTTTCTTTTACCATGTTCCTTTGTCATTTCCCTTTACAATTGGTTTTCTTTACAATGATTTTCGTTTGGAATGTGAAGAGCCATGGTTTATGGGTTTTTAAAAAATGAAAATTGATGTATCTCTGATTTTTAGGAAAACTATCACTCGCAGAAAAAAATTTTCTTAAGAAAAAATATGGATTTCTATGTGATCTACAACTTTTATTTAAATTATTTTTCTTGATTTTGCATATTAGCTGAGATAAACTCAAAAAACCATGACTTTTATGGTTTTTTGATGAAAATAGAGTTACCACTGATTTTCTGGAAAACTGTCATTCCTATAAAAAAATTCATGCAACAAAAAATGTGTATTTCGATGAGATCTACAACTTTTGTTTAAAGAATTTTTTTTAGTTTTGCACATTCGCTGAGATAAACGCAAAAAGCCACGATTTTTATGGTTTTTTGATGATTTTACCATGAAAATCAAATTTGCGCCAGTTTTCACTATCATGGTCGTAATCAGCGCTTCAAAATACATAAGCGTAAGGAGGACAAAGAAAGTTGGACATACACCCATTTCGGTAGTTCACCCCTCTCGCCCACTAAGCTACGGTTGCCCACTAAGCTGCGGAGAGAATGCACAACTGTAACCTAACGTTATTCATAAATTGTGGAAGTGATTCAAAATCTCATGATTTTTTATTAAAAATTTTAAGTTTCGATGAAAAACAGTAACATAATTTAAAATTGAAAATACTAGTTTTTATATATAACTTCACCATAACCTAAAATGTTTCAAAAATTATTAATATTCTTTTAAGTCTTTAGATTTCTTAATAAAAAAGCAATTTTGGACGCAATTCTTTTTAATTTAAAGTAACGAATTTCCGGTGAAAAATTTCAACATAATCTCAAATTCTTCCAAAGTCGTAAATCTTATTTGAAAAAACAACAATTTCCGGCGAAGGATGCAAGCATAAACGAAAATTCTTCAAAATGTAAATCTGTTTCAAAATCTATATAAAAAAATCTTTTAAAACTGAACCTACAAATGTACATGAACTTTTAATCTTCTTTGGAATCTAAAAATTTGTTACTAAAAAATCCTGATTTTCTGTGTAAAACTTGAACATAACCTAAAATTGTTCAGTAGTTGTAAATCTTTTTGGGAATATATATATTTTTTAAATAAAAGTACCAAGTTTTAAAGGAAAACCAGAACCTAATATAAAATTATTAAAAAATTGTGAACCTTCTTTAAAATAGAATTTTTTTAAAATAAAGATGGCCATTTTCTACAAAAAATTCTGACAGAATAAAAAATGGTTAAAAGATTTGAAAGTTTTAGCATATTGTAATGATTTTTTTGTAAGGTTGTACGTTGATAAGCAAATTAATTTTTGAAATCTAATAACGTTTTATTGAAAATAAACATATCCGACATGAAACACTAACATATCCGACATGAAACACTAACATAACCTCAAAATTTTCGACAATTTTTAAATAATGTAAAATCTTCTAAAATCTTACTTGTGTGTCCCTATGTGTACAATGCAAAAAGAAAACTCTTTCCTAAGATGTTTAGCCACTTAACCTTGAAGATGACCTTTCAAGGTCACGTTTATGGTTAGCCAGTTTTTTGAGTATATATCGGATATTTTTGACGGATTTTAATTAACCTCAGGACAAATTAAGGATCTCTTAGAAATACATTTTATGCAATTTTTAAACAATTTTTGGCGCGAAATTCGAATTTTCCTAGACATTCGAATATTTCAAGTCGAATTTTCTTGAAAGCAAAAATACACCGATTATCGAAAAAATTCTAACAGTTTTCTTCCACGTCAAGTATTTGCATTAATATATTTTTGTGTTGTTTTATTTGTTGAAAGATGCTAGAAAAAATTGAAAAGCGTATTTTCATATGTATATCGGACTTCAAGCCCTTACAAGACTATTAAACAAATTATAAAAGTGTATTTTTCGAAATTTGCAATGAAAATAGTCGCCTAGAATCTTTCCGAATCTTCTGATATTGATTAAATATTTTTCTACACGAAATCTCCTGATTGTGAGATATTTTGCAATTTTTGTTTTATTGAGGGTAATTTTGAGGCCCATGTTTTTTATAGATTTATTCAGTTTCCTCAAAATTCTTTGCAAGTTTTCGATTGAATCTATCGCAAAAATTTTTTAATCTGCGAACGCTAACCCACGCACCATTAACACTAACGCACGTCCATAAACGCTAACTCACGCAGCGCCAATACTAACTCACGTACCACTAACATCAACCGACGCACTCTCAACATTAATTCATGTACCCTCAACGCTAACCCACGTACCCTCAGTGTCCTGAGATCCACGCCCTACTCGTCGAGGATAGCCAATCTGGCCCACTTGTTGATCTGAATAATTAATTTCCAGTTCTCTATTCTAATATTTTTAAAGTCTTGACGTAATGCGACCTAATAAAGAATACAACTTGTTTTGATTGAATGTTCATTATTCTCTGTTAAGAAGTCTACTATCGAATTTTTGGTTAGCATTTTTCGTTTTCTTTATTATTTCGTACAAAATTTAATCATTTCGTTGAGAAATCAACGATTTGGTTAAAAAATCACCTTTTGGATTCAAAATTCAATTTTTTGGTTGAAAATTCGTCTTTTCGGCTTAAAAATTCAATAATATAACAATTTTTATTTGTTTTTCTACTCACCAAAAGATCTTCCTAAAACAATAATTTTTTTGTTTTGTTGAAAATACCAGTTCTTATGTATAACTTTAACATAACCTAACATTTTTTAAAAATTATTAATCTTTTAAGTATAATGATTTCTTAATCAAAATAGCAATTTTAGACGAAATTCTTTTTTATTTCAAGTAACCAATTTCCGGTGAAAATTTTCAACATAACCTCAAATTCTTCCAAAGTCGTAAATCTTATTTGAAAGAAAAAACACCGATTTCCGATGGAATATGCATACATAAAATAAAATTATTCAAAATGTAATTATCTTCTTTAAAATTCAAACGCAAATATTGTACAAAAATTGCGAATTAAAAATATCGATTTTCGACGAAAAATATTGAACCAAATAACTTTTAATTTTACGCTTTTATGTAAAATTCATAATAAAAATAGTATATTTAATAATGTTTGCTAAATTAATTATTCACGTAGACCCGTGTCTAAGAATGACCCTATTCGACGAAGAAGTTGCATCTCAAAGCAGTAAAGGTACTTGGGTTTGCGTTCGCAGATTGTGAGGTTGTTATGGCAGAGTCAATCGAAAACTTGCAAAGAATGTTGAACAAACTAAATACAAGTATGCAGAACATGAACCCAAAAAAAGTTGAGCTCATGTTACCTTCTAAACTATTACAAATAGTAAAAAGAACATAAAAAATACTTGATAGCAATCTGTTTGAATTTTTGTTGATAATGTATTTATGTTTGTGTTCTAGAAAAAATGAATTTCTGATATAAACGTGACCTCGAAAAGCAAATTTCAAGGTTAAAAAGCTGAAATTTTCAGGAAAGAGTTTTTTGTAACTTACACATAGGACCAAGTCCATAAATTCCTTAAAATCATGCCATTAAAATGATTAAAAATCGCTAAAATCCTTTTAAATCTTTCGATTTTACGAAATTCTTCAAAAAATTTAAGTTCTTTTAAAGTTATTAAAATTCGCTTGCAAGCCTGTAAAATTATTGGAAATCTTTGAAAATCCTCTTATATCATTAGGGATTTATTTATATCCTTTTAAACCTCTCAACTTTAAAATCCTTTGAAATACTTGAAATTTACTTCAAATCCATAGCGTTTTTGTAAATTCCTTAAGATATCTAAAAATTCCTTGAAATCATATAAAAACGTTTTAAATCTTAAGAAATCCCTTGAAGTTCTTTAAAATTATTTACAGGATTTAAAATAATATTAGAGGATTTTAAATGATTGCTAAAGATTTCAAATATTTTTAGCGAATTCAATTTTACTTCCGAAAGAATATCCCTCCCCTTCGTCCCACTGGGATTCGAACCCACGTCTTCCGATTACCTGTCGAGGGCTCTTCCCACTAAGCTACTGGATAGATCAAAATAAAAATCTTTTTTAACAGACATGCCAAATAGCATTATCATCGGGATGGTAAATTACAGTTCAGATGAGATAATTATTACATACGTAAACATAGATATCTACACAATAAATCTGATATACACCTCAAATTATGAAAGTAACTTCGCTCCACTGGACGAACCATTTGACTATCAGCACATTTCGGAATGCGATCAAATTGTCTCCGATTTTCTTAAAATCCCTAGTACTGATAATTTCAAGAAAATAACCCATAAGGAAACATTAAAACAAATCAAAACTACTAAAAATAACAAAGGTCCTGAAAAAACTTCCGATTTCGTGTCTCACTTTCCTCGCCAATATCTCCAATGCCTGTATTCAACTAAGCTACTATCCTAACTCATGGAAAGTAGCTCGCATTTTAGTTTTTCAGAAAAAAAGGCAATGATCCATGTCATCCAACTAGCTACAGGTCCATTAGTCTTCTTAATACAAGGAGCAAAATTTTTGAAAAAATAATACTCACTCGAGTAAGCTTTCACCTCGAAGAAAACAGCATCCTTAAACCGCAACTATGCGGTTTTAGAAAGGTCACTCTACGCAGCACATGATGCTCAAGCTAACCGAAGCCACCAGCTTAAATTTCAATCGAAGAAAACATCCTGGAGTTGTTTTCCTCGATCAGGACTAGGCATCTTCCGATAGTCACGCTACTTGTACCACTTTTTTTTAGCAAAGAGTAAACTAAAAATTTAAATTAATTACAGTATATCTTTACTCTCCTCTCTCTCTCTTCTACCACATTGGACGGTCTGCTCGCTTGTAGCGCCAGCTCCTTTCTTTCTCTTTCCACTTTTTCCGAGGTTGGTACGCTCATCGAAAACTTCTCTCTCTCTCTCTGTTCTCTTTTCCGAGATCGGTACGCTCATCACAGCTCCGCAAACCTCTCTCTCTAATCTTCCTTCTGAGGCCGGTAAGCGCTCCGCAGCTCCGCAAGCCTCCATCTATATTCACTGTCTGAATTTTTCCAACGCCGGTCTGCCTTTCTTGCGGCTCCGAAAACCTTTAGCTATCTTCCTTTCAAGG
>JAWWLR010000128.1:30886703-30899219 GCA_035041075.1 Acraspis erinacei | reverse complement strand
ATTTCACCACAATTATCAGAAAAACTCAGCATCAACAACTCTCACTACTTTTCACTTTCAATCTGGAAACGGAAGTCTATATTTGAGTTAAATATTCCATAATTTTAGTTAAAAAGAAAAAAATTAATATCTTCGGTTGAACATGAATTTTTTCGACTAAAAATTTAACTATTTAATTTTTGGTTACAAAATTATTATTTTCAGTTGAAAATTCTTTTTTTTTTGTAGAAATTATTTTAGATAAATAGAAATCTTCAGGTTGAGAATATTATTTAAATTATGAGAAAAGATTGATATCATATTTTATTTATATTATA
Source organism: Acraspis erinacei (assembly GCA_035041075.1). Lineage (NCBI taxonomy): Eukaryota > Metazoa > Arthropoda > Insecta > Hymenoptera > Cynipidae > Acraspis > Acraspis erinacei. The sequence goes on along the minus strand of JAWWLR010000128.1, from coordinate 30,898,902 downwards.
TTAAAGTTGATATAAGATAAGATATATTTTATCACCTTAGGATTTAACTTTTTTTAATTATGTAAGAATAATAAGATTCCCTATTGAAAAATTCCCTGTAAAATAAAATTCCCGAATAATACAATTCCCGAACAAGAAAATTCTCGAATAATAGAATTCCCGAATTTTTAAATTCTCGAATAATAAAATTCATAAATCGGAAATTACCCGAATTATAAAATTCCCAATTTGAAAAATTCTAGAATAATAAAATTCCCGAATAATAAAATTCCTAAATTGGAAAATTCTCAAACAATTAAAGTTTCTTAATGATAAAATTAACGAATAATATAATTCTCGAATTCTAAATTACCCCAACAATAAGATTTTCGAACAATAAAATTCCCGAATAATAAAATTCCCGATTAATAAATTTCATGAACAGTAAAATTACCGAATAAAAAAAAATTCTGAACAATAAAATTCCCAAATTGTGAAATTATCGAATAAAAAAGTTTCTGAACAATAAAATTCCGGAATTGTGAAATTCTTGAATAATATGATTCACTAATCATAAAATACCCGAACAATACTTGAAAAGTTCCCGAATAGTAAAATTCCTGAATTGGAAGATTCCGGAATAATAAAATTCCTGAATAGGAAAATTTCAGAAAAATAAAATTCCCGAATTATGAGATTGTCGAATTACAAAATTTCCGAATAATAGAATTCCCGAATAATAAATTTCACGAACAGCAAAATTACCGAATAAAAAAGTTTCTGAACAATAAAATTCCCGAATTGTGAAATTCTTGAATAATATAATTCACGAATTATTATATAATATTCCAGTATAATAAATTTCCTAAATAATAAAATTTCCGAAGAATACTGTTCTTGAATAATAGAATTCCCGAATAATCAAATTGCCAAATAAGGAAATTCCAGAATGATGAAATTCCTTTAAGTGGAAAATTCCCGAATAAAAAAATTACTTAATAATCAAATTCCCTAACCATAAAGTTCCCGAATTAGAAAATTCCCGAAGCATATAATTCCCGGATTATAAAATTCCGTATAATAACATTTCCGAAGGAAAATGCCGGAATAATCAAATTCCCCGATAACAAATGTAGTCAATACTAATTTCCCGAAGAATACAATTTCCGAAAAATAAAATTCCCGAATTATATAATTTCCGATTTGGCAAATTCTCGAATAATAAAATTCCAGAATAATAAATTTCCTGAAGAATATAATTTCCGCATAATGAAATTTCAACAACAACAAAATTCTCGAATAATAGAATTCTCGAATAATGAAATTTCCGAATGATCAAATTACCGAATTAGAAAATCCCCAAATAATCAAATTCCTACATTAAGAAATTTCCTAATAATAAAACTCCCGAAAAGCTTATTCTCGATTTGGAAAATTCTCGAATAATAAAACTGCCGAATTAGTCAATTCCCGAACGGACGTGTATACGATCCCTTATAGAAAGCCACCAAGGAATTTTTGGCTCGTTCCTGTACCGCAACATATATAGGTTTCTTCACAAAAAGCCATCGCTAAAACTCATGTTGTTTTCAGCTGTAAAGTTGCTTTCCTTTTATTCCCTTGAAGATCAAACTTAATATCTACAGAGCCAAGCAACTAGCGAACCCTCGAAGATTAGTTCCTATGCAGGTGCATGTATAGGACCCTGAGAAAGTTCCTGTACATGAACCAGCATTTCAAATCACTCTCTGAAGGAACCTGTGTAGGTTCATTCAAAAGTTAGTTTGTACACAGGTTGCTTTGGAAGATCATGTACAGGTTCCTTCGTCAAAATCTCGTACAGAAGCCATCAAAATTACCTGTACAGGTTCATGTGGAGCTTCGCATGCAGAAACAACTTCAGGGTCCTGTACAGGAACCTGTACAGGAACTTCAAGAATTTTCAGCTGATTTGATTTAAATTCCCAAAGCTTTTTAGGAATAATGAATAACGTATTGATGCTAATGACTTCCCATCATTTCAGAGGAATCATCAAATCTTCACCTTCGTAAAAAACGTTTAATTGACTCAACATCCTATGCAAATGGACTAGTGTCAATTTATCAAGCTGCATACATAGTGAATATTCTAAGATCTGGAGTTAGTCACTGTGCTGGTACTATTTTATCCAACTTTATTGTGATAACTGCTGCTAACTGTTTTAATGATAGAAATGTGAATTACATCATTCTATCTGGTTCACTCTCGAGATACCAGGGCAAGATTCATAATATAAAAAGGATATTAAAACACCCACGGTTTAATCCAATTACTTTGGCATACAATCTTGCCTTGATTAGAGTTTTTCCACCTTTCCAGTTTGGCTTGGGAAAACCAAATCAACAAATTCAATTACATAGTGCCGTTTACATACGACCTGGCACTCCTCTCAGCTTCAGCGGGTGGGGATGCATCCATACGAAACCGTAAGTCAAAATTAGATTTAGAATTAGATACAAAAATTTGTTAAAAATACAAATTTTCATTAGGAAATAAAAGTTCTAACATTTTTACTGATAGACTGCGATGACGTACTTGACGGCATGCCTCGCATGTACTGAGGTGGTTGGTGGTTCAAACCCAGCCAAATGTGAATTTTTTAGAAATTAGTTTCTTTCGTTTTTTAAATAATTCGCAAAAATAAAATTGATTTTTTTAACAAATCTGTCAAGAAATTTAACATTTTATCAACAAAATTTCAGTTTTCATTTTTTATTCTTAAGGGAAAAAATATTTGTCAATAAAAAAGGATTGTTCAACCAGAGTTATAAATTTTCAAGGGAAATTATGAATCTTTAAACGGAAAAAATAATTTTTGATGAAATAGGTCAACTTTCAGACAATTAATTGAATTTTTAAGCAAAAGAGAAAGTTTCAACCCGCAAAGATAAGGTTCTATTTTCTAAGAGAAGATTTGAATTTTTACCAAAAACAATGACTTTTTAAAAAATTGTTAAATTTTCAACCAAGTAATACTCATTTTTAAACAAATTCTGAAATTTATAACAAAAACCCTAACCGGAAGGATAATAGTAGATTTTTAAATAAAAAAATTAACTTTCAATCGAAAATAGTTGGACTATCGACCCAAAAGATGAATTTTTAATTAAAAGAATAAATTTTTCACATAAAAGATTATTTAAGCCAGACGTTTAGGATTCAAAAAAATAGTTACATTTTTAGTCAATAAAAAAATAGGTAAATTTCCAGAAAAAAATTAATTTTCACAAAAAAATCACTGTTTAAACAAAAATGAAAAAGTGCAATATTCAGTCAAAAAATTAAATCTTCCAAAAATAAATAAATAATTTAGGTAAACTTCCCGAAAAAATTAATTAAAAAAAATCACTTTTTAAACAAAAATGAAAAAGTGTAATTTAAAAAAAAAATGTTTAAAATTGCAACCCAGCTTGGAATAGTTGAATTTTCATTAAAAAAAAAAACATATTCAACAAGAAAAAGTTTTTTGAAAAAATTGTTTAATTTGCAATCAAAACGATACATTTCTAACTTAAATGATAAATTTTAAAATGAAATTGTTTAATTTTCAGTCAAACAAATTATTTTTTAACAAAGAACAAAATATTCAACAAAATATGTTAATTTTTAAACAAAAAGATTAAGTTTTAAATAAAATACTGAATTTTCAACTGCAATAGTCAAAATTTCATTAAAAAAAAATTATTTTCACCCAAAATAACGAGTTTTCAACAAAAGAGTTCATGCTAAGTCGTTTATCGTTTAACCAATTACTTAAATTTTTTACTAAAATAAATGAATTTTTAACCTAGCAAATTAATTTGCTTTTCAAGAAAATATCAGTTTTAAACCAAATATGAAATCGGTAAATTTTCAATTTAAACATGGAAATTTAAAAAAAACGAGCTGATTTTCAACCACTGGACTTAAACCAAAAATGAGACATTTTTGGCCAAGTAGTTGAATTTCAAAATTCAGATTAAAACCTTAATTAAAAAAAGGATAAAATAATTCATTTAGAAAAAATTCATTCAACTCTAGTTTTCTACTAAATAGTTAAATTTTCAAAAAATAATTTAATTTTTAACCAAATAGTTCAATTTCTTAACAAATTAGATTCGTTTTTAACTAAAACCACAAATTTTCAATGAAATGATTAAATATTAAACAAAATATATAAATTTTAAATAATTTAATTATTTTATTCTTCGTAGAAAATTCATATTTTTTAGTTGAAAACTAATTGGTTGAAAATTAAACCATTTGATTGAAAGTAAAATTCGACGAATAAAAGTTAATTTCTTTGATTAAAAATTCAACTATTTTTTAAAAATTTAAATATTTTCTTTCCAAAAATTAATTTTTTAACTGAAAATTAAACTAATCACTTTTTGCTTAAAAACTGATTTTTATTAATTGAAATCTTAACAAAGATAAACTCTTTTGATCGAAATTAATTTTATTTGGTTAACATTCATGATTTTAAATGAGAATTCATATCTTTGTTTCAAAATATAACTTTTTTGTTCAAAATGATTTTCTTTGTCGCATATTAATTTTTTTATTGAAGTTTTTCCTATTTCATTTTTGGTTGATATTTTACTCTTTCTAGTTGCAAATTTAACTAATTGTTTAAAAATTAAACTACATAATTGAATGTTAAAATCCAGTGTTGAAAATTAAATTGTTATATTTAAATTGAAATATTTTGTTACAATTTTTTGTTTTTTACATTCATTTTTTATTGAAAATTTCGAAATTCATTTTTTGGTGGAAAAGTGATATCTTTTATTTAAGAATCTAGCTATTTGGTTAAAAAATTCATGTATTTTGTAGAAAGTTCTTCTCTTTTTGTAGAAAATTAATTTTCTGGGGTTTAAAAATTTATTTTTTGGCTGCAAATTTTACGATTTCGTTAAAGATTCGTTATTTTGTTTCAAAATTAATTTTTTAACTTAATTTTTATATCTTCTTCGTTGAAATTTGAAATATTTTATCAAAAATTTACATTGAATAATTTTGTTTGAAATTCATTTTTTTAATATTAGTTTTATTGCTGTAAATTTTAAAAAAATTAAAAATTTTTTTTTTAGGATTTATCATTTTAGCTAAAAGTAAATCTTTATATAGAAAAATTTAAATATTTATTAGGGAATATTTTGTTATTAAAACTTAATTTCTCTTACTGAAAAGTCAAAAATTTTATTTCACTGTCAGTTTCGACATACGACCGGATTTTTACGACGAAAACAATGACAATCGAAAAAATTGGTTTAGATCAAATAAACTGAATTCAAAAAAATTCTTTGTTTGCACCAAATATTTTGCTCACTCTTTCTATTAAATTTTCTAAGATTCTTCCACCTAATTATTATATTTTTAGTTACAAAGTTTATTACTTGTTTTCATATTAAAAAATTGGGTTAAAAACGTCATCCTTCCTATTTAAAAATTGAACTGTTTTGTTAACTAAATTCTTTTTGTATAAAAATTCAACTCTTTTGGTATAAAATTAACTTTTTTTGTTGAAAATTCCAAATTTGGTGTGTGAAATTCGACTAAAATCTTTTTAGTCGAAAATTCGACTATTTTTTAAAATTTTCCTTTTTTTACTTCAACTGTTTTTTAAAATTTTATATTACAATGCTTCTTTGTTGAGATTTTCTTTAATCACAAGAATATTTTTTATGAAAAATAGGATTTTTTAACAATAATTAAATGATCAAGTAAAACAGATTAATTTTTAATCAAAAAGGTGATTTTTTAAATAAGAAAATAAATTTTCAACAAAATACCTGAATTTTTAACAAAATAGTAATATTTTCAATCAAATACATTAGTTTTAAACTAAAATGATTCATCTTTAATTAAAGAGGGTAATTTTTAATAAATTGGTTCAACTTTTAACAAAAAAATTAATTTTTTATGAAGAAAATTAATTTTTTGCCTGGAAACTTAATTTTTAATAAAATACATGACAATTTGACAAAATAGTCGGATTTTCTACTAGGGAGAAGAATTTTTAACTAAAATGCGGAACGTTAAATAAATAAAAAATAATTTCGAATACCATAGTTCAATTTTTAACCTAATACATGAATTGTAAACAAAAATAATGAATTTCCATCGAAATTTGAACTAAAAAAATTAATTTGTAAGAAAAAAGAATTGAATTCGTTAAAAAAAAGACAAAAAATTTCAAAAATATAACAATATTATTTGTTCACCAAATAGTTTAATTTTTTTAAACAAATAATATGAAATTTATACTCAAAGATAGGATTTTTTAACGAATCAAATTATTCCTCAAACTTTGAAAAATTCTTCCAAATAAATAGAATTTAGTTTAAAATTTTGTCTTTAAAAATCCTGTTTCTCAATATTAAAAAAAAAATCATTTAAAATTTTTTCTTCAATTTCTTTTCAATACCTAAAAAATACCTTCTGAACTATTCGAATTTTTTCTATATATTTTTTTAAATTCTGCAAAATTAAAAATTAAATAAAAAAACTTACTAAAAATTGTACAAAAAAATTTTGTTTATAGGAATGGTATAACAAATTTTATGAAGTTGCCTTTAAGCCACATTTTAATTTTCTTTTTAGGAGATTTTTAGAAATTATTGAAATCTTGAAATTTGATTAGAAAATTATTATTTTTAAATAAGAAGGCATTAAAAATGTTTTTAGAGAGAATACTAGATAACAAAATTTTTAACTCAAATTAAGAATCTCTAATCAAAAAACGAATTTTTAACCAAATTGTTTAATTTTGAAACCAGAATAATAATTTTTAACCAAGAAACTTATTTCCTACAAAAAGTCGATTTTTTAAGAGAAGATATGAATTTTAAATCAATTAGTTGCATTTTTGACTAAAAAAATTAATTTTGAACCAGAAATATAATAAGAAAATTTTCAGTAAAAAGAAGATTAATATTTAATAAAAAAATATGCATTTTTAACAAATTATTTTAATTTTCAACCAGAGAAATTAATTTTTTACTTAAATTAAGAATCTTCAACAAAAATGAATTTTCAACAAAACTGTTCAATTTTCGAACAAAAATATTAAGAAAACAAATTTCATTCAGTTTCTACAGAAAGGGGATTTTTTACTGGTCGACACGAATTTTTAATCAAATAATTTAATTTTTGACAAAAAAATTAATTTTCAACCAAAAATAGAATAGTACATTTTTCAGCAAAAAAAATAATTTTCTTAGCCAAAACAGATTAATTTTTAACAAAATATTTAAATTTTTCATTACATAAATAAATTTTCAACCAAATAGTTTCAGTTTCAATCATAAAAATTAATTTTCAACCCAGATAATTAGTTTTCTATAAACACACAAAAATTCTACAAAGTGCATGAATTTTATACTAAAAAATACTTTTGAACCAAAAACGGAATACTAAAATTTTCAGCAAGACAAAAATTTAATTTTTAACAAAAAAGTTGAATTTTTATGGGAAATGCGTCCTAAAAACATGCAAATTTGAACAGAAAAAATTGGTTCAGTATACTAAGCATATTTGCTATTTTTATTTCAGAAAAATATTATTTCCGGATGAACTTAAAATGAGCCGTATACCATTAATGAGTCGGCAATTATGTCAACAATATTATCACGAAGCTGCTCATATTGGAGAAGAAACAATATGCGCTCTTGATAAAAATTCGAAAGTAGGTAGTTGTCTGGGCGATGAAGGTGGTCCTTTAGTTTATGATCACGAACTCGTTGGAGTTTTTTCTTTTCGAAAAGGAATTTTGAATGGGCGTAATCCAGAAATTTTTACGGACGTACGGAATTCGGAAATTAGACAGTGGATCACTTCTACTATGAAAAATGGTTTCATGTGGGTTTCGTACCCTCGCCTGCAAAGAAAAAACAAGGGGTTTTTACCTAAATTTTAGCCTAATGAAAGCATAAAACAAAAATGAAAACATTTTTGCAAAAATAGACAATTGTCTGCAAGAAGATTTAAATTTATTTATTTATGTTTTTAAATTCGTAGAATACATTTTTGTAATAAACAGATTTCTTAAAATAATTCCGCCTACATATTTTATCAAATATTACCCTTACTCTTTACAGTTATTTACAAAAATTTACTGAAAATCTTATATCTAGGTACTTATTTTTATTTTTTTCGATAGCGCAATTTTTAATCGAAAGCGAGAATGGAAGCGATCAGAAGCGAGAGTGCAAGCGATCGAAAGCGAGAGTGCACGCGCTCTAAAGCGAGAATTCCAGTGATCTAAAGCGAGAGTGCCAGCGATCGAAAGCGAGAGTGCACGCGATCGAAAGCGAGAGGGAAAACGATCTTAAGCGAGAGTGCAAGTGTGAGAGAGAGCGCGAGAAGAGAACCGCATCTTAGTCAACTTTTGCTATTACATAACCATTACTTAAAATTATTTACGCTTCTGATAAGAACGACTTCTGCTTCCTTTCACTTCTCTTGTACCTCCATCTTGCCTCTTTTTACATGCCTTCTTTCATTCTTCCTTATTCGCTCAACCAGCCCCCTCCAACTCCACCATCCACTCTTCTCTGAAGCCATCCTGCCCTAGAATCTGTACCACATTGCCTTGCCAGTTTCCTTCATCTTAGATTCCTCTCCTACATGCTTTCCATACATTCTCCCATGTTTCCTTTTACTATTTACAGATTCTGCACTTTCTGTTATGTTTCTTTTTCCCAATACAAATCTTCCCTTACCTATTTTACGAATATAAATCTTGCTAATCTGGTCTGTTTTCTCCCTCCGAATCCTTTTTCTGAATACATTGATACGCCTTTCCTTTTTTATTGTCTTAAACCATTTATTATATTTTCATTCCTCAATCATCCTCTATACTTCTATTAATTGCCTTTTCCTCTCCATTTGTTCGAATTTTGTATACATTACTCCAGTCCCGTCTTCTATATCTCTAGCATTAAATAACCCCCTCCTTTCATCTCCCCGTATCGAAAATTTTATCGCTCTTCCTCTCCTTTGTTCGAACTCAATTAATATTATCTCGCTAACTCCCTTCCTTTTCCTCCCTTGGATTCGTATCGAATTTCCACGCCCTCTTTCTCGTTCTAGTGCTTAATTCGTTCCTTTTCGCTTCTTCTATCACCATTCATCCCAGCGTCGTCCAGTCGACCTCTAGTGTCCACCTTATGCCTGTACACCCTAATACTTTTTTATTTCTCCTATTATTATTTCCAGCTCCTCGTTAACATTTACTTCCCCTTTTTTGATATTCCTCATAGTTTCCTTAAACTGTTCTTTACCTTTGATTGACCAATACCCTCTAGCTGCTCTTTTTACTTTTTCGTCCTTTTTAGCCTTATCGTTAATGCCCTTTTCTCCCTTGAATGTCACGATTGTTGGAAGGTAATTCAAATCTATATAATTCCCTACCTCTAGTTTCTTTACCTCACACCATGCCTCGTCGTTTACTAATATAATCAATTACTGTTACCCTTTTTCTTCCTGGACGTATATTCCCCTTCCTCACCCCTCTTTATTTCAGTTTAGGATAAACCATCCCATCTCCTCTCGACAATTTTCCCATTTCTTTCCCTCCACATTCAGTATCTTGTCTTTGGATTTCCTTCCTCGTTCTCCGCCTTATTCCCTTCCTCCTCTATCTCCTTCTTTTTGTTCATTTATCTCTTTTTAAACCTTCTCTATCAGACATTCGTTCCTTACTGTCATCCCCATTCTTTCCACTGCTCTACTTTTTTATTCTTCCGCTCCGTCATTACCACTACATCACATGCTGTCCAACTTCTCATAAACTTTCTATTCTTTCTTTCCAAGCCTGCTATATTCCAGTAGCGTATCCTGCAATGTTTCCTACGTTCATCCCTCGTCTTTTTTTGTTTCCTACTATATCGTATTTGTAGATTTTTCGTTCCTTTTTCTCCGAGTTTCCTGACACCTCATTTTTTACTAACTCTTCCCTATCCTCGTTGCAATCGCGCCATTTATCTTCTACCTATGTTCTCACATACTTAACCAATGTCCTTTTTGCCTTTTTTTCTTTCCTCTTCCTCCCTTTTTGTCTCCTTTTGTTTCCTACTATTTCTTATTTCTGTATTTCCAGTCCCATTCTCTCCCAGTCTCCCGGAACCTCATTTTTCACTAACTCTTCCCAGCGGCGAAGCTAGGATTTTTTGCGAGACAGGCTTCGGTTTTTTTTCGGAGGGAGCTTCAGCTTTATGCTTAGGCAAATAGTGGAGAAAAAGGAAATTTGAGAATAAAAATACTTAGTTTCGGGAGGAGTTGGAGCCCCCCCCTCAAGCCCTCCCCTTGCCTACGCCGCTGTCTCTTCCCTGTCCTCGTTATAATCCCACAATACACCTACTATCTGCATTCTACCTTACTTTATCCACATTCTTTTCCTCCTATTTCTGTCCTTTCCGCTGTTTTGCTCAACTTATTATGCATCTTCCTTTCTAGGGATCTCATCACCTCTTTGCTATGTTCTCATTTCTTTAGTTTCCCCAGTACCATTCTCTACCCTCTTCGCTCTTCCCTTCCTACACTTCGCACTTCCTCTATCTCTACCTTAGCAGCAATACTTTTTAGTATTTCTTTCACTCTTTCCTTAAGCTCCATCTGCTCTAATCTTAGACTCTTTATCACTATCTTTTTCTTTTTTTTTCTCTCTCTCTTTCTTTTCTATTCTTTGTTTTATCCTTCTCTGCCTTTCCTTCTCCTTATTCCCCACTTTCCTCACCTTGTAACTCCCGGTTTGAGCTTTGTATTTTTCTTAACCTACCTTCCATCTCCTCTATCTTTTTATTAGGCTCTTCTTTCTTTTCTAGGCTTTGTTCTAATGACTGCTTCCTTTCCTCTAGCTCTTCCTGACATCTCCCATTACCTTATTTCTTTTCTAAGTTCGGCCATTTCCCGTCCAATTTCTTTTTTTATTTCCTCTTCCCTTTTCTCCCGCGTTTCTTCATATATCCCCATTACTTCTATCAACCTTTCGTGCGTTTCTTTCAATCATTTCTTTTCCATCGGATCTTAATCTTCCACTCACTTTCTTTCTGTCCCATTACTGTTATCATCCTTCTCAACAACATTATGTGTTTTCGGCGGTTATCTGAACCTTTTTTGATATTTAAGCTGGAACCTATCCCTTCCTTGTCTTCACTGCTTCTCCTCTCCTCTCATCTCCCTATCTCTCTCTTCCTTCTAATGAATGGCTCCATTGATCCCACGATTTTCATTTTGAATCTCCCCTTTTCCAACGTTTTCCCACACTTTCCCCTTGCCGTCATTTCCTTGTTCTCCCTTTTGTGTGTACTAAAAATTTCCTGATGTGAATACGGTTTTCCTGGCTGGTACTCGCTCCTCCAGCCGTGATTCAATTCAAACAAGTCCACCTTCTATAGTTCCCTGTCTCCATATATCTTTGCGTCTACTTGTCTTGCTTCCCCCTCCCCTTCCCAGTCCTGCTACTACCAACCCTAGAGATCCACTGGGTAGATTTCAAGACCCTCTAGGTAGAGTTTTGTCACATCTTCCTACTGTTTTGATTGGCTACGATTAAACCGGAACCAGCACTGACGAAACGCGCGATTTTCAAACCACATTTTACAAAATAGATATCGGGGTGTTGAAAGGCGGATTTTAAATATGGTCTGGAATAGATATTGAATCGCATGGCAGGCAAGGAGTAGGTCTGATTTTGAATGAAAGAGGGAAGCAGCATCTCGGAGATCATGATTTTGTATCTCCCAGATTGTTGCGGGCTAGAATGAAAGTAGCACTCGGAATATTATTTATCATAGCATGTTACGCACCAGTTGATAGTGATCCCAGAGAAGTAAAAGACGCCTTCTGGGACACTAAATCACACGATAAATATTTGCGATCATGGTGAACGAATAATTCTGCTAGGTCATATGAGCGGATGGGTGGGCATTCAAAATCAGGATACAGAAAGAGTACTAGGTAATTTTGGGAATCCAAGAACAAACTATAACGGAGATAAATTAGTTGGCTTGTGCTTAGAAAAGGGTCTGTTTATTACAAATACCTGGTTCAGGCATAAAATGATCCACATGTACAACTGGTCCAAAGGAAATAACCACAGTATAATTGACTTTGTTGATGTAGATGAAAGACTAAGAGAACTAGTCAAAGATACAAGGGTCGTGAGGGGTTCTGAATGTAATACTGATCATTACC
>JAWWLR010000128.1:30840097-30850524 GCA_035041075.1 Acraspis erinacei | reverse complement strand
CGCACTGAGGCCGAAATTGTCACTGCGCATCGCGATTAATCCGGAAACAGAAATCCTCATAAAGGGCGCGAAAGTTTAATACGCATTCACATTCAACTGAAAAAGTAAATTTTACATTTTCAACCCAAGTTGAAAAGCAAGTTTTCTGTGAAGCAATTGATTTTTAATCGGCAATGACAAATTTTCAACAAAATAGTTCAATTTTAAAATGAAAAAATATAAATTATTATAAAAAAAGATTTCTCCTAAAATGATAAATCTTCAAGCAAAAATATAAATATTTCTAACCCAGCAGATGATTTATTAACTAAAAGATGAATTTTCGACCAAAAGAATTAATTAGAATTAATTATAATTAATTATAAAAAAAGACGAATCTTTAACAAAATGTATGAATTTTCAACAAGGAAGATCAATTTTCTACCCAAAAAGACACATTTTCAATGAAAATTATAAATCTTTACACCGAAAATTGAATTTTTAATCAAATAGTTCCAATTCTAACAAAAATGGTGAAAGTACAATGAAAGATTTCGCTTTGCAGCAAAAAGTCGAATTGTCGTAATTGTCAACAAAATTGTCAACAAATTGTCAACAAAAATTATGAACTTTAACTTTTGACAATGTACGATTACTTTTCCATACAATAGTTTTTTTCAACTAAATTGTAAACTAAAAAAAAAGATTTTTAAACAAAAAATCGAATAGACTAAGAATATTAATTTTCTACTGAAAAAAGATGAATTTTCAACCCAAAAGATGAATTTACAACCGCGAACATTAATTTTCTACAAAAGAGGATAAAGTTTCAACCACGAAGATTAATTTTCTACCAAAAAATTAACCTTTTACACAATACATTAATTTAAATCAAACAGTTAAATTTTCAACTAAAAAATAGAATTTTTAAATAAAAATGGAACAAACTGAAAAGATTGATTTCCTAAAAAAAATTTTCAACAAGAAAGATGATTGTTCAATCAAGAAGATTAATTTTCTACAAAAAAATTAACTTTGGACAAAATAGATTCACTTAAAATCAAATAGTTTAATTTTCAACTAAAAAAGGTCACTTTCAAATCAAAAATCGAATAGACCAGGAAGATTAGCTTTCTACCAAAAAGGACGAATTTTTAACCAAAAGGATACATTTTCAACAAAAAATTAGCTTTTGACCAAATAAATTAATTTCAAAACAAACAGTTCAATGTTTATTTAAAACATATAATTTTTAAACAAAAATGGAAAAAACTGAAAATATTAATTTTCTAACAAAAAAGAGGAATTTTCAACCAGAAAGATGAATTTTCAACCATAAAAATTAATTTTCTACACAAAATATTAACTTTGGACAAAATAAAAAAAAAATCAATCCAATAGTTCAATTTTCAACTAAATTGTCAAATAAAAAAATTATTTCTAAACAAAAAACCGAATAGAATAAGAATATTCATTTTCTACAGAAAAATGCGAATTTTCAACCAAAAATCAATTTACAACAGCGAACATTAATTTTCTACCAAAAAAGACGAATTTTTAAGCAAAAGGACAAATTTTCAAGCACAAAGATTAATTTTCAACCAAAAATTCACTTTTGACTAAATACATTAATTTTCATTCAAATAGTTATATTTTCAACTAAAAAATATAATTTTTAAGCCAAAAAGGGAATAAACTAAAAAGATTAATTTTATATAAAAAGGAAGAATTTTCAACCAGAAAAATTAATTATCTACAAAAAAATTAACTTTGGACAAAACACATTAATTTTCAATCAAATAGTTAAATTTTCAAGTAAAAAATATAGTTTTCAAATTAAAAATCGAATAGACCAAAAAGATTAATTTTCTAACCAAAAAAGACGAACTTTCAACCAAAATGATGCATTTTACATCCTAAACAATAATTTTCTACAAAATACAACCAAAAATTGAATATTTTAATTCTTAGTTCTAGAAATTATTTTTAACCAACAAAACAAGAATTCTCAACAAAAAAGTTCCGTTTCTAACAAAACAAAAAAATAATTATTACACAAAATATAAATTTCCTACGAAGTAGTCGAATTTTCAACCAAAGAAATACATTTTTTATCAAGGACATTAATGTTTCGCCAAAAAAAAACATTTTTAACAGAAATTATTAATCTTTTACCTAAGAAATTTTATTTTCAAACACAAACATTAATTTTGCAACCAAAAACATTAACTTTGGATAGCAAACATAAATTTTTATTTTATTATTTTTTTTTTTACCAAAAAATAGGATTTTTCAACAAACCACATGAATTTTTAACTAAAAAAGATAAATTTTCAACCAAAAATAGAATAGTTATATTTTCAGCCATGAAAATTAATTTTCAAAAAAAATTTAATTTCCTACCAAAATTATGAATCTTCAACATAAGAGATTAAGTTTTACCAAGAAAGTTGAAATTTCTACTAAAAATAAGGTAAGTTTTACATTATGAACGAAAGGTTTAATAGTAAATTTTCAGATAAAAAAATCATTTTCAACTAATAGTAACGAGTTTTAAACCAAAACATATAAACTAAACAAAATCTACTCAATCTTCAAGAAAAAGATGATTTTTTAACCCAATAGATGATTTATCTACTAAAAATATGAATTTTCGAACGAAAAAAGAATTTTAGCGAAAATTATTAATTTTTTTTCAAAAAAATTAGTTTTTAACAAGTTGGTAGAACATCCAACGAAAAAAGACAATTTTTTAACAAAATGTATGAATTTTCAAAAGAACGATAAATTTTCTAACAAAAAAAAAAATTTCAATGAAAATTATAAATCTTTACCCCAAAAACAGAAATTAAAAAAAAATTTAATTTCTAACCAGAAAGATGAATTTTTAACCAAGAAGTTTATTTTTCTATCGAAAAGACAAATTTTTAATTAAATAAATAAATTTTCATTCATGAATGAATTAAAATGAATTTTCAACCAAAATATTCATTTTTTACTAAAAATTGGAATTTCT
This sequence comes from Acraspis erinacei, assembly GCA_035041075.1. Taxonomy (NCBI): domain Eukaryota; kingdom Metazoa; phylum Arthropoda; class Insecta; order Hymenoptera; family Cynipidae; genus Acraspis; species Acraspis erinacei. Next base: position 30,847,529 of record JAWWLR010000128.1, on the reverse strand, counting down.
AACCAAAAGGATAAATTTTCAGCCAAGAAGGTTAATTTCTTACCGAATAAAGACTAATTTTCAACTATAAATATGAATTTTCAAAAACGAACATTCATTTTTTAGAAAAAAATTAACTTTTGACTTCATACATGGATTTTCAATCAAATAGTGAATTTTTTATGTAAAAAAGATTAGTTTAAAACTAAAAATTGAATAGACTAGGAAGATTAATTTTCTAGAAAAAGAGACGAGTTTTTGAGCAAAAAGATGAATTTTTACCCAAGAAAATTAATTTTTAACAAAAAAAATAAACTTTTGATAAAATACATTATTTTTCAATCTAATCGTTAAATTTTCAATTGAAAAAGATAACCTTAAACTAAAAATCGAATAGATTTACAAGAATAATTTTCTACCGAAAAAAACACGAATTATTAACAACGAACATGATTTTTTAACAAAAAAATTGCTTTTGACAAAATAGAATAATTTTTAATTAAATTGTTAACTTTTTAACTACAAAACATCAATTTTAAACCAAGAATCGAATAGACTAAGAAGATTAATTTTCTGCCAACACAAGACGAATTTTCGACCACGAAGATTAATTTTCTACAAAAAAAAGCTTTTTGCAAAATACATAAATTTTCAATTAAATAGTTAAAGTTGCAACTAAAATTAAAACTAATAAACAAAAATATAATAAACTAAGAAGATTAATTTTCTACCAAGACACGAAGAATTTTAAACAACATAAAAAAACTAAAAAAAGATTAATTTTCAACGAAAAAACCAATAAAAATTAAATTTTAACCACAAACATTAATTTTTTACCAAAAAAATTATTTTTTGACAAAAGACATCAATTTTTAATCAAACAGTTGAATTTTTAAGTATAAAAGGTTAATTTTGAACCAAATGTTTATTAATTAAATTCACATTAAATAAAAATTAATTTTCAACAGAAAATGTTAAATTTTAACAAAATAGTTAAATTTTCAACCAACGAACTTAATTTTCTATATAAAAATACGCATTTTCAATGAAAATTATAAATCTTTACCACAAAAATAAAGTATATTAAACAAGAAGATGAACTTTGAACAAAATCATGAATCTTTCCCCCCAAAAATAAATTTTTAAATAAATATTTTATTTTATAGTCATAAAGATGAATTTTCAATATATGAATTTTATGCTGAAAAAGTTAAATTTTTAAATAAAACTGGAACAGTAATATTTCAGTAGGAAAAATTAATTTTCAACCAAAAAAAAACGAATATTTAACAAAATAGTTAAATTTTCAATCAAATAAATTAATTATATACCAAGAATATGAATTTTCAACCAACAAGATTTAAATTTTAAACACAAAATTGAAATAAAAAAAAATTGAAATATTTCTATTTTCATATATTTCATACAGTTTTGATTCGTTTATATTTCATTTTATCTTCTTACTCATTTATCTTCTTCAAAGTGTAAATTTATTGTAAAAATTGCATTGAAAATCGCGGGCTTTTCATGAATTCTGTTTCTGGATCTCTCGGGTCCTCAACTTTATTGCGCATGCGTCGCCTCGACATTCTCATTAGATGTAAATGGCGCGCTTTTTTGAAATTATGAAATGCGCAAATAATTTTTTCGTAATAAATCATAATTGTAGAATTAATTTAACTAATTTTTATATAAAAAAATATCCTTTTTAGTTTAAAAAGTAAATTAATTATTTAATGTTATATTCCTTCCAAACAAATTATTTATTTTAAATTCAAATGAAGGAATACCTTCTTTATCGACATAAATAAAAAATAATTCGTCATTTGTTTGTGGGTGATAATTATTTTATACTGTAAGAAATTGATATGCATGTTTAATCATTTCAATTAACGCGCGATCATCATCCAATCAGGCTTCTGGTACAACGCATGCGCAGTGCGGCTGAAAAGTTTTCTCTTTGAATCGAGACAAACATTTTTATACGTTTTTGGGGTCACTGATTCCGAATCCTAGATTCGTTTTATGCGTTCAGATCGCATTTCGTCTCTAACCTAGAAAAGGTGATGAAAGTTGAAACATTTTTTGCACTTTTTGGGGTTAGGAACGAAATCCGTTCTGAACGCGTTAAACCATTTCCGGAACGGATCCAGCGACCCAAAAATTATAAAAATGTAAAAAATCTAATTAATGTTATATTTACTGTAAAAAGTTTCGCATATATAGGTCCAAAAACTTTTCCAATGCCCTTCATGTTTCCCAAAAATGCAATAGGTCCCATGTGCACAGACAAACGAAGTTTTTTATTATATTCTGGTCTCAAAGATCCCAACACATAAGCGGCCGTACATGCTTGTGAATGACATCCATAATATAGTTGACTTCTTCCAGTTATTTCCAAAATATAATCTATCGATTTCGCCATATCATAAATTCCCATTTCATGCCAACTAAGGAGAAATTGCATAGTTATTATATAAACTTATTTTAATAAAAAATGGTATCTAAAAAAATTAGATTCAAAATGAAACTAGATTTTCGCCAATTTTTAAACAAAAAGGGTAACTTTTTAACAAAATTGTTCAATTTTCAACGAAATAAATTAACTTTAAATCTAATAGTTAAATTTCAAACAAGAAAATTAATTTTCTGTCGAGAAAGATGAATGTTTAACAAAGAAGTTTAATTTTCAACTTAAAAAGATAAGGTTTGAACAAAATGTTTGAATTTTCAACTAAAATAGATCAAATTTCCATAAGAAATAGACTAGATCAATTTCCAGTCTAAAAATTAATTTTGAAATAAAAGAAATCACAATTAAAAAAAAATTAGATTTTCAACAAAAAGTGCGTTTGACGCAATATGCGTTATGTGAAATAAATTTATTTAGATTATTTCGAAGATTAATTTATCTTTTTCTTTAAAAATAATTTATTGAAAATCGTGAAACTCATTTTTAAGAAAAATAAGAATTTTTTCTTATTTGTTTCACCTTTTTCTATAAGTAACTTTTTAACATTTATTTATTGTATTTTATAATTGGACACAGTCTGTCTAAATCTTATGAATTTTCAACCAAGAAGAGGAATTTTCAAATTCGAAAATTGTATTTTTAGACAAAGGAGTTAAACTTTTATTTAAAAAAATGTAATTTTCAAGCCAAAAAGACAATTATATTTTCACCCATAAGGTAAATTTTCAAACAAGAAAGACAAATTTCGAACCAAAAGACGAATTCTCAACAAAATACATGAACTTTCAATCAAATAGTTGAATTTTCAAATACAAAATTAAAATTTTTAAACAAAAATTGAATAATTAAATTTGATAATTTAAAAATTACTTTACAACAATAAAAATATTTTTAAACAGTTGGATTTAATTAATAAAAACGAATTTTTAACATATCAATTAAGTTTTCCAGATTTTAGATAATATTTGATTTTTAAACTGGAAAAAATGAAATTCTAACAAGAAATTTAATTTTAAACTAGTTGAACTTTAAAGTAAAATGATTTCTTTTTAAAAAATAGTTTAATTTTAATTTTAACAGATCAAAGTTCAATTAAAGGTAGCGATTTTTAAATAAATTAATGGTTTCAAAAATTTAATATTAATCTTTTAACAAAAACGATTAATCTCATAAAGAGTAAGTATAATTCTCAACAAAATAATTAAATTTTTAAATAAAAAATTAGAAGATTCTTAAAAACAAGGGACAAAGTAGAAGTGTTTGAAAAATTAAAAACTGATATTTAAGAAACAAAAAAATGATATTTCAACGAACAATTGTAATTTTGAACGGAGTAGTTGAATTTTCAACCTTAAATAATTTTTGTAAACTAAGAAGTTAAGTTTTCAAAAGAAAAACATAAATTTCTAACCAAAGTTTTGAATTTTCATTAAAAAAAAATTAATTTTCAACTAAAATAAAACAACCATTTTTCTACCAAATTTTAAAGGTTTTTAAACAGTAAATTAATATTTTGACAAAATTATTAAGTTTTGTACAAATTATAACATTTTTTAATCGACTGAATTTATTATTAAATGAATTATTTAATAATTAATATGTTGCCCCTAAAAAAATTTAATTTTGAATATAGAACAGTTAAGATATTTTAAAAAACACAAAGTTTGAACCCGTTAACAGCGTATGTCGCTTATTGAGTGAAAAAATGACCGATAGTGCGTTTGGCGCAATATGCGTCATGTGGCATAAACAGATTTTTATTATTTCGATGATTACGAAACTTGATGAAAAGTTTTTTGGACCTCTGAATTCGAATATGGCATCAGAATCCCAAAATTTAAAATGGCAGATCCAATATGGCGGATCGCATTTGCGAAAAAATTGGCGGATTTTCATTAAACATGGCCTGCTAAAGTTTTTTGGGTCTCTGAGTCGGAATCTAGCATAAAAATTCCAAAATTCAAAGTGGTGAATCCAATATGGCGGATCCAATATTGTAAATCTAAATTACGGAAAATTGCTCAACAATGTTCAACAAAATATTCCAATCAACAAAATTAATGATTTATTATTTGTTATTTCAAAATAATTTTAAACTTAATTTTTTTAAATTTCTATAAAGCATTTCCAATAATAATAATTGATAGCTTATTCAAAATAATACCTGAAGTTCCAGAAACCGTAGCTCCTATCAAAATAGGTTGTATGGTTTCTACCATAAATATTTCCACGGCAATTTCCCAGCCATACGTCGAAACCATTGTCAGCCAGTAGATAAGCTTTAAAGGAAACAAAAACCTTATTATTTTATTTAATGATTGAACAAGTTTAAATAATTTACATCATTAAAAAATTTTTTTTTTTTAATTTTTAAAAAATTACCTAGGGAAATTCGTGGACCAGTTGCAACCCAGGTGGCTGAAGATTGATAAAATGCATGAAGCACATAAACAGGTGGTTTGTTACCTGAAGTTTGTTTCGAATTTTCTCCTTTACCACCTGGAATTCGATGAATTTCAATTGTATAACCATCTTCTGTTTGAATCATATGTCTTTCGAAAGGATATCCATTACTTCTGATTATTTCCTCCTGTTACAAAAGTAAAATTATTTTAAAAATTTTACCTATAATTTACGATTTTGACGTATCTTAACATCTGATGGCAATGACGTGCTGACAGCAAGGCTTTCGTTCCGTTTGTCACGCTTGACTGAACATAAAATGCTGAGGACTTAAATGCTAGTAATAAAGTACACTGAGGGTGCTTATATCGAGAGTGGATTTAAATTCAATCGAATTCAGGCATCGGACTTCCACTGCAGTAATTTCATAACGTTAACTGTTGAGTTTTGACGTGAGAATGGTGAAAACTGTGTTTTTTGAAGACAATTAATGAAATATTTATAAAAGGAAGTGATTTTATGTTCAATAACTTCTTCGTATGGCGCTTTTATTCAACAATAATCAAAAATTATAAATTGAAAAAAAATCTTTGCTAAATGAAGAATGTTTTGACAATGTAATTTTCAGCTTGATCCCAAAAAACATATCATTTTCAATGTAAGAAAAATAAAAACACGTTTCTTTTTTTCAAACCGAAGAAATTTGGGGTTCGACATATTTAACTTTTTTCAAAAAGACGTGCATTTAAGTCAATAAAAAAAATTTTGTCTATATATTTAAAAAATTATAAATTTAGAAAAAACTTAATTTGTGTAATTTCCAATTAAATGTTATTATATTCGGCAGCTGTATAATTACCAAAATAAATATATTGTTTTAAAACTTTAGAAAATCTTCTAAAATATATCAGAGCACGTCCGTCCGTTTCGAGTTTTTATTTGGTTTAAATAATGCAATTTTATTAATTCAACTGAAACCAGGGCACTAAGGCCCTGTTCTCAATTACATTCCAAGTTTAAAATTAATATAATTGCTCTATTTAAACAGAATAAAAACAAATACAACACACAGACGTGTTCTTATTTCCTCTGAACCATTTTTGCAGTCCTGTAAAATATATTAGTTTTTCACATTATAAGCCACCAAAGATAACTTATGTCAAAAAGGCAAAGAATGCGTCTGGCGCAATATGCGTCATGCGAAATAAATAATTTTATAATATTTCAATTATCATGAAACCTGGTACACACAGGTTTTTTGGGTCTCTGAAACCGAATGCAGCATCAAAATTCCAAAACTGAAAATGGCGAATCCAATATGGCGGATCATAATTACGCGGAATTGGCGGATTTTTATGAAACTTGGTGTATTCAAGTTTTTTGGGCCTCTGGATCCGAATCTGGTCGCAGAATTCCCAAATTCAAAATGGCGAATCCAATATGGCGGATTGAAATTACGTAAAATTGACAGATTTCCATGAAGTTTGGTGTTGGTGTTGGATCAGCTTTTTATCAATTTCTTAAGGGTATTCAAAAAAATTTCAAAATATTTCAAAAGTTTTTAAAAAGGCTTAAAAAATAACCTAAACTAATTGAAGATAAATCTTTTTAAGGATTTTCAGAACTTTCAAGATAAAATTTTGTTTAAAGATTCCAAGAATAATTTTAAATAATTTGTTATAAAAAAAATAATTTTGGGATAATATTTAAAAAGAGTTTCAAAGATTTTCCAAATTGTTAAAAAATAATTTGGAGAATGTTAAGGCAATTTTTTATATTTTATAAAATTAAGGAAAATTTGGAATCACTTTTAAACGTGTTTAAGAAGGTTTAGAAGTTTTAAAAACGTTACAAAATAATTTAATATTTGAAAATATAGAAAAATTTTCTTATGAATCTTCGAAATTTTTTTATTGACTTTCCGTTAAAAAATTAATTTTTAAAGAAAGTTTAAAAACATTTTATAATACTCCTAGAAAAGTGAATAAAAATATAGAAGATCTGGAGACCATTTTTTTATTTGGAAGGATTTTTTTAAATTAATATGTTTTAACCTGAATGAAATTTTTTCTAAAAAAGTTTGTAACACCCTGTTACATTAACACATTTTCTTCAAAATTTTTAGTTTCCTATTACCAAAATATATCTCAGAAAAAAACAATCTGACAGTTGTTAATAATAATTTTTATCGTGCTATTAAAATTTTCATTTAACTTACAATTTTCCTGTATGGATCTTCTGGTACACTCGAAACAGAATAAATAGCATTGCAAAATAAAGCTAACAAAAATAAAATTTTTTTTGTCATCTTGCTTCAAAAACTCGAGAAGTACTAATTCAGAGATGTGCATCTTACCAATATTTAAACTCGTTTAAAATGTATTCAGGAACACGGTTTGGTTTGAATCTTACTAAATTATGGTTTTCCAATGTACACGTTTTGAATAGCAAAAAATTAAAAATTAAAAAAGCGATAATAATTATCATTTCACGGAGATTTGCATTGTATTCTCTTATCAAAACATGTAATATAGTATGCAGTTTATTATTTAATAAACATTATTCTTTATTGTACAC
>JAWWLR010000128.1:30802990-30813329 GCA_035041075.1 Acraspis erinacei | reverse complement strand
TATGTTATTGTTTGTATTATTCATGGTTTAGGTTATACGCCCAACTACCACCTTTATGCAATAAGTTTATTTTGCAATTCGAAATCATGTCCAATTTATGTAGTAATTCGTCATATGGTGGAAATTGTAGTTATAACGTCCATCCCATCAAACTTCAGTTAATAAGAAAGGGTTGGGAGGGGGGCCGAGAAAGTCGTCTTGGGTTGATATTTTTATACTGAGAACGTCACCAGCCTTCAGCAGCGTTGTATTTTACGGGAGTGCATGCGATTCCATCTGTTAAGACCCGGCCGGTAAATGATCAAAGTTAACTTAGCTTTAATAAAAAATTTATTAGTAACACATTTTTTAATAACAAATTGAAAATTATAAACAAGACAACGGCATTCATCGAGAGATCATGAAGCACTAATTTTCAGTCGGTATTTAGAAAAAGAAACAGGAGTGGTATTACACCAGTGTCTGCCTTGTTTTAAGATGTGTAAGCGTCTGTCATTTCAAAATTCTAGGAAATTCCTTTAAGTTATAGAAATAAATTTTAGAAAAAAATCATTCGAACATTTAAATTTCCCGCCAATTTTTAATTACCCTCAAATTTAACTGACCTTGTAGTGATGCCATCTGCTACCAGTGAGCAATTGTCGACTGCAGCAGCCTAGAACAGATAGGAACCATTATCATAGCAAAAATATAAACTGTTATCTTAGCACAGATATTATTTATTATTATCTTAGCACAGATATGAACCATTATGCTATGGCAGTAAATGGCTGGTCACTGCTTTACTTGCATTTAGCTTGGAACAGAACCATATTACAGAATGCATCAAAACAGTAACACTTAGCATCGCTGCCGTATAAATGTCCTATATAGCCTTTGGTAACATATATTTACAATACGCTCCTCTACGTACTGGGAAATACTAAAGCGCATCCAAAAAGTACTATAGTTGTCCATTGCGCATCCATATATTGTCATAGAAACCTATTAGCCATGTACAATTAGACTGCGCATCCATAAGTATCATATGCATTCATTTCGCATCCTCGTGAATCTCAAAACTGTGTTCAGAAGCCATAGGAGTCATATACGCCTATTGGACATTTACAAGTATAATGTGCATCCAGTAGAGGTGTACATCTCTGTGTGTACTGTAAGTCGTTTTAAATTATTGATGAGAGATTAAAATTTTCGCGCGCTTTCCGCGAGGCTATTAGGTATTTTCACTTGCCTGATGGGAAAATAATATCTTCGTGAAAACTCTTTTTCTATATACGTATTCATTTGAAAAATAGCTTCTATTTCTTAAGAACTATTTAATGAAATAATAAAAATGATAATAATTATAATTGATTACGAAGATATTACAGAAATAAAGTTTTGTTCCATGCATTTGGTCTGTTGTTTTCGCCTCATCAATCTACGAAGTGAAGTTCGTTGACGATTGAAGTGAAAAGACGTAATAAGTATACATCTAAAAAACTGCGATGGGTTATACACTTTCCTCAACGATGGGTTGATTTTCAAGTTTTGCATGCTCTCAGTATTTTTGTAAATTCTCGTTCTTCGGTGATGGAATTTTACTCGAAAACAACTTTGGACTTAATTCAAGCATCGTTTGGTTTGCAATCAAATTTCAGTGCTGGACACACACACACATACACACGAACTCACAAATATCGTTGGAATGCGTTTTTCAAACTTTGCGCAATATCGTTTCCATTATCATTAGATGGAAATACTTGATCCAAGTAAAACTTGGGTATCACGGCTTTATTGCATTGTAATGTTTCTACATTGCTAACCGCCTTAGCGATTTATGTTAAAAAATCGACATATATATTTCTCGCTCGGTCAGAGTAGGTTGACAGAATTACGCATGCGCCAGCAACCGCGGGAAGATTCGAAAAGGAGGAATTAACTTGTTTTTAGATTAAATTTATACAGTTCAGTAGTTGTTGCCGACACCATGCTGAGATTGTACTGTGTGGGACATGGAAATATGAATGTCTGCACTGTATTTTTAAGAGTTTATTCCAAAGTATAGACAGTTAGCAATACGCATGAGTACTATATATGTACTCTAAGGCTAAGGTAACTCTAGGCTAAGGTACTCTAAGGCTAAGGTAATCTAATGCTGAACTTTCTAGAAACTTCGAGAAGCCCCCCTCCCCTAGCCATTTAATGTGAGGTATAGGCATTAATAATTATACGAGTATTACATATATGATACTAGTAGGCCCCATCTAGAGCTATACAACAGTTAAAACAGTGTCGTCATCTACAGGCTCCTTCTTGAACTACATGGTAAAACAGGGACCCACCTTATCGGCAAAGTCATGGTTCCATACCGACTGAGCAGTTACTGACTGCTGGGGAACCGATTGGTGGCGCCATCTGTCGGCGGCCGCTGGAACTATGCAGTAGTGTCCCAGAACTCTCCTAGGTATACTACTGCCATCTCCATGGTGTCAAGCCTGAAATTCATCTGGGCTGCTTCGAGAGTCAACTCATTATTTTAGTGGAATACTGGTCCCAGTCCGTTCCTCTTGAATGCATGGCCCACGTAGGTGTGTCTTTTAGGTCTCTTAGGTCTCATATGTTATTTATTTTTTCATAAATTATATCCTCCTTAGCCGTCTGTATTCGCTTCGAAAATTTGGGGGAATTAGAAATGGGAATGGACTAGTCCCGAAAATTTGCAATGACTAGCCAGGCTTATGAAAAATATTGGAGTAGCTATCCCAAATTCAAACAAACTTATAGGAAATGTATAGTTTTGAATGTTTCAAGAGAATACGAAAAGGAGATGTGAAAGATTTTCAATATTTTTTTTTAAATGTTGTATACTTTTTCAAAGTTCTAGAAAAGATTCGAGTCATTTTAAAATTTATTTAGAAGCTTATAAGAACTTTCATAAATAATATAAAATTTTAAGAGCGCATTATATAAATTAAGCGGAGTGCAAGCTTAACACGATTTAGGCGTGCAATTACACGGTATAAATGGAAACGTTTAACACACTTCAATCAGTAAACACTATATATTAAAAGAAATTACCTGATATACATTTTCGAATGAAAAAGGGATATGACTAAGCCTACTATGAGCACTTTCGAAGCTCGAAAAACTTTCTGGAGTAATCGGTTCTAATAATTTGGATTTTGTGACAATAAAGAATACCTCAGACAAAAAAATGCTGAAGCTATAAAAGCGCTAATATTTTATGCACAATTATCAAATCCGAGGATGAAATAAAAATTCTAGCTTGCTGCACGAGCTTTTGGAAGTCAGTTTCGCACGATGGCTGCCAGAACGATAGTGAAAAAGCTACCTCATAGTGGAAGAAGTTTATAGTTAATTAATAAACAATTAATTTTAATTCTGTCCATAACTATCCAATTAGATGTTGCATACGTGTCACGAGGTTATCTATCGAGAAATATCTTTAGTTCCGGGACTTGTGATAATTTAAAATGCGCCCTGAACTTTAATTACATTTTGTCAATATTTTTATTGGTAGTTTTTAATTAAGTTCATTTGTCAACACAGTGGTTTGAATATCTATAAACATAATATGGGTGAGCTTTTATTGAGATAATAACAACCAACATGACATTCTCAGATTTTACAGATGTACTGGGTCCCGTAGAGAATGGAAATTCCTAGCGTGTACGAATTCCTCGAAGTTGATGTTGAAGGACAATTGATCTGGTGGGAACATTGCCAATATTCGAACTGGGTTGGTTTCCTTCTTTCAAATCTGATGTTATTCCTTTAGAGTAAAAAAAAAATCATGCTTTCCTCAGAATAAATGGTCCTTCCTGTTCGATTGAACTCGATGTATACTGGTAGATGATCCACCCTCTTTATCTCGTTGATGACGAACGATTTGATGCATGTTTTAAAAAGTATAGAAAAGGGAAGATATAAGTAAAAGTAATCTTATTCGGCGAAAGTGCTCATTTTAGATTATTTAGAAAAAACCTAATTCTTAATCACATACAAATTCTGAATCTTCTAATATTTTACTCATTCAAAAACGGAGCAAATCTGAAGGTGCTTTGCTTCGGGAGCTTACATCAGCCCCCCATTTGAATTTTTATTATATATATTGAGATGCAATCAAAGTTCAAATAATAAGAAAATCTAAATGTCGAAACTTGATGTGGAAGTAGTCTTGGAGATTATCGCAGCTTAGCTTTACTACATGGATCAATTTTCCCCATTTATGGCATCTTGATTTTTCTCCTTAAGACAGATTCCTTGATTTTATCTCTTCAATGGATCACAATCTTCTTCCTCTTCTTCGCCTGAATGATATCTTTATACACCTTTTCGAGATTACACGTGCTTTTCTGCTATGATTCTCCCTTACATCACTGTTAGGCACAAAGGATCGATAGTGTGAGGTCTCCCAATGCTCGCAGCCTGCTGGTTTGGGTCCCTTTGTTGGGTACCTGCCTTGCTTCATGTAAAGTTTTCGAATTTCCACGATAGGAAAATTTCAAGAAATGAATGCTTCACAACCACTTGTTCTTCCTTTACTTCGGCAGCTAATGTGTGCGTAATTTCGATGGTCTTTTCATTCAGTCTTGCCATTTTTCCACAACTTTCTTCTATCACCATTAAAAGGAATATCTCTTCTTTAGTGTTTTTATTTTGTTTTCGAGTGCTTTTTGGTACTTTATCTATTTGTACTCGGATTGCCTTACTTCCTTGGGTGCATGATGATTTCTTCGGTTTATTCGACAATCTGGGTGCTTTTCCGGTGATCAAAGTTTTATTACAATACCCTACCGAGATTCAATTCAGTAATCTTATTCCATCCGAGGATTTCTCGGTCAGAACGATCCGCGTCAAATTTACTGAGACGTTAGTTTGCGTTATTATCTCCGTAATTAGTAAACATTTTCGATTCAGGTCAGAGGGCCGCTCGAAAGCTACTGACCTGCGTAAATGAGTTTCTATTAATCATTTCCGTCATTAATAATAATCAATACTAATCATCTCTCTGCCGCCTTGCTCCTAAGCTTTTAATCAACCTATCTTGGGCATTAGTGTTACTCTTGTAAGGGTTTGAATTGGACCCCTCTCCATTTTCACGACGTTGCCCTTTGTCTCGAGTTTTCTTTTTTTTCTCTGTATTTTTTTATTTACTTCTCTTTCTCTCTGTTGCTCGCGGTATTCCTTTATTGATTTGTAAAATGTTATTATTTGCGCCCTTCTTTCTATCTCAAATTATCTTTCTGGTTGTACATGACGCATAATGTCGGCCAGGATGTTTTTTTCAGGTGCCTTGTCCCTTCCGATTTCTTTCTCGAAATGTAGGTTTCTGTGGTTTCCAGTCCTTGGTAATCGTTATTCTTTTTTTCTCATGATTTTCTGTTCGCGCTGTGTTTACATGACCGGTTTTTTCGAAGCTACTAGTAATTCAATGATTGTTTCGAGTCTATTGATTCCCCTGCCTATAATTGCATACTTCATTTCTTCGTTAAAGTGCCGAACGATTTTTTTGGACAATCTGTCTTTCCGTGAACACAGGATTCAACTATTTCCTTCCATGTATATATTGATGACGTATTCTATCGTCGAGGCGTTTTTGTTTGCCGTAAAGCATCCAAACTCTATTTTTCTCCTTATGTTGTATTGGATTTGTTCACTCCAATAGCAATTTAAGAATTTCATCTTGAACTAGTCGAAATCTCTTTTCATCTTTGACTTTCTGCCACTATGCCACAGGTGATAGCTGGACCAAATAGTGATCAGTCAATGAGGTAGTGTGACATATTTTCAAACGGTTGTAATGCCTCTGAGTACTATCTCAGTTGGTTTATGTAGGTTATTGGCTTCTTCTCTCCTTTAAAACCTGGGAGTATATACTATTTATGAGGTCTTCTTGTAAATTCCTCTCTCTCTCTCTCTCTCTCTGTGGCTTGTTATTCTTCTCTGACTATTGGCACCGTCAAAATATCACGTCCTCGGAACCGCTTCTTCAAGTGTATTTTGAATGCGTTCTGATAGTATTTCCATAGCAGTTTCTAAAAAGTATATTCTTTATTGCTATCTGGCTTCTTACTTTCTCTCCCTGCGCTGCCTTCCTTCGTTTCCATTTCAATCTTTTGATTGATTATTTCTTCAATGTTTCGCATTATCATTCCAATAGCCTGTAATGTGATATGTGGCTGTTCCTGTTTATTTCTTTCGGGGATTGCCTGATTAAAATCTTCTTGTATTTTTGCATCGTTTTCTTCAATGCTATCATTCGCTGATCATAATTTAGCTCACCCCATTTTGATTTCTTTTTTTCTCACATTATTTGAATCATCTGTGCTTTCCTGAAACTCTTCTTTTTCTTTTGTAAGAGAAACGTATCTAATGCTATCATTGCTTTGGGTACAATTTTTATACTCGTCGGAGTATCTCGACTCCTTACTTCTCTTTTCATTCCTCGAGTCCCAAGTTCAGGCGCTAATAAAAGAATATTGGCTTATTTGAATATATAATTTTTAATTTCACGTATGTATTTTTAATCAGGTCAGGACTTGGGAGGCGAATTAAAAATTCATGTTTCTTTGTAATAAAACTCCTTATATTTATTCAGTGGCCACACCCTTCCTACCAACCGGTTCTAAACTTCTTTTCTGACTAAATATTTTTTTAGTGTAACAAGGCTTTTAATCTATGATCTTTATTTCACAACTTTTTGATTTATTTTGATTAGAAAACAATAATCATTGCACTTTATTCATAAGCTTATAGGTTATGTTTTTTACTGATTCCTTTTGTCAAAAATTGCTGGTATATTCCAGTAGACTGAGTTACTAAATTGAGTAGTAAACATTTCTAGAGTCACTTATTCCTTAGTGAATTGTTCCATTACTATTTTCATGAGTAAAATTTGAAATGATTCAGATTTAGAGAGAAGTAAAAAAACATAGGGTATTTTCTCCTCATAGTATACTGTATAAAAATGCTCCGAACTTTAAAAGTAACTTCTAACCCTTTAAAAGTGTTAATTCTTGGCTGACAAAACCTGCAAAAGTGGTCTTACATGTTTATGATCACACTAAATTCAATAAAAAAATTTCCGATAATGCGTCACGTTACTTCCTTTCTTTTGCATTGCAGCGCATTTATTTGTCAACACCACAGTTCTTCTAATTTAAGCGGAACTTCAAGATAGATTAAATAACCCATAAAATAAATCTGAACTAATTCTAAACAATAATTCGAACCGCAGTCTTCCATAAACCATGAGGTTGCCCCCGACCACGCTACCCGTTTTAAGGAAGAATGAACCTTTTGATCATAAACGATAAAAAAATTAACTGCTTTTATGAGCCAGAAAGTTTGTTAATGTCAAGGATTGACCACGAGATGAATTTTAATTGGAAAAAATGTAGTTACGTTTTATATTAAGTACACTATATGTTAAAAATCAGGTATTAACATGTACTGCACTTTACTCCGGACTCACTTTACAAAAAATATATTTAAACAGATAATGCGATTGGCTTCATAAACTTAGATTCCCGCAGTTCGGCGAAAACGTTCTTCTAAGCCATGCTTTTTAAACGGTAGTTAAGAGAATTCACACAGTTAGAACAATTCCTCCAAAACAGTGTAATCCGAAAAATCCACACCACCAAGCTACTCGATGCAAGAGTGGTTATGGAGCGGCAAAGTTTAAAGCAATTTTGAACAACTTTCAAAAAATACACGCATAATGGTTACTTTCATTTTAATTCAAATAAAACTGGACCTTAAGTCAATCAGGTCAAGTTTTTTTTTTCATAGATCATTCTGAAAGTTTTAAAATACTCCAAATCAGATGGGCCTACAAAAGTCTGAGTGAATAGATTGGAAAGAGCGCTCCTGACACTGAATAGTAGGGTAGAAGAGAAGAATCCAATCGACTGATTTGGAGCCGAGAGCGGAAAGACTAAAGATTAGTTTTGATTCGTCAACTTACCATGAATGATTTCGAGATACGCGATTTTTGAAATATCGTTTTCCGTCGTGAAACAGGCTTTCATTGCTTTGCTAAATTGAGACGTGGCAGGCAAAATCTGAGAGATTTGCCACAGTTGTACCTCTTGTGCAGCGATTGATCAAATTTATAGAATCACCTTTATTTCTCGATAGGCGGTATGACCGGCTTCTTCAACGAGATTCTTCACAGTGTTAATATTTTTGATTTTCTCTGCATTAGAGGACGCCAAGAGCGCCGCTCATCTTTGAGAGTTTTTCTGTAACGTAAAAGTTCAGAAAACCAATTAAAGACTGTTTTAGGTCATTGGGCACAGTCTCTAGAACACTGTACTATACGATCATTCCATTTCTATGGTTTTAAATTCCTACAATTCTATTCGATTATGAAGGTCTTTTGAATCCTGAAAATGGTCCAAAAGGTTAGGTAAACAAAAAATACTACCTAGAAGTTCTGAAGCAATTCCGTGACGCGGCCAGACAAACCCCTGCTGGTTGACCGTAGCTGATTGAGTAATGTCTTGTGAAGCATGCCAAGACACCAATTCAGGAGCTTCTGACCTTGTTTCCCGTTCCTTTTGGTTGTTTCGCAAATGGAAGAATCCTCTAAAAGGTTATCAAATTCAAAACGTAGAGGAAATTACGTCAAATGCGACAAATCAGTTGTTAGTAATTCCGAAAGCTTACTTTAAGGAGCGCTTCAGAAAGTAGAACAATCATTTGAAAAAGGTTGCTGCTTCGTAAGGATTAAAAATTTGTTATTGTGAATTTGCGTTTTTACTCCGGGCACAAATAATATTGTTTCAATTATTAATACAGCGTTCCACAAGAAATGACGCCAGAGGCTACGGACATTGAATGCGGTGATGTTTCCACGCATTCCTGTAAAGAATCCAGGTATCGAGCTATCAATAGTTCCTGCAATAATTTGATGCATCCCACCTGGGGAATGCCATACACAAGAAATATACGCATTCTTCCTGCAAATTATGCTGATGGTAAATTATTATTTTTTAAATTAATTATTAGGTGGCCGCACATAAACTACTTTAACAAATTATCTAGCTAGATAGCGTTTAGTACGTTGTCAAATGATAAATTTTTACAAGTTTTGAACATTTTGTGTAATATAGCTCCACAGGATTAAAATAATAACCTAATTTGCTTACCATTATTTTGTAAGCAAATTAAACTATTTGATTAAACCTTCATTTCCTGGTTGAAGATTAATTTCTTTCGTTGAAAATTAAATTATTTCATTACACAAAAATTATTCTTCTCTGCTTAAATATAATCTTTTGGGTTAGAAGTTGAATTCTTCAGTCAGAAATCCATTTTTTTTAGATTTTGTGAACAAGTCATTTTTGTTTTATTTAACTAGTTTCAAATTTGAATTTGGCAGAAACATATTTTTTTACCAGAAATACTTCTTTCATATGTAAAAATGTTTTTTTTGTTGTTGAAATTCAACTAAATTATAAAAAATTTTCCATTTTCGCATTCAAATTGTTACATTTACTGAACGGAAATATTGTACAAGCAAATATAATCAACGATTTCTTCAATTTTTAAGGAATTCGTGATCCTAGATTGTCCATAAGTGGAAACCAATTGCCACTTCCTAGAGTACTCAGCTTCGAATTGAACCCCAACGACGTTATTCTCGATAAAGAGTTTACTTTAGTGACAATGCAATACGGGCAGGTTATTGCAGAAGATATTGCGTTAATAGATCGTCCAAAATCCTCACGTAAGTGTTCATATATTAAATAATAATCTTCAAATTAATTTTATCATTCACATAATAAAAGTGTAATTTCCCTCTCTGATTAGTTTCATATTTTCAATTTAAAAAACTTCATGTTGCAGCGGCAAATCAGTGTTGCTCCGTTCAAAGGAAGCTAGATAAAGATTATTTTAAAAAACCTTTGTGCTATCCGTTTATTATACCCAAGGATGATCCAGATTACAAAAACAGTGGAGTCGAGTGTATTGAAAAATTCATACGTACTACTACTGATTTGGATAGAGGCTGTTCTCTACGAAATGGAGCTGTGACACAGGTTAAAAATTTTATTAACTTTTTAACCAAGTTTATTTATAATAACATAGCCCCACAAAAAAGTGTTCTCTGTATCAGAGATGATGATGATGATCTGATGAGATCAAACAACCCCCAGATTCAAATTCAGTGACGCGAAAAACGTAAATGTATAGTGGACTAGTTTGACGCACAAATTTTTTTTTGTGGGGCTTTCTAATATTACACCACTATTTTGACTGATTTTTTCTCTTACATTGCAGCTGGCACTTATCACACATGCCCTAGATTTGTCCACAATTTATG
>JAWWLR010000128.1:30748837-30760629 GCA_035041075.1 Acraspis erinacei | reverse complement strand
GAGTAGGTCTAATTATGAAAGAAAGAGGGAACCGTCATCCTAAAAATCAAAGGAATGTATCTCCCAGATTGATGTAGGTAGAATAAAAGAAGGAACCAGAAGATGATTTATTATAGCATGCTATGCCCTAACTGATCGTGACTCGACAGAAATAAAAGCCGCCATCTGGGATACTTTAAATAATAAATTAGGTAATAGCGATGATGGCGAAAGAATAATTCTGCTAGGAGATATGAATAGATGGGTAGACATGGACATCCAAAATCAAGATACAGAGAGGTTACTAGGTCATTTCTGGGATCAAAGGACAAATTATAATTGAGGCAGATTAGTTGGCTTATCCATAGATAATGGTTATTACAAATACTCGTTTATTACAAATACTTATTTTCAGCACAAAATGATCCACGTGTACACTTGGTCTGAGGGAAACAGCCAAAGTATAATTGACTTTGTTGTTGCGGATAAAGGACTAAGAGAGTTAGTGAAGTAGGTCAGGGATGGCGATGAAAGAAAAGCAAAAAAATGAAACGAATGCGAATCAAGATTTCAGATGTAGATAAACAAACGGATAGTTGAGAAACCTTGTAAAACGCTAATAGACAATAAAAATATAAAGGGGGCATAATATAATGCGTGTAATATAACTGAACAGGACAGGCCTTAGCGATGAGGCGAGAAACAGATGTAAAAATGATCTCAGGCATGGAAATAAGAAAGCTAAACGAATAATCAGAGAAATTAAAGATAAAAACATCACTGAAGAAGAGAAGAAAATACAAAACGGCTTTGAAGGAAACAATAAATTGCTGTATAAATAAATAAAGGAAAATAAAAGTAGAAAGTTTGTCAATATGAAATATAGCAAAGATGAAATGCAATATCATACCTGTATAGAGCTACTTGGAGCGCTATTCCTGGCTTTAAGTTTTATAGATGTGTGGAAATCTTAACACAGTGATTAACGCGAAATAATTCAGGCCATACTGAATTAACTTTGTTATGAGAAATTTACTTTTGACATTTTCGACGCCCTCCTATGTATCTTTCTTTGTTGCCCTTGATCCTTACTTATATGTAAAGAATTTTCAATGTGAAAGATTATGTAAAAGATTATGTAGCTACAAACCATATTTATTGAAAATTTCAAATATTCTTTCAGGTGACGATAGAATAAATCAAAATCCAGACGGAGCAGTTATGCACATTATTCTGATGAGAGAACACAATCGAATTGCTAAGTACTTAGCTGACCTAAATTCCCATTGGTCCGATGAAGAGATTTTCCAAGAAACAAGAAGAATTCTTATTGCTCTCCATCAACATATTTCGTATTATGAGTGGTTGCCTTTGATTTTAGGTGAAATTTGAATTAACTACTAAGTTCCTGAAAATAAATCTAATTTATTATTTAGGGTTCATGAATTTTTCACCAAATGTACTGAAATATTCTTTTTAGGTCTCGAGAATTGTTATAAGAACAAACTCATTTATCAAACCGAAGAATATGTAAACGATTATGATCCTTCAGTAGACCCCACAGTTTTCAGTGAATTTGCCGCTGCAGCCTATCGCTCACTCCACACATTAGTCGCTGGATATCTTGAGTATGTATACTGAAAAAATCGGTTTTTGGAGTCAGAGGAGAAAACCTAATGAATAGAAGAGAATATAATAATTAGAAACCAGAATATTTTTAATTGAAAACAGTATAAGGATTTATTAAAAAGTGAAACAGCATGAAAATTGGTTGAAACAAAAGATACAATAGGATCAAATCGAATGAAACGAAATAGAATAGAATAAAAAATTACATAAAACGATAGAATGATTTAGGAGTTTAGGAAAGGTAAATAGTGTAAAAAACATGCATTTTTCAGACTCGTTAAAGAAAACCGGCAGTTAGAAAATTCCACCATAAGGATTGGTGATCACTTTTTCAATCCGACGGTAGTCGAAAAGGATCAAAATTATGATGACATGGTGAGAGGATTATGTACCCAGAATCATGAAGAAGCTGATAAGTACTACGATAAAGAGGTGATTGAAAACCCAATGTTCTGTCAAATAATTTATTTCTAAGTCAATTTGTTTATTCCTAAGGCAATAAACATTATATTTGTTCCATAATATTATCTTTCAGATAACTCTATATTTGGGAAGAGTAACAGAGAATCTGGGGATTGATCTTCGAGCCTTTGATATTCAAAGAGGTCGAGACCATGGTCTGAGACCTTACATTGATTATCGTACTTACTGCGGACTTCCAGAAGTTTCTAACTGGGATGACTTTTTAGATTTAATTTCTCCTGAGGCATGATAATTTTATAATTTTTCAGACTAAAATTATAGTATGTTCCTCGATTTCTAGTTGAAATTTCCCTTTTCAGGATGTTACCAAATTGTCCGACCTATACGAGACTCCAGCTGATGTAGATTTAACAGTAGCAGCGAGTTTAGAAAAAAATATGCCAGATTCTTTGCTTGGACCAACGTTTCACTATATTTTAACTCAACAGTTTCTTAAAACAAGAATCGGCGATCGCTTCTGGTTTGAAAATGGAAATAGTGGAACACCTTTTACCATCAGTAAGTAAAGAGTTTCTCTATCTAAATATTGCTAATGATTAATTGTAATATCGATTTTCTTGATATTATTGATACTCAACATTTACGCTTTTTCAGAACAGCTAAATGAAATTCGGAAGGCAAGTATCTCCAGATTAATGTGTGACAACGGTAATGATGTAAAATCAATGCAGCTGCAAGGATTTGAGCTAATTTCTGAAAAGTAAGATTTTTAGTTTGCACATTGTGAATTTACGTATGGGCTAAAAAATTTGATTTACAATATTGCTTTGCAGGAATCCAATTCTTAAATGTGAAGATATTCCTTCGATCAATTTATGTTTGTGGAAGGAACTTTGATGCAAGCAATAACAGAAACAGACCATTTCTACAAAAGAATTTGATTAGGTTGAAAAGTTCTTCTAAGGGTTATACGACTATTTATGTCGGGTGTGAAAATGTTTTTCACAAATTTTGCTTAAAAGAATGGTGCTTTTTTTGGAAAGGATAAAATTCTAATTTTTTTTCAACAAAAAACAAACGTACGATATGGGAAAGGTTTATCAGTGTACGGTTTTGAGTGTAAATCAGATAATTTTATACTTTTCCCAATTATGTAGTACTAGCATAAAATACGATAGCTATAGCTTGCGAGTAGCTTTGTTATATCGCTTAATATAATAAAATGAGATCATTCAAAAATTCAATACTAAGGTGTATTGCACTTTATGACAAGATTAGTATACCTATGCCGGTTCGGCTTCAGGGTTCTGTTCCAAAACAGACGACAGTAATCGAGCGACCCTTCATTTACTAAAAGGCGATAATGTTTCATCAGAATTGGCTGATAAGGCCTTCAACGAATCGTCTCTAAAAAAGAGGATATTTTGCAACTGGTATAATAGAAAAAATACGTAAATTTTCCAATATAAACGCAAGTGTATGTAGAATACATTCGTGAATCGAGTGCTGGTCCCATAGGGATCAGTTCTATTATCCGTTCACGTTCCGAAGGCCCGCGAAAACATCTGCAAATTGTGTTAATTTACTAGTAAAAAAATCCCATAGAAATACAACTCATACTATGATAAATCATCCTTTATTACGCTTAAGTCAATTCCCCGTTTGTGTATGTACAAAAATTGGCTTGGAAAATATCCTTCGCGAAAAGATGAGAACAGAGGTTTTTCCACGTCATTCTGTCCTTGCTTGACTTTCGATGACGAACTGAAGAATGTAGAAATAATGAAAATAACTGTATAGATGATTTCATATGTTGACTCTAGATAGGTGGAAACAAAATTGTAAGGTATTTACAATAATTACCGTAAATTGCATTTGAACCTGACACTTCTATCTCTCGTAACATACTTAGCAGTGTACTGCCCAGGATTAAATCAGGTATCGACGCAATTTGTTTATCGCATGCATTGACTAACGAAAACTATTTATTTCACATATAAAAGTTACTTCTTCCGAGAAGACTCTTTATGTCTGATACTTTTCTGCATCTCTCTCTTCCCTCTATCTACTGTACACAGATGCAAAAGCTCTCGATACATATGCGGTCCGCCGAGCTGAAGAGAATGTAACTTAAACTACCTTTAACACGAGGATGACCTTAAATTCTTTTATTCTTCAAAATAGGATCTTAAAATCCTTTTGACGGTGGTTCATAGGTACTTTAAAGCAATTGTCATCAGCTTTGAAATGGACAAGTGTGCCTACGCCAATATATACAAAGGAAGAATAGACGATACATCATCGCGTGAAAATCAGGATCTTCAACTCATAGGTGGAAATACCAACAAGCAAATAACGTTTCCCCCTTGCTCTTTCCTGATCAGAAATTTTCACCTTTATTATGAAAAATATCTCCTGTACATAGAGCTTAAAATTCTGATACTTAGAAGTTAACATGACCGTGCCTGAGACTACTCTCCTCTGGAGCAGAAAATCCAGCACAGAAAAAAAGTACTCGATTTAAGTCGAAAATTCAGCTTAGTTTAAGGTGTCACAAAAAGAAGCATAAGAAATCTGAAATTCAGGGAGGCATGACCTGAAATTTAGGTAGAAACGCTCTTCGCTGAAGAATATATGCATACTAAAGCTAATGTAATTTGAAGTTAATACTATATCCTAACTGAAAGGAGACTCCACAATCTTGGGAAAATTGCATTACGTAATTTATCGAGAGGACGCTCACGTTGTGAAGTAAGAAACTTCATAATAATTTAATTCTTTTGATGGATTCAATAATCCAAATATTGACTGACAACTGGAACTGATTTTTCTGCAACACTTTTTTTTAAATATGTGAAAATAAGACTCTACGTATTATGGAAACATAGTATCATAGGCGACACTGACCATCGTGACATGGACTATTGTAGTGGAACACGACTAACATGAATGGCCACAAGTTAGTGCTTTATTTATGATAGTCTATACGCTTATCTTTAGTTGCTTCCTTAACTTAAGTCAAATCTGAAATTAAGTCGAATATAACTTCCATTATTTATTTTTACTATGAGGTGACCACTCACTAGGAGTATCGAAACGTGAGTGTCTAACCGAATGGAATCCGTCCAGTAATGCTAATGTTGGCGAAAGACTAACTCAGGGCTGCTTTGCACGGAGCGTGGATTCTCAATTATTCAGGGAATTAATATTTTATATAGGATTCATTTCCAGCTAATCCGTTGATTTATGGCGCACGTGATTAACTGAGATTTTATTTAGAAGAATTTTTTTAATACCCATTTTTAATTCCACGCCAATCCGGTCAACTAGCTTGCAACCTTAAAGCACGCGCAGTAGCAAAAGCGCTCACATTCACATCATGGGATCCGTCCCCCGTTTCACTAACTCTACGTGCTGGCAGCGCGTGATATGCCGTCATTGGCTACCAGTGCCCCCTCTGTGCTATAGAAACGGGTTTTCTTTTCCTTTGCTTTGTGTGAATGTTGCTCGCGCGTAATGGCTTACTGAATGATACTGATCTAAATGTATAGTTACGATAATTTGAACATCATTCGGTAATGTAGACATTATTTGCTTCTATGAGGGTTAGTGTAAACCTACACGTTACAAGAGATTTCATCGAACTTCCAGAGAATATGAAGGAATTAACAAAACTTTTAATTATTTTACAGATTTTAAGTTATTTTAAAACATTCGAAAGAATTTAAAGAGATTGAAAAATATTGAGACGTTGACAAGTTGAAGTATACCGTTAACCCTATTAATGAAACCCTACGACTCGATTATTAGTCAAATTAAAGATAATTACGATCAACCCGTTCAAAAGAAACACCCAGAAATCGCCGCGCAAGGAATCCGCGGAAAGTCAGGCGGCCCTCTGAGAGACGAAGGAAGATGACACCATGATTTTTAGTTTTTTAGGAAATGCGCCTGAGGTATTCATGTTGTTTATTCGGTTCCTCCTGACCGAGCTAGAACTATAGCGTATTCGTCACCACAATCATCTCCCTCGGTACCTCCACGTGCCAGAATCCACGGCAACCCGTCCATCCCTGGACGGAGCTAGCAAGTATTTCCGGTATGGATCCACTAATATTGAATTGTGAACCATGGGATGTTGCGGATTTTGCAAATATCACAAAAATAAAGGTTTATTGGTCTGTGTTTCCGTTTTTTTTGTCTTCCTTTTTTTCCCCCTAAAATCGCTATGAGAGCTTTCGAATTTTGCGGTCTTGAATGATGAATCCTGAAGATCTCCACCCCCACACATTTCGTAATAGACTAGGGTCTGTCGCAATCCCCCCTTAGCGAGGCTTCTTCTGTCTTGTGACCTTCAATGTATTCTTTCTCTGGTTGTTTTGGGAGTTCTGGGAGACCTATTGTTTTGGGAGTTCTGGAGTCCAAAATCACAGCTGCCGTTCGAAGCATGGACTTATGTTCTCTAATTCTCGCAAATGAGTGAATTTGGCGACTCTCGCTGATCTCGAACCCCCACGGACTTTGCCACTTCTCGAGAATAAGGAAAGATTGTTGGTTGATAACTTGGCTTAGCGAGGCAAAAGAAGACGCAACAAAGAGAAGAAAATGCGACAGGACAGGCCAATGAAAAGCGAGCTTTCTCGAGGATTTCTCTGTGGAACGTACTAATTAAAATTAGTCCTCTGCGCATTCTAGTTTGTGAACTGAAGGTGTGAGCCACGTGCTCCTCGACGACCCGCTGTTTAACTGGTGTGATAACGTAGGACCTTGATTTTTTTCTTTTATGGTCTGGCTAAGGCACTAATTTCTAGTATATTGAATATAATTATCTTTTTATTATAATTTACTCCTGGGCAAAATCGTACTAATTATTTGATGATTGTTCTTTGTGCTTTGTATATTAGGAGTCTGTACATTATGTCGAACGGAGTGCCGAGTCTGCAATCATATTCCCTGTTCTTTTATTTGAATTAAAGCCCTAAAATGTTCCAATGTGGTATCAGTTTACCGATTTTCCCATAAAATTATACTAGCAGAGATCATTTTCCCTTTCCCCTACCGTTACTTGAAACTCTAAATTGGTTTTCCTTGTGTATCTTACAACATTTCAATGTGTGATCAGTTTACCGATTTTCCCCCAAAGTTATACTAGCAGAGACCATTTCCCCTTTTCCCTATCGTTAACTGAAACTTTAAAATGGTTTAACTTGTGTATCTTAAAATTATTCAATGTGTTATCAGTTTACCGATGTTCCCCCAAAGTTATACTGGCAGAGATCATTTCCCCTTTCCCGTATCGTTAATTGAAACTCTGACATAACATAATCTTGTCTGAAATAGGTCCTGATAAGTAAGCTCTTCCCCTCTAGAATTATATTACATTCGATTCTCCCCCTAATTCCGTGTAATTTTTATTATAATTCTGATGCTCATTTTTATTTTTAAATTGTTTATCGCTTTGTAATTTTTCTATTCTAAGTATTATGTAAATTATAGAATGGTAAAATCTTAATTGAAGCTACGGTTCATTTCGTGATAAATTTACACCTAAGTCCTTGAAAAATAAGAATAATAAATCAACCTTAATAATTAATTTGAAATCCAGTTTTGCCTACTTTTGTTTAGATACTGAAGTAACCATTTAGTTCGAGTAATAGTTTCTGCCCTATTGTTTTATTCCATTTTTGTTTCATAACTAGTTTTATTCACACTGCTCTTATCTCTATTATCGATTATCGCCTATATGCCTTATTTTGCATTTTTTACAGAGTAGCAATTGTGGGGTTTGTAATTAAGAATTCCATATTCCTGACCTGTGTAGGGCCACGTTTACGTTATTTGGTGCTTTTGTGTATATTTTGGGTTATTCTAATCAGTTACGCTAAAGAAAGAATATGTCCAATAGTTCGGGCACAGCACGGTTCTCGAGTGTCCAAGAAGCGATTACTGATCTAATTTATTGCCGACATAGATTCTGAGCGAATTATAGATCAAACAATGTCAATTTTATAAATATGTTTCATGGCAGAAAGGTTTGCATAGTGCTCCGCCGATTTAAGAGCTAAACCCTTTTGTCAGGAGAGACGAAACTTGTATATTTATCTCAAGAATACAGAAGGCGAAACCAATTTCATCGTTAATGCAATCCACTGACTTGTCCGTGAAGATCCAAAAAGGAAATTGAGAGAACCAGTTCTCTAGGCGAAGTAATGAACGCCTTAGTTGTTTCCTTAAAAATATTAGGATGAAGTCTCACTGTTCTCA
Source organism: Acraspis erinacei (assembly GCA_035041075.1). Taxonomy (NCBI): domain Eukaryota; kingdom Metazoa; phylum Arthropoda; class Insecta; order Hymenoptera; family Cynipidae; genus Acraspis; species Acraspis erinacei. The sequence continues at coordinate 30,752,334 of JAWWLR010000128.1, read as the reverse complement.
TGTTTTATAGTCAATATAATATCATCGGCGCATTTTTTGGCTCTCATATATTCCGCCAAATTAATTATCGGCCCTAAACTTTAAAATAAAGGAAATAGAGACACTAAGCTCTCTACGTCACTTAACTAATGCCTCGATGGCTTCCTTAAAAGGATCAAGTGAAGCTTAGATGTCCTTATATCTGACAATCAATAGAAGCTTACCAGTACATTGGTTGGCTCTGACTTCTTCTGGCAGATTAAAGTTGTTAATCCTAGTTTACACAAGTTCAGAGTCAGCAGGATTAAATAAAAACGCCTGACTGACTCTAACTCAATGCCTGCGTGGGGCGCCTCGCTCAGAAAATAATAATCTTATCCTAATGATCAGAAGCCCGTTGAAAGGAGAAAATGTAAGATCCAGCACTGGAGCAGGAAGGTGCCTTCTGATCTCGTAAGTATTTCTGTCAAGTCCACAAAACGTGCAGGCTTTGCAGGAGCGTAGCGTGCAGACGTAAAGATCAACATTTCCGATTCTGCAAGCATTTTTTGACTTCATTCTCAACCTTACTCGTCTCTAAAAAACCCTCTCCAAAATGATCCGCTGGATATTTCTTTAAGGCAGAACGCCGTGAACAGGAAGATGCACAAAGCGGAGTATAGCCTAAACAAAGTACAAAAGCAAGTAGTGCTAATAGCACTGGGATTTCAATTCACCTAATCAGCATTCACGAAAGGAACTCCAGGTTTCCTTCAAGCGAAAATTCTTTTTCACATTTTTAAAAAGCAATTATTTATTTTAAAAAACCTCAATTCTAGTATCATTTTTTCATGTAAATAATCTCATCATCCATCATTTACTTCTTAATAAAATTAATTTTATTAATTAATTATATCAATAGATTTGCATCCCTGTATAGAGCTACTTGCAGCGTTATTCCTAGCTGTAAATTTTATAAAACTGAGGAAACAGTTAAAAAATAGAATACTTCGCCTCACGTTAAGAAAACGATGCAGATTTTATACGTGAAATATTTTTTTAAGGGCCAACCAGCCCACAATAATTCAGGGCATACCTACATATGTTTGTCTATTGAATTTATACATTAACTTTTAGAATTCCTGCACATATATCCTTCTTTATTTCTCTTAACCCTTAACAATAAATAAAGAATTTTTTAATGTGGAAGATATTCTATTTGCAAACTATAATTATTCATAATTTCAAACATCTTTGCAGGTTACTCGAAAATAAATCAAATTTCGGAATTAACAGTTCTGCAGATTATTCTGCTTAGGTAACACAATCGAATTGCTAACTTCTTGACTAAATTTCCATTGGTCCGATGAAAAGATTTTTCAATAAACAAGAACAATTCTTATTTCTGTACATGAAAGTATTATATATGATGAGTGGCTGATTCGGTTTTAAATTGTAAAAGATTGGAATAAAATAATAAAACTTGATAAAAAGTATAAAATTAAATAGTTTCCTAATACTACCTTAAGAATAGGTGAATACTTTTCCAATCCAACTGTCGTCGAGAAAGGCGGAAACTATGATGATATGGCGAGAGAATTATTTACCCAGCCTCAAGAAGAAGCTGATAAGTACTAGGATAAAGGGGTGATTGAAAAAACGAATGTTTCCAAAAAGTATTTATTTCTAAGTCAATAAATATAATACTTAATCCATGATATTATTTTTCAGGTAACTCTTTTTTGGGCAGAGTAACAAAGAATCTGGGAACTGATCTTCGAGAGAGACCACGGTCTCAGATCTTACACTGACTATCGTAGTTTCTGCGGACTTCTAGAACCTTCTGATTGGAAGGACTTGCTAGATTTAATTTCTCCTGAGGCATGACAATTTAATAATTTTTTAGCATAAAATTATAGAATGTTTTTTCGAAATCTAGTTCAAATTTACCTTTTTAGGGTGTTAAAAAATTATCCGATCTATACGAGACTCCAGCTGATATAGATTTAACAGTAGGAGCGAGTTTAGAACCGACTGTGCCATACTTTTTGGTTGGGCCAATGTTTCACCGTCTTTTGAATCATCAAAACTCTCAACGCCCAGAAAAAAGTTCTTATTAATAATATATTTAATGCTTCCACGATGATTCATTATGATATAAGAGATACTTTTGGTTTCAATCGTGTAACAAACTAAGAAATTTTCTGACGTTTCGTAAACATTGCAGTTCACTTCTTCAGGATTTACCTGGAACTGAGGTATCGGGTTATGTTATTCTTATGTATACTCTCTACGATGCATCTACGAAAAATCTTTAGCTTTTTCGAAACGGTTCAGAGACAAAAGCATCGCCCTAAAATTCTTACAATTGAAAAAGAATTTGGGTATATCAAAATACAAATCAATTCTACATAAAGAAGTTTGCCCTTCTTGAATGAGAGAATACAACAAACCAAATTTCTCTTGGACACTATCTCCAAAAAACTATTAAAACTTCACCTTTTCCTACGCAACAATCTCAGATTTGGCTTGTGGTCTACATTGCACCGCACATCATTTGACCAATTCCAATGGATTAATGATCTTTTCCCTAAAAGACAAAAATTAAAATTTGACAACTTACTTCCAGTAAGGTACACATCACTAACGAATACGGTAAAAAAAAAACATGTCTGAGCATCCTCTTAGCAATGAAATGATTTCACCCTTATATAAAGGAAAAAATTTCTCCGTAGCTGTCTTCAAAATCCCGAAAGAGAAAATCATCAGTAATTTGGAATCTACAATATATACCCTTCCACATGAAAAACGAATGATGTACGGCGTAGGACGGTTAAAATTGTACGCCAAGCACACAATCCATCCTCAAACTTAACAAAATGAGAAAAAAGTGCAATTAAAGAAGTCAATCGGAGTAAAGACATTATGGTATTACCCATAGACCAAGGCAGCACAACAGTATTAATGAATAAAGAAACCTATAACAACAAAATCTTGGACCTTCATAAGGGACGACACATACAAATCACTTACAAAGGACCCCATAAGAATAATAGTCAGTAAAACAAAAACTCTTCTAAAAGGCAGTAAACATGGCAGCGATACAATATCTAAATTAATGATACCATGTTATTAATGATATTATCTATCCAAGACTTTGCGGAATCCCAAAAATCCACAAAAACAATATTCCACTCAGAGCGATCGTCAGCGCAGCAAACTCACTAACTTACAAGTCAGCACGCTTCCTCGACAATGAACTGAATCATCTCAGAGAAAACTCTGTCACTTACGTCCAAATCTCTTTTTACTTTATTAAAAAGATACAACAGATGCACATTCAACCCCAAGACATCATAGTCAGTTTCGAAGTAAAATCTCTCTTTACGAAAGTACCAATCTCTGAAATAATTTATATTATTAAATCTTTTGCAAACTTCCCCTCCGAGCTCATACCTTTGATAGAGCACTGTTTCAATCATATTTACTTCTCTTTCAACAACCAATTCTATTAACAAACCTGACAAGCAGCAACGAGA
>JAWWLR010000128.1:30709197-30720302 GCA_035041075.1 Acraspis erinacei | reverse complement strand
CACCAAAGTGAAGTTATAAATCAACCTATCGATCAAGTAAATATTAAAAAATTGTAGCGAAAATTTTTTTGAATTAAAGATCTACACTCGTTGCTCCACTGGGCATCGAACCACAGAGCCTCCGACTGCCGGAGATATCGAAAGAAGAATCTTTTTTCTAAATAGATGCTATCTGAAGCTAGGTGTTAAATTTTATATCAGTAATTTTTTTAGGAGTCGGTATTATCAACACCGATAATTACCGTCATTCAGTATAAATATCCTTTTAAAACTGTAAAAATAGAAATCAATCCAGTTGACCTTTTAAATAACACGAAATACTTGAATTTATTACGGACTAGATAGAAAACATTTTTTTTTAATTTTAAAATTATTTTTTTTCTGGAAAAGATCTACTCTAATCGCTCCACTGGGAATCGAACCACAGAACCAGGCGAAGAAGCCAGCTGTTACATTTTATGATACGAGTAATTTTTTTATTTTTTTTTTTATTTTTTTTTAAAATAAAATATCTACACTCGTCGCTCCACTGGGCATCGAACCACAGAGCCTCCAATTGCCGCTCGATTGCCAGGTGTTACCTTTGATAATATCAGTAATTTTTAAAGGAATCTGTATTATCAGCGCAGATAATTACTATCATTCAGTATAAATATATTTTTAACACTGTAAAAATAGAAAGCAATCAGTTAAATTTTTAAATAACAGACAATACGTCAATTCATTACTGACAAGATAGAAAGAATTTTGTTTAAAGTTTTAAAATTAAGTATTTTCTAAAAAAAGATCTACTCTCGTCGCTCCACTGGGAATTGAATCACAACACTTCCGATTGCCACTCGGGTGCTTTCCCATTAAGCTATTGAAAGAACAATCTTTTTTCAGGAATACATGCTGTCTGAGGCCAGATGTTACATTTGATGATACTAGATGAAAAAAAAAATTTTTAATTTTAAATTTTTTCTGAAAAAGATCTACTCTCAATGCCCCACTGGGAACTATTACTGATGATAATACAGATTCCTTTAAGTTACTCGTAGGATAAAATGTAACGCCTGGCTTGATTCCCAGTGGAGCTACGAGAGTTGATCTTTTTCAGAAAAAAATTAATTGTAAATTAAAAGATCTGCTGGTATCAGTTAGAACATCCAATTTTAGATGTGTCGGTTCCTTCAGGGAACTTCAATAATTAAAAAAATCTTTTTGCTGTGAAATCAGGCGTCGAACCCGCCAGGCAGGAAGTCAAAACATTTGATTTCTTCTTTTTATTTAACTTGAAAATAAATTGCCTTTTTTAATTCAGAAATAACCTTTAAGGAACTAATAACTCATCAGTTGACGATACTAAGTAATAAATAATTCTAAAAATTTAATTTAAATTGCTAATTACAAAATACAGAATAGGTGAATGCAAAACTTGAACTTACTAGTTTTTCACTAGCAGCACAAGATTCACTTCCAGGCGTTGAACATATTAAAAGGCAAATTAAAAAAATCGCGATAACCATTTTCAGACAATAATGTCATCCACTATACGATATTTTTTAGTGGCATTATATATTTTCTAGGTATGTTCTCTAACAGATTATCATTTATAAACTGAGAAAAAGCGAGAGCTCCAGTCTGCTTATGAGGAATCATTCAAGGTAATATTTGTACTGAATAAAGAAAAAAACTCATAAACATAAATATTTTTTGTTTGTTTTTATTATATTTTTAACTGCAATGTTGTAATAATTTCGTTATTAAAAATGATCCAATAGCGAACAATTTATAAAAAAAAATTCTGCAATATTTATATCGATTTTCTTAAAAACAGGAACACTGCAATTTTCTCTGTATCGCTTTGTCAGTTAGAATACTAACATTCAGCAAAAATTTGTCGTATTTTTAAATTGAGGCCAGAACTCGAAGGTATCAACAAATTCTTTTGCTTGACATATTTAAAGAGATGTCCTACTATTTAAAAATAATTTTAGAAAGATATTTATTCATGATGGGTGATCCAAAATGAAGGAAGGAAAATTTATGAATTTTTAAATAAATATCTAAATTTTACACTAAAACATATCATCTTTTGACAAAAATGTAATATTCAAACTTTTCATTGAAAAAATTAATCTTCAACAAAAAATGACGGATTTTTTAAAAAATAGTAGAATTTTTTAACTAAATGATGAATTTTCAACTAAATTTATCAATGTTCAACTGAAATAGTTGAATTTTAACCTAAAACGATGAGTTTTCAATTAAAACAATGAGCCTTCAACTGAAATAGTTAAATTTTTATCAAAACAAAGAATTATTTCTTATTAAAAAAAATGTTACTCAAAACACAAATAATTAAATTTAAAGTTAAAAAATTATTCCTGAACCAAATAGATAAATTTTTAACTAAAACTACAAAATATTCATTTGAAATAATTTTAATTTTCAGTTAAAAAGATTAACTTAAAAAAAAACTAAGTTTTTTTTCAACTGAAATTTTAAGACTTTAACTGGTATAGTTGAATTTAAAAAAAAAAAGAGTTTTTAACTAAAATTATGAATCTTTAACTAGAATAGTTAAATTTTCAGCAAAAAATTCATTTTCAGCCAAAGAAAAATTCCTAAATTTTTGTTTTAAAATTTAATTCTTAACAAAACGACAAAAATGTATTTTCAGAAAAATTGTTTAATTGTCTACTGGAATAGTTCAATTTTTAGTTGAAAAAATTTATTTTGAACGAAATAGTTATTTTTTTAACCGGAGATTTATTTTCAATTAAAGCGATGAATCTTATACAAAAACAAATTTGTTAACAAAAGAGTTTAAATTTCAAACAAGTAAATTTATTTCCAACCTAAAAGGTGATTTTTTAACTAAAATTATAAATATTTAATTGGAATACAGTAGAAATCACTTTTCTAAAATGAATAATATTAATAAAATAATAAAATGATAAAATAATTAAAAATAGTTAATTGCCAAACAGACAGTTAATTTTTTAAACAAATAGTACAATTTTTAGTTGAAGAAATTAGTTTTTAACCAAAATTAATAACAAACCGAAGAGATGAATTTTTATCTGAATTGAGAAATCTTAAAATAAAAAAAAATATTTGTATGGAAGTATTTCAGCTACCGACTAAAAACTTGAATTTTCAAACAAACAAAAAATCAATTCCTGTAGAAAAATTCAAATAGTTACATGTTTATTTAAAAAAATTTCAGTTAAAAAAAACGTTTTTTTTACTGTTTTAATTTTTAAATAAAGTTAAAATGTCAAAGAAAAATTATCTTACTTTTATATTAGAATTAGTTGAAATTAATTAAAATAGAGATTTTTTAACAAAATATATGAATTTTCTACGAAATAGTTGAATTTTCCACTAAAGAGATAGAATTTTATATAAAAATTCAAAATTTTTAACAAAATATTTCTTTTTTTAACCAAAGAAATTTTTTTTCACTAAAATGAAAAATCTTCAGATGAAAAAAAAAATTTTCATCAAAGCAGTTGAAGTATTGATCAAACAGTTAATTCATTGAAATAATAAAAATAATTTTTAACGAAAAATAGAAGACTTAAATTTTTATTTAAAAAAGATGATTTTCAATTTTTCAGTGTATTTTCTACACGAGAGTGGAATTTTTGTAAGCCAAGAAGGCAATTTTTCTACAAAATAAATTAATTTTCAACAAAAAAGTATACATTTTTAATCAAACATTTAATTTTCCAGCCTGAATTTTCAGCTAAATAGTCAAATGGTAAATTAAAAAAAATTTGCAATAAAAAAAATTAATGTTTGTCTTCAAGTTTGAACCAAGAAGTTTTTGCAACTCTTCTAAATTTGAAGTTTTCAAAATTTAAATTAAATCCTTCTAAATATTTTTAATATAAATGACACCATTTTGTCCACTTACGCACAAATTTTTAAGACATAAAAAATACATTTGATTGAAAATTAATTATTTTTGGATGACAAATTCATTTATTTGGTTAAAGATTATTTCTTTATTAAAAATTAATTTTTTTTAGCTAAAAACGTAACTGAACTTTTTTTGAAATTTTTTTCATGTAAATTTAAACTTTTTATCAAGAAATTTATTTTGTTGGCTCAAAACTTATATATTTCATCGAAAATGAACATTAATTTCTTTGCTTGAATTTTTTTAAATGAAAATTGATTCGTTAAGTTAAAATTTAACGATTCCATTTTTCGCCTACTTTTTTTTATAAATGTTTAATACTTTTGGAATGAAAATGGTTTGTTTGGTAGAGAATTTTACTATTTGCTTGAAAATTTATTTTTTCTGCTTCAAATATTATTTCACTATCCTAAAATTAAACATTTTATGTTTGTTAAAAATTTATCTTTTTAGTTGAAAATTCATCTATTATTTAGTTAAAAATTTGTCTTTGTTGGTACAAAGTCATACTGGTTTGGTTGAAACATTTTTTTTTCTAAAAAATTTATCTTTTTTAGTTCAAAATTCATCTATTTTGTTGGATGTTTTTCTTTTTTTTGTAGAAAATTAAATATTCATCATTTAAGTTAAACGATTATTTCTCTAGTTAAAAAATTAACAAGTTTTGTTCAAATTTCTTTTTTTTATAATTTTTTTTACAATAAAATCGTAGCATTCTTAACCAAAAGAGATTAATTTGCAAGCCAGAAAGACGAATTTTCAAGAAAATATTTCATTTATAATTAAGAAATTTTTTCAGCCAAGAAAGAAAAAAAGTTGGACCCAAATTATAATTGTAGGGGATGAATAGTCTTGCATACAAAATAAAAATTTCAAATAAACTTCTGACAATTTTGAAAGTAAAATGTTTTGAATCGATCGAATAATTCCTAAGAATTTTTTAGATCTTTGAAAATAAAAAATTGCTCTTAAATCTTTGAGATTTTTATCACAACTTGAGAAACTTTTGAAACTTTTTAAAAAGCTTCGAAATTTTTGTCGAAATTTTCAAAAATTCACATTATGTTTGGAATTTTTGTAAATCATTTTTAATTTTAAATTATTCTTTAATTATTTCCCAAATATTGAAACCTTCTAAATATCTTTTCATATTTTTTTTTATTTCTCCCAAAAATTCCTCAAATCCTCAAATAAAAAGAATTTCTTTATAATCTTCCAGATTCTGTTTGATTTTTTTAAAATATTTACATTCTTTTTAATATTCTCTTAAAATTCATTTTTCAAAATAAAAATCAGTTCCATTTATTCCATAAATTTTAAATAACATCTTTTATTTTCATGAATCCTTTCAAAATTCTTGAGAAGCTTTGACAATTTTAGTTTCTCGTTCAAACTTCAATAATTTAGCTGAAAATTGGTCCTTTTTAATTGAAAATTCAACTATTTCGTCTAAAATTACCGTATTTTGTTAAAAAACCGACTTTTGTGGCATAAAATGAGATTTTATAAATAACTTTTCCGACAATGTAAAATTTTTTAATTGGAAAATTCCCGAATAAGGAAATTCTGGAATAATTTCCGCAGAATAAAAATATCAAATAATAAAACTTCCGCAAAATAAAATTCCCGGCTCTTAAAATTCTCTAATCGCAAAATTTCCCAATGATAAAGTTCATAAATAATCAAATTCTCTAATCAGAAAATTTCCGTATTCAAAATTTCTCAATAATAAAATTTCCGAATAATAAAATTCTTGAATAATTAAATTCTCTAATCGGAAAAATTCCGTATACAAAATTCCGGAATAATAAAATTTCCCAATACCAAACTTTCCCAATAATAAAATTATCCAATAATAAAATTTCCGAAAAATAAAATTCCTGAAGAATAAAATTCTTGAATAATATAATTTCCGAATACAAAATTTCCTAATAATAAAATCACCGAATAATAAAATTTCCGAAAAATAAAACTCCTGAATAATAAAATTATGTAATCTGAAAATTTCCGAAAAATAAAATTCCTCATTAATAAAACTGCCGATTAATAAAATTCTCGAATCGGAAAATTTCCATATAAAAAATTCCCGAATAATAAAATTTCCCAATGCCAAACTTGCCGAATAATAAAATTACCCAATAATAAAATTTCTCGAAAAATAAAACTCCTGAATAATAAAATTCTCTGATCGGACAATTTCCCGAACAATGAAATTCTTGAGACATTTAATTTCCGAATAACAAAATTTCCGAATAATAAAATAAACAAATAATAAAATTTCCGCAAAATAAAATTCCCGAATAATAAAATTCTCTAGTTGGCAAATTTCCGAATAATTAAATTCCCGAATGATAAATTGTCCCAATAATAAAATTCTCTTGTTAGGAAATTGCCGAATAATAGAATTCCCTAATTAGAAAATTTCCGAGCAATACAATTACCTAATAACAAAATTTCTGAAAAATAAAATTCCTGAATAATAAAATTTCCCAATGCCAAACTACCCGAATAATCAAATTACCCAATAATAAAATTTCCGAAAAATAAAACTCCTGAATAATAAAATACTCATATTGGACAATTGCCCGAATAATAAAATTCATAAGAAATATAATTTCCGAATAACAAATTTTCCGAATAATAAAATAACCAAATAATAAAATTTCCGAAAAATAAAATTCTGTAATTGGGAAATTTCCGAATAATAAAGTTACCGAATAAAAGAATTCCCGAATTAGGAAATTTCCGAAAAATAACATTACCTGATAATAAAATTTCTGAAAAATAAAATTCTCGTATAATAAAATTCTGTAATTGGGAAATTTCCAAAAAATTAAATTCCCGAACGATAAATTTTCCGAATAATAAAATTCTCTTATTAGGAAATTGCCGAATAATAAAATTTCCGAATTAGAAAATTACCGAGAAATAAAATCCCCGAAAAATAAAAATACCGAATAATAAAATTTCCGAAAAATAAAAATTCCCAAATAATAAAATTCTCTAATTGGGAAATTTCAGAATAATAAAATTCTCTTATTGGGAAATTCCCGAATAATAAAATTTCCGAATAGGAAAATTTCCGAATAATAAAATCCGCGCGTTGGAAATTTCTTGAGAATTTATATTATTACCGAATTTGAAAAATATTGGCAGGATATTGCTAAATTATAAAATATCCGAACTAGAAAATTACGGAATATGAACAATTTAAACTTTTTTCATAAACAAAGTGAATTGTAATATAATTTAATTTTTAACCGTTTAATTAATTTTATTAATAAAAAAATTTAACGTGGCATGTTTTATAATTCGTCAATTTTGTTGATGGTAATTTTATTATAAGAAAATTTTTGGAATTGATCATATAATAAACTGTCAGGAATATTTATATTTGGGAATTTTCTTATTTTCGTACTGTATTTTTCATGAATTTTGTAATTCGGGAATTTTACAGTGTCGGAAATTATATTTTTCGGGATATTTCAGACTTCCCGAAAGTTAAACCTACTTTTTTAAAACTGTTCTTTCCACTTAAATGTTCAGTTTTCTCAGTTAAATAATTATCATTTTAGTTGAAAAAGCATCTTTTAGGTTGGAAGTGAATTTACTTGGCTGAAATTCAAATTCTTTTGTTTTAAATAATTTTTTGTCTTGAAGATTCATAATTTTAATTAAAAATTAAAGAATTTAACTATTTTATTGAAATTTTTTGTTGAAAATTATTATTGTGTTAAACTGAAAAATTCATCTATTAAAAATTTCTCTTCCTTGGGTGAACATTTATTTTTTAAACTAAAAACATAATTATTTCAGTTTTGGTTAGCAATTTATCAGTTTTTAGTCAATTTTTTTTTGAGTGAGAGAATTCAACTATTGTAGTTAAAGATTCATTAGTTCAGTTGAAAACTCATCTTTCCAGTTTTAAATATATTTCGTATTTAATTTTAATAATTTTAATAATTTTATTAATTTTAATTTTAATTTATAATTCGTATTTGTGAACAAGTTGTATTTTTTTGTAGAAAATTAAACTTTTATTTGAAAATTAAGTTTATTGTTTAAAAATTCATCTTTTTGGTTCAAAATTCAACTATTCCAGTTGAAGATTCATCATTTTTGTTCAAAATTTACCACTCAGGTTGTTAATTAATTTTTTTAAATAAATATACAGCTATTCCATTTTCTGTTCAACAAAATTTTTTAGCTACAAATTTATTTATTCGTTTCAATATTTGTCTTCTTTAATTGATAATTCAAATATTTTGTTAAAAAATCAGGTATGTTGTGGTAAAATGGTATTTTTTGGAATAAAATTATTGTTTTAATTGAACATTTATCTGATTTTTTAAAATTCATCTTCCCTTCTTTAAATTCAACTATTCGAGTTGAAGATTCGTCATTCTAGTTGAAAATTAATTTTTTAAAATAAAAATGTGACTATTTCATGTTCTCTTTAAAATTCTACTGTTTTTATTTCAAAATTCGATTATTTGGTTGAATATTAGTCCTTTTTAATTGATAATTCAGTTATTTCGTTAAAAATTCATTTCTTTTGTTGACAAATTTTATTTTTTGGTACAAAGTTCACCTTTTATTTGAAAATTTATTTTATTGTTTAAAAATTCATCTTTTTGTTTAAATTCAAGTATTCCAATTGAAGATCATAATTTTAGTTTCAAATTAATGAATCATGTTGATGATTTATTTTCTTAAATAAAAATGTAACTAGTCCATTGTCTATTAAAAATTATTTTTTTTAGTTGAAAATTTGAGTATTTGGTTGAAATTTGTCTATTTTGCTGTTGAAAATTATTATTTTTTTAAATTCCAACGTCAATTATTTTGTTGAATACCTCCCTTCTTTAGTTTTTAAATTCAACTATTTCATTACAAATTCATGTATTTTTTGTAAAATTGTATTTTTTCGTAGAAAATTAATCCTTTTATTTGAAAATTAATCTTATTGTTTGAAAATTCATCTTTTTGGATTAAAATTCCACTGTTCCAGATAGAGACATTGATTTTTTTAATTATATGTAAATATTAAACTTTCTGTTGAAATTTTTTTTAGTTCAAAATTGTGTTATTTGGTTGAGTTCATCTATTTCTTTAAAAATTTATTTAGTTTGCGAAAATTTTATTTTTTGGCAGAAATTTAATCTTTTATTCTTATTGTTTTAAAATGCATTAGTTATGTTGATAATTAATTTTCTTAAATAAAAATTCAACAATTCCATTTTCTGTTGAAGATTTTTTTTAAATTAAAAATTCGATAATTTGGTTGAATATTCGTCATTTTTGTTTAAAATTCGAGTGATAGAGTTTAAGATTCATAAAGTTATTTCAAAATTAATTAATTTTGCAATTTTTTCCTCTGCTGTGTTAAAGGGTGTTTAGATTGACCGTCAAAAATTAAAATAAGCCTTTGAATTTCGCGGGAAATATGAATACGTTACTTTAAGTTGACCGGGAAAATTTAAAACCTGACCGGGAAAAACCGGGAATTTGAAATCGTTGGCCAAACACCACTCAGAATTATCAAATTGACAGTTGGACATTGCAAATAAATAATTTTAAACGTTCTTATAAATAATCTTTTACAATAATTTAAATATTTTTAATAATCTTTCTCCTTTTTTCCATGCAAAAGAAAAAAAGTTAAGGGAAGTCAAAAAACCTTCCAATCTGCACCTGAGTATTATATCATTACTCATAATTGTTCGAAAATTAACTTCGAATTTTCAAATAGTTGCATGTTATAAATCTTGACGAGATTTCGCAAACTTGGATCGAAATATTATCTCCACTTGCGTCAATTGTCACGTTTAGAGATATCTATTTATCCTCCCCCCAGGGTGGATGTCCCTTTATTAACAATATTTACCCACTTAAAACGTCGCATTCAATAAATTCACTTACGTCAGTTTGATTAATGATCATTCTTCTGTACATAAAAATGGTCTCATCGCTAGACATTTTGCAAACAAAGTTACATTATATAAAGCCTCATCTATATCGTTTTTAATTAGAGTGTATCCAGCCTGCCTCAATTCGTTTCAAGAATGTTTAAACAAATTTATTTTAATCTTTTAATTCTCGGGGCTCTTCTCTTCCAAGTCTGGGCTTCGTTCGATGAAACTCGTAAGTGCGCTTTCGTCCAATTTTTTTTTTAATGCAAGCGAAGGCTCGGAAAACAGAAACGAACGAGCGCTCGAGCAGTCGCCAGGAGTGGGTATGACGCACAGAAAACGCGACGAAAGAGAAAACGGATTTCGTTCTCTCTTTCGTCGCGTTTTCTTTTTCGTCACGTGTTTTCTTTCTTCGAGTATTTTTCTTTCTTCCGTTTTCTGCGCGTCATCCCCACTCCTAATTACAGCTTGAGCGCTCGGTCGGTTCTGCTTTCCGAGCCTTCATAATGATAACTATATATTTGTTAAAAGTTTTCGAATACAAAAATTTAAACCAAAATTAGATTCTGATGCAAGAAAGAAATAAGTTGTAAATACAGGTATGTCCAAAAGAAATTTATAACTTTTTTTATGTTAAAAGATTTTTACAACTGTTTTTGAAAATTACTTAATAAATCAAAAAAAATTGAATCTCTTAAAAAATTCCCAAATCTTTAAAAAAATATTAGAGTTTTTGGTTTGGTTTTTATAATTCTGCAAAATATTACAGATGGTTACAAAGATTTACAAATGATCTGACCATTGCACATATTGCAAATAGTGTTATATAAAGCGAGCTCACTATAATTTTCAATGAGTGTCGAGACTGCCTAAATTCGTTTCAAAAATGTTTAACTAATTTTATTTTTATTTCCTAATTTGCTGTTTGGGCTTTATTCGAAAAAAATAGTAAGTGCGCTTTCGTCCAATTTTTTTTTTTTTTTGTAATACAAGCGAAGGCTCGGAAAACAGAAATGAACGAGCGCTCGAGCAGTCGCCAGGAGTGGGGATGACGCCTAGAAAACGCGACGAAAGAGAAAACGGATTTCGTTCTCTCTTTCATCGCGTTTTCTTTTTCGTCACGTGTTCTCTTTCTTCGAGTATTTTTCTTTCTTCCGTTTTCTGCGCGTCATCCCCACTCCTAACTACAGCTTGAGCGCTCGTTCGGTTCTGCTTTCCGAGCCTTCATAATGATAACTATATATTTGTTAAAAGTTTTCGAATACAAAAATTTAAACCAA
>JAWWLR010000128.1:30697620-30709097 GCA_035041075.1 Acraspis erinacei | reverse complement strand
TAATTAAAATGGCTTAAAATGGTCATTTTCATATTTTTTGAAATTTTGTAAATGCTATAACTCTGGTAATTTTTGGTTTAATGAAAAAAGTCGTGCGGATAAATTGTTTGAATTTTTTAATACTACAAATATCCGTATATAAAATATTTGAATTTACAAAAAGTGGTCTCAAAAGTATTTAAAATGCGCCCACTTATTGACTTTTTATCCAAAATTTTACACAAATCTAATACCTTCTCTGACGAGAATGTAATAAATATTTAGCGCAAAGTGCAATAGTTACATTTTTAGATAATAAATTTAATATTCGACAAAATATTTTAATTTTCGACGGAAGAAATGAATTTTCAACTGCAAAATATAAATTTGTAACCAACAATAAAACACTTAAATTTTAAATTTAAAAAATCAGTTTTGAACAAATAAAAAAAACTGAATTTACTATAGAATAGTTTAATGTTTAAACAATGAAGTAAATGCACAAACAAAAAAAATAATATTATATAAAAAGATAAATTTTTAACGTTATAGTTGAATTTTCAGTTAAAAAAGATCATTTTTTTAACAAAAAATGGAATTCTTACTTTTTCAGTAAACAAAAAACAAGTAAAAAAATATTTTTATTTTAAACCAACAGATGAATTTTCAAACGAAATAGTAGAATTTGTCAACTAAGAAAATAATTTCTTAACCAGAAATGGTATAGTTTACTTTTAGCTCAAAAAATAATTTAAAACAAAAAAACGTATTTCAAAAATATACTTGCATTTTTATCAAAAACATAATGAATTTTTATGAAAAATATTAATTTTCAAACGAGAAGAAAAATTTTATACCATAAATACGAATTTTCATTTAAAAAAAAAGACACTTTTTAATTGAAAATGTAGTTTATACTCAAGTTTACAGTTGAAAAAAATAAGTATACACAAAAGAAAAACAAAAAATGAAAACGAGTCTTCAAGATAAGAAATGAATTTTCAACTAAAAATAAAAATTTTTCAAGCAATCGCGAAAGCAATGTCTAATAAAAATGTTCAATTTTCAATCATCATGCTATTGAAAAAAAACGATTTCACTTCACTAGTCGACAAAATAAAATTAGAACTCAAAGAATTTTAACAATTTTTTTACCAGTTTTGGTTGAGTTAAATCCTCTTTTGTTTTAAACGTTTATTAATATATTTTTGTTTGAAATTTTTCTGATTTGGTTGAAAATTAACTTTCCTGATAAAAATTCAAAAAATTTGTTGATATTTTTTTCTGTATTAATTTAAAAATCTTGTTTGGTGGAAAATTGATTTTTTGAACTGAAAATGTAATTTTTCAATTTTTTCTTAAAAATGTATCCTTTTTAGTTAAAAATTCCAATATGTGGTGGAAAATTTATCTTGATTAGTAGAAAATTATTCTTCTCGTTTGAAAATTCATTTATTTTTGTTAAAAATTCATTTCTTTGGTTGCAAACAAACTGTTTTGTTGAAAATTAATTTTCTTTTGGCGCTCGATTTTTTATAAAAAAATTAAAATTATGCCTCACATTCTGACTGAAGATTCAAACGGCAAGCGAGAGGAATTTATCTGCATTTTGTTGATGGTATAGGAGAAAAAAATTATGATTACAAAATTAATTTTTATGTTCATTAATCCGAATTAATTGGACGATAAAAACAATGAAATCGCCATCATAAATATTTTAAAAAATATTAATTTTCCCTAAAAGCAAAAAAAATTATACCCTTTTTTGACCTCGGATAACAAAACGAATTACCCGAAAGATATAAAGGAGAGTTTCAAATTAAATTTACAACCAAGGGAAAAGTGTCAAAGGCAAAAACTTTCATTCAAAATTCTCGAATGTACAAGGGTGGTCCATTTCGATATCAATGAAAAAGTTTGACATTTTTAGAAACCAAATTTCAATATATATATAAATATATATTTTAAGGGTCGTAAATTAAAATTTTTCAGTAAATTTGGAATCGTCGGGAAAGTGTCCAATTTTATAAAAGCTGCCCGTGTATCACGCCTGCTAACACTTACTGTCAATTTTAATATAAAATTAAAACAGTTTACCATTTGCGAAGCCAAGATTTAAAAAAATATTACGCAATGAATGTAACAAAATTTGAAATTAAATTCCGGGTTATCGGAAAAATATAAAATTTAAGAAAATGTGCCTCGGTCAATAATTTTAATATGTGCAAGATAAAAAAGTGTCCAATTTTACACAAGTCAAATAATCAAAAATCTAATAAATTTGTTTATACTTCTGGGAAACACTTTTGATTGGAGAAAAAAATTACCACGTTCAATTTTAATGAAAAATAAAAAAACGAGTCAAATATTTGACAAAAATATTATTATTAATTATATTTTCACTGAAAATATAACGATTTTATTTTTCGTTGAAACTATCTTTTTTAATAAAAAATTCAACTATGTAAATTGAAAATTCATGTATTTTGTTGAACATTCGTCTTTTTTGGAACAAGAATATTCTGTATGTGTTTAAGTTCATTTTTTGTTTAAAAATTGAACTAGTTTGCTAGAAAATTCAATTTATTATCCGACAATTTTACTATTCAATTTTTGGTTGAATATTTATTCTTTTAAGATTAAAATTAATATCTGAATTTGAAAATGTAATAATTTTATTGGTCATTGTTTTAGTTTTGATTGCAAATTGATCGTTTTCAGTTGAAAATTAATTCTTTTGGTTGAAAACTCTTTTTTTGTAGAAATTAATTTTTTCAAATGAAAGCTTAAGTAAATACTATAATTTTCAGTTAGAAAATGCTTTTTCAGTTGAAAATTCTACTTTTTTGTAGAAAATTTTTCTTCTTCCTTGAAAATTGATATTTTTGGTAGAAATTCGTTATGTTGTTATTCAAAATAATAATTGAACTATTCCATTTCTGGCACTTTTTTAGTTGACAAATTCAACTATATGGTTCAAAATTGTCCATGTATTTTTTGGAACTTCGTATTTTTCGTTAAAATATTCTTCTTCTTGCTAGAAAATGGTTCCTTGTTTACGAAAGTTTCAAAAAAGAATTTAGAAAAGTTGTTATTTCTTCAGAGGATTTTTCAAATTGTTTTTAAAAGTTCCTTACCAAATCAAAAATTTTTTTTAATCTCTTAAAAAATTATAAAATCTCCAAATCTCGTATAAAATTATTAGAGTTTTTTCGCATTTTTTTCTCATTCTGCGAAAGATTAATGATAATGATTCTACCATTTTTTTACAAAAGGGAAATGGCAACTATCTTTTTCTTATAGGTTTTTGAATACAAAAAGTGAGGATAAAATTAGATTCTGCGAAAAGGAAGGAACAAGTAATTAATTATTAATTAATTAATTAATTATTTCAAATTAGTCGAAAATTAATTTAGAACTTTTTTTATTTTAGTGAAATTTCCAAACATTTTAAAAAAATTCCTTATCTCGCCACAAATATATTTAATCTCTTAAAAATTTATAAAATTCTTAAATATCTTAAAAAATTTTTTGTTTTTGTTTTTTTTTAATTCTGCAAAATATTAATGATAATACTGTGGTAAATACAAATGATCTCATTATTACACATATTGCAAACATTTTTATGTAAAGCGAGATCACTATCACTTTCAATGTTTGTCCAGAATGCCTTAATTCGATGCAAAAATGTTTAAGCAATTTTATTTTAATTTCTTAATTTTCGGGCTGGGCTTCGTTCTAAGAAAATAGTAAGTTTGCGTTCGTGCCTTTTTTTTGAATCACTAAATGCAAATGAAGGCTTCACCGGACGAGCCCTCGAGCAGTAGTCAGGAGTGGGGATAACGCTCAGAAAACGCGACGAAAGAGAGAACGAATTCCGTTTTCTCTTTCGTCGCCTTTTCTGCGCGTCATCCCCACTCTTAGTTTCAGCTCGAACGCTCGTTCCGTAGTTTGAAAGATTTTAAATTTGTCTAAAATAAAATTGATATTTTTTTAAAATAAAAATAAAAATTTATTTCATGATTAATAATGTATAGAAGCAATAATTTTTCTAATACAAATCATAACTATCTTTCTTTTAAAAGTTTTGAAATAGAAAAAAAAAAATTAACTTCGAGTCTTGAAAAGATACAAATTCCAAATAGTGTTTTAAGGATTTCTGACGTGTCGAAAAATAATTTTAAAAAAATATTCCTAATATCTTAAAAAATTTGGAAGTTTCTAATTATCATTTAAAATTGTTTAAAATGTTCGTTAATTTGTTTTTAAATCCTGCGAATGATTATTGATGTTTCGGTAAACAGAAATGGTCTGATCATTACACATATTGCAAACAGAATTATATTATGTAAATCGTGATCTCTATCATTTTCCATTAGACTGTATCCACACTTTCTAAATTCGTTTCCGACGTGTTTAAACAATTTAATTTTAAGTGTATTTTTTTTAAATACAAACAATAACTGTCCACTTGTTAGAAGTTTTTTAATACAACAGGATTTTCTAAAATATTTTAAAAAATCGAGTTAGTATAAAAAAACATTTCATTTTAAATTATAAGATATTTTCAATTTATTACAAAACTCTAAATTTTCTAAATATCTCCTAAAATTATTTTAATTTTCCGTAGATTTTTTTTTAAATCCTGCGAATGATTTATGATAACTCTTCTGTAAATACGAAGGTTTTAAATATTGTTCAATCCCACAAATATAGAAATTACTTACAAGAAAATAAGTATAATTAGTTTATTTTTAAACTTAAATAAATATAAATTTCATAAGGTTATTGCCATAATTAGAAGCGTTTTTTGTAATATTTGAGATGTTTCAAAAGAGAATCTAGAAGATAAAGAAAAATTTATTTTACATGAATTTATAAAATATTAGAAAAAATTCGAACCTTTTTAAAAGAAATTCAGGAATTGTCGAAGTTTTAAATAACTAAAAAATATTTGATAAATGTTCGGAAATGCTTGCAAGTTTTTAAATACTTTTAATCTATTCAAAAATTTCTAAATTTCTAGAAATAGTTTTAACCGACTTAATTTTTGTAAATTTTGTTTATTCATTTGAAACCTTTCAAAATTCTTTTATAGCTTCGAAAGTTTTGGTTTGAAATCTTTTTAAAAAATCTGAATTTTTTAAAATCTTTTAGAGATTTTAATTCTTTGTCAATATTTTCAAATCTTATAAATTTAAGGAAATCTTTTGAAATGCTGTGAAATCTTTTTCAAATTTCTCCTAAATTTCATTTTTCCAGAAAAAAAACTATAAAAATTTTCATAAAGCCTCAAAAAATTATTTTTCTTGAATCCCTTAAAAAGTGTATAAACCTTCTAATATTTTAAAATTATTCAAGTTTCCCGTGATTTTTTTCTAATCTGCAAAATTAACAAAAAAATTATTTTTCAGGTTCAAAATAGAAATTATTTTAATTTTTCCTAGGAACCTAAAGAGTTTCTTCATTTTATTGAAACCTTACAAAATTTCTCAAATATCTTATAATTTTTTATTATTTTTGAATCTCTTGAATAAACAATAATTATTTGTTAGATAATAAAATATCATCAAAAATTATTAGAATTTCCTCTTAACTTTTATTTAAATTCTGCAAATGATTAATGATAATGCTTCTGTAAATATTTTTTTAAAATATTTTTTTGTATCCACACAAATATTGAAATTACTTAAAAAACAAGGAGTATTATCAGTTTTTTTTAAATATATAAAGATAAATTTTATAACATTATTGACAAAGTTATAAAAAGTTTTTGAATATTTGAGATGTATTAGAAAATATTATATTACAAAATATTCTAATATTCTAATATTAGAAATATTAGAAAAAATTCGAGCCTTTTTAAAAAATATTTAGAATTGTTCAAAGTTTGAAAGAAATAAAAAGTATTTGATAAATTTTCGAAAACGCTTACAAATTTTAAAATATTTTTAAATTATTCAAGAACTCCTACATTACTATAAATATTTTCAGCTGACTTGAATTTTCAATAAAATTTAAAAAAATTATTCTTAATATAAAAAAATTGTTTTCAAATCTTCTAAATTTTCATAGTAATTTTAAGAAAATTTGTTTATGCGCTTGACACCTTTAAAAATGCTTTTAAAGCTTTTAAAGTTTTGGTCTGAAATAATTAAAAAAATCTGCATTTTTTAAAAGTATATTACGGTTTTTAATTATTTTTTTACTCTCTTTGAATTTTCTAAATATTTCTTGGAATTACTCGATCTTATTTTTTATTTTTTAATCTTACCAAAATGAAACATTTTGATTAACAACTTTCTGTCATTTCTTTTTTGAAATTTGAAGAAATATTTTTTAGTTCCTTTTAAAGTTCATTTTTTTAAGTTGTTCGAATTTTTCCTGAATTTTTTTTTTAATCCTGCAAAATTGAAAAAAAATCCAAAAATCTTTTCGATTCTTCTTTGAAAATCTTAGATATTCTTTAAAGTGTTTGAAATTCTGGTTGAATATTCTCTTGAAATTAATTTTTCAAATTAAAAAATCGCTTTAATTTTTCCTAAAATCTTAAATTATGTATTATGGAAAAATGTTGTCTCAGATTCTTTGACACCCATTTTCAAAATCTTAGAAAAATATTTAAAATATTTTGTAATCATTTTTCTCTCAAAATTGAGAAAAAAATCTTTTGAAATTTTCCCATGAATCTTAAGAAAATTTTTTCCTTTCTCTTAAATAAACAATAAATCTTTTTTTAAACAAAATATCCTCAATCCCTAAAAAAATTTTAAATTCCTAAGTATCTCTTAGAATTATTAAAATTTTTCATTAATTTTTGTGTAAATTCTGCAAATGATTAATGATAACGCTTCTGCAAATACAAATGGTCTGATCATTACACATCTTGCATACAGAGTTATATTATATAAAGCGAAGATCACTATCATTTTTAAGAAGATTGTATCCAGACTGCCTGAATTCATTTAAAAAATGTTCAAAAAATTTTATTTTAATTTATTAATCCTTAGTTTTTTTCTCTTCCATGTTTGGGCTTCGTTCGAAGAAAATAGTGAGTGCTCTTTTGTGCAATAATTTTTGAACGTGTACTTTGTTAAAAATAATACAATTTTAATTAACTGATTTTTTAAATAATTATTTATTGAGCATTTTATAATTTTATGAATTTAAAATTAAAATTAAATTTATTATAATTTTTTTCGATTTTAGGGGATACATAACTTTCACTGCAAAATAAAAGTTTCGAATAAGTACTTATTTTTTGAAAGTTTTTAAACACTTAAATTGTAGCTTGAAAAGGATTCTGCCTTGAAAATTCAAGAATTTGATTGTAATTTTTTTTTATTAATCTTTTTATGAAGAAATTCCATGTGTTTGAAAAATGCAACGGTCTGGTTAAAAATTTATCTTTTTTGTTAAAAAATAAATTTTTGGTTAAAAAATCGCATCTTCAGCTTGAAAATTTAAAAATTTGGTGGAAAAATCAACTATTTTGTCAATATTTGAACTCAATCATTTGGTGAAAATTTCTTAGTTGAAAATTAAACTATTTCATGGAGAAATTTTCAGTTTTAGTTGTCAATTTAATTATTTGGTGAAAATTCCAAAATTTGATTAAAAAATCGTTTTTTTTTTTTAAGTTTCATCGTTTTTTATTTAAAATTTAATTTATTATGGATTGAAATGTTAAATATAACATTTTTGTTTGAATTTTTTCAATTTTTAAAGTTATTTTTTAAAATATTTTTCAATTTTTTCAGTTTGAAAATTTTTAATTTGTTACAAAAATCAACTTTTTGGTCAATATTCAAACTACTTTATTAAAAATTTACGTTTTATTTTAGGATTTGCTACTTTCGTTAAAAATGCATTTATTTGGTAAAAACCTGAACTATTTTGTTTTAAATTTTATTCTTCGAGGTTGAAAATTAATTTTTTAAGTGAAAATAATTAATGATTTCCAGTTTTTGTTGAAAATGTATATTTCAAAGTTGAAAATTAAACTATTTGATGGAAATATTTTCGTTTTTAGTTGAAAGTTTAATTTTTGAAGAAAATAAAATATTTGGTTAAAAATTATTTTTTTAGGGTTAGGCTTTTTTGATTTAAAATTATATTTATTTTGGAATCAAAAGTTAAATATAACATATTTGTTTGACTTTTTCAATTTTTTAAGTTATTTAAAAAAATATTTTTCAATTTTCTTAGTTATTTAAAAAAATATTTTTCACATTTTTCAGTTTTAAAATTTAAAATTAGTATAAAAATCAAGTATTTGGTCAATATTCGAACTACTTTATTAAAAAAAAAACTTTTTTATTTTAGGATTTGTCACTCGTTAAAAATTCATTTATTTGGTAAAAAACTGAACTATTTTTTTTTATTTTATTCTTCGATGTTGAAAATTAACTTTTCAAATGACAATAATTTAGATTTGCCAGTTGTTGCTGAAAATGTATATTTTTAAGTTCAAAATTAAACTATTTGATGGAAATATTTTCGTTTTTAGTTAAAAATTTAATTTTTGGTGAAAATAAAAAATATGATTAAAAATTAGTTTTCTAGATTTAGGGGTTTTTGATTAAAAAATTAATATTATTATGGATTAAAATGTCAAATATAACATATTTGTTTGACTTTATCAATTTTTTAAGTTACTTTAAAAAATATTTTTCAAATTTTTAAGTTGTTTTAAAAAATATTTTTTACATTTTTTAGTTTGAAAATTTAAAATTGGTTTAAAAAATCAACTATTTGGTCAATATTGGAATTAATTTTTTAAAAATTAATTTTTTTGTTTTTATTTTTATTAATGTTTCAAATGAAAATAATTTAATTTTTGCAGTTTTTTTTGAAAAAGTATATTTTTAAGTTGAAAATTAAACTATTTGATGGAAATATTTTAGTTTTAGTTGAAAATTTAAGTATTTCTTAATAATTAAAAAATTTAGTTAAAAATTAGTTTTTTGGACTTAAGCGTTTTTGATTTAAACTTAAATTTATTATGGATTGAAATACCAAATATAACATTTTTGTTTGACTTTCTCAATTTTTAAAGTTATTTTAAAAATATTTTTTAAATTTTTCAGTTCGAAAATTTAAAATTTGATAGAGAATTAAATTTTTTGGTCAATATTCCAACTACTTTCTTAAAAATTAAGTTTTTTATTTTAGAATTTGCCACTATAGTTAAAAATTAATTTATTTGGTGAAAAATTTAAGTATTTTGTTTTAAATTTTATTCTTTGAGGTTGAAAATCAGTTTTTCACATGAAAATAATTCGACTTTTCCAGTTTTTGTTGAAAATGTAAATTTCTAAGTTGAAAATTGAACTATTTAAACATTTTTCGTTAAAATATTAACTATTATATTTTTTATTGAATTTGATAATGTTAGATATTTATTTTTTTCGTTGATGATTTATATTTTTAGTTACAAATTAATCTTGTTTGTTAAAAATTAAACTACTTTTTTGAAAATTTCTTTATTTGGCTCAAAAATAAATTTCTTTAACTAAAAATGTAACAATATGATTGAAAATTTAAATCTGAGCGAAAATTATATTTTTTGTTAAGAATTCATATTTTTCATTTGAAAATTCAAAAATTAGGTTGAAGCACTAAAAATTCATATTTTTAAATGAAAATCCAATTATTCCATTTTTGGTTAAAATTTATCTTTTTCATTTTAAAATTTAAATGTTTGAAAATTGATGTACTTTGTTGACAATTCGTCTATTAAAATTAATCTTTTTTCGAAATTTCATTTTTCATTATTAAAAATGTAACTATTTTGTTTGCATTGTTTTTTAATCAACTTTTTTTGGTTCAGTTTATTTTTTTTATTAAAAATAAAAATATTTTTCTTGGTTAAAATGTTAACTCTCACATTTTTTTAAATCCTGTATTAAAGATAAAATTAGGTTTTGAGATTTGAAAATATTTGGTGAATTTTCAAAAATTGAAACATTTCAAAAAAATTTGAAATCATGAAAATGTTTGCAAATCTATTTAAACATTCTCTTAAATTTATTTTTTTAATCTTAATATATCCTGCAATAAAGTTGTCGACATTATAAAACATCCGTATTGTAAAATTTTATACACAGGCAAATACCGGAATCATAAAATTCGAATTCTGAAAAAAGTAAAAAAAAAGTTAAATAATATAATATTGAATAATAAATAAAATACTTTTATTTAATAGACATATTTTTTCTTGTATTTATTATTTTTAGAAATTTTATTCTGAAGCATATTTTTTTAAATCGACATTTTTATATGTGGTATTTTCTATTATCGGCTGGTCTACAGTTTTCAAAATTTTCTCTTTGGAATATTTTCTTTTTCATAAATTCTCTTTTTCTAAATTTTTGAATCAGCAATACATTTTTTTTAAATGTTCATAAATCTATTTCTTTTCTAAAAGTTGAAAGCTTTATACGTTTTACATTATTATTGAATCGTTTCAAAACTTTCAAATTTTGCTGAAAGCTTTATAAAAAATTAAATAATTATTATGCTTTAAAATATATTTTTTTAATTCTCCTTAAATTCATATTCTAAACTATAAAATAATTTGAAATTTTTCAATTTATCTTAAACAATTTTATTTCTCCTGAAACTTTTTAAAATTCTTTAAAAGCTTCTAATTTTTTATGAATTCTTAAAATATTTTTATTTTATTTCAAACTTTTTAAAATATTTTAAATTATTTTTCAATAATTTTATAATTTCTAATCGTTCAATTAATCTTTTTCTCTAAACTTTAAACATTTTTTTCAATTTGTACTTTATTATCTCGAAAGATAATATTAATTTCTTCGTTTAAGAATATTTAAGTAAAAAATTTGTGCGGAATATTGTTATTATATAACAAGAGTTATCGCCAACGGATCAGCAAATACAAAGCTGTACAAATTTATGGACACTGTGAAGGTCACCAGATATGTAAAACAAATTGGCATCCATGAAAATATTGAAATTACGAAATTAAAAATTGTTTAAACATATTCCACCAAACAGAATTAATTATTTATTAAATCATTTGCCTCGAATCAAACATTTAGAGAGAATTTAGTATTCAAAAATGTGTTATAATAGATTCTTAAATATTTTACTGATACAAAATTAAAAAATAATCCAATTTTTATCAAAAATTGGATTAATTGAAAAAATTAGTTGAATTTTTAACTAAAGAAAATTAATTTTAAATAAAAATATAATAGTTGATATTGTAAGAAAAACAATTTTTTATTATCTATAAATAAAAGACAGTTGCCTGGAACTATAAATATTTAGTTTTGCAATATAAAATGCAATATTCGATATTTGAACACACACAAAATTTCTTATTTAAATAAGAAAGACTTAAATTTTGCTGAATGAAAAAATATTATTTTCAATAAATTAGTTGAATTATCGAGCTGAAATTATAAATTTTTAATAAAAGCAGAATAATTTTCAATTAAACTAAAATTTATTCATTCTTACATACT
>JAWWLR010000128.1:30678768-30693148 GCA_035041075.1 Acraspis erinacei | reverse complement strand
TGCTTAAAAACTGCAAACTTAGCTTGCAGCTATTAAGTTAAATTTGACCAAACTTGCCCCTCGAACCCAAAAAATCACCCTCTGTTTCCATCGTACCTTATAGCGATTTAACAAAAACTATATGTAAATTTAAAATTCGATTTTTAAGAACGCTTTATTGTTATTTATTGTAATTATTTTAAAGTCAAACAATAATTTTCGAAATGTTAAACATTAAAAATAATGAATCACTCGAACAATTATTATTCTGCAGTCACAATCTGAAACACAATGTGGGTTATGGGTACATTGAAGAAATGAAACCAAACTTTAGTTTGTACACAGAAAGGGCCCTTTGATTACCGATGCATAAAATACATAAAATCTAGTTTATAATATAACCGTGAGATGGCGCCACGAACTTGGAAAATTTTGACATTCATGGAGAATAGACCACCAAGATGGAGGTTACCATTTTTCATACGAAGGAATTAATTTTTCAGATATGGATTCGTAAATTGGATTAATGATGTAATTGGACACAAAATTTAGAGCGCGTGTGCGCGCGCACATGGTAGTCTAGTAATAGGAAAATATCGCTGATAAAGAGTCTCATTTATCATTTCTTCCAGCGTCGCAGATAATGAAGAAAATTTCATAAAATGTTATGTACTCGCACTTAAGGTCTCATAAATCTCCTCTCGCAATCGGACATGGTTAGAAGTGACTAATTGAAAAAGGAAAGTCCATCGTTAATCCAATTAGTTGCGCATTTGACTAATTATGAGTCAGAAGTGACAAATCTTCAATTAAGTTGGTCTTTTAATGATTAGATAAATATCTGTTATCATTTTGATTATCAATTTCAGATTTTTGTTAAAAAAAATAGACTTGAATTTTCAACCAAATATTTACACTTGTGAAAAAAATTAATTCACGGCCAAAAATAGCTGGATTTTTAAACTAGAAGATTAATTTTTCGACTTATAATGGATTAGTTAAATTTTCAGTTTACAAAAATTAATTTTAAAATGAAAAATAAAGAAAAAATTAAACAAAATAGTTCAATTTACAACAAAAAATAATAATTTTTAACCAAATCGATAAATTTTAGACCGAAATCATGAATTTTTATGCAACACCTGATTTTTCAAAGAGATAAATTTTCAATGGAAAAAGATGATTTTTTAGCCAAAAAAAATAATTTTTGAAAATAATGTTCACAATGCATTTAAATTGTAGTTCCATTAGTCTGAATTTTTAACCAAAAATGCAATTGTTATATTTTTAGTTAAAAAAATGAATTAAAAAAATAAAATTTCAATGAAAAAAGGTCAATCATTTTTAACAACATTCATGAATTTTGAACCGAATTGTTGTAATTTTGAATGAAAACGATAAATTTACTATAAAAAGTCAATTGCATAAATTTTCAGTTAAAAAATAATTAATAATAAAAATATGAATTTACAAACAAAAGATTTCAATTTTTCACCAAAATAGTTCAAGTTTCTACCAAAAAGTTCAATTTTTTAACAGAAAGATGAGTTTCTTACTAAAAAGACGAATTTACAAAAAAAAATACAGGAACTTTGGACCAAATAGTTGAATTTTAAATTTAAATTTCAAAATGTTAATTTTGCACCAAAAAAAATAAATAAAAAAATATGCATTAATTTTCGATAATAAAGACAAATTTTCACCAAAAATAAACAAATTGAATTTTATTTGTTAAAATACATTTTTAACAAACAAAAAATCTGTTTTCTACAATACAATTAAATCTTCAATTGAATCATTGTGAAC
Source organism: Acraspis erinacei (assembly GCA_035041075.1). Classification (NCBI taxonomy): domain Eukaryota; kingdom Metazoa; phylum Arthropoda; class Insecta; order Hymenoptera; family Cynipidae; genus Acraspis; species Acraspis erinacei. The sequence continues at coordinate 30,691,363 of JAWWLR010000128.1, read as the reverse complement.
TAAAATAAAGAATTTTCAACCAGGAAAATAAATTTTAAACTAAAAATTGAATAATTAAAATTTCAGTCGAAAAAATTAATTTTCAACTAACTATTCAAAAAAAAAATTTAACTACGAAGGTTAATTGAAAGACAAGGGATACTTTTTCTACCAAAAAAACTAACAAAAATAAATTAGTTTTTAACAAAATTGTTCAATTTCCTGCAAAATAGATTAATTTTTCACAACGTATCTCAATTTTTAACCACAAACATTTATTTTTAATAAAGGAGATTAGTTTTTTATCGAAACAGATGAATTTTTTAAAAATTTTGTTTTTTCAATCAAAACGAAAAATTCTTGACAAAATTATTAAACTCTCAACAAATTGCAATCATTTTTGAACAAATAGAGGAATTTTTAACTAAAATAATACGGCTCGAACAAAATAATTAATTTTCAAGAACGTAGTTTAACTTTCAACCAAGTAAAATCTTCACACAAAAAATTTATTTTTTAACCAAATAGATTAATCTTGTACCGAATAAGGCGAATTTTGAAAAAAAAATTAATTTTGGACAAAAAAGTATTTTAATTTTAAACACAAATAGACCAATTTTTAACGAAAAAATAACAATTTTAACCTACATAATGAAATTTTAACCAAAAACAATAATTTTCGACCATAAAAAGATGAATTTGCAACAAAATATATGAATTTCCCATAAAAAACAGTTATTTTTAAACAAATGGTTGCATTTTTAAGAAAATGCATGAATTTTCAAGAAGGCAATGGAATTTCCAACAATAAAAGGTCAATTTTAACCAGAAATTAACAAGTTATAGGTATTTAATTACTGTTTAAAAATTTAAGTTTAATTGAAATTCTATAGATTTTCAATTAAACAATCTGATTTTGTTTTAAAAAAAGGAAAACAATGTTCAAGGAAATTAATTTTCAACTGAAATGATAAATCATCAAATCTAATAGTTAAGTTTTCAGCTAAAAAAGAAATGTTCAACTAAAAAAACGGGTTTTTAATGAGATATAACGAAATGAATAAATTTACAATAAAAAATAAAATAGTTAAATTTCCAGTTAAAAAATTAGTCTGCAACTAAAAAAGATAAATTTACAATAAAAAATGGCGTAGTTTCAATAAAAAACTATTAATTTTTAACCAAAAAAGTTCAGTCAAAAAATTGCGTCAAAATATATCAATTTTTAACAAAGACAGAAAGATTTTAACGAACCATGAGCCAGTTAAATTTTTACTTAAATTAATTTTGTATTAAAGCAAATTACTTTAACTTTTATCCAAGTAGTTGAATTTTCCAAAAAAAGATAAATTTTCAACAAGAAACGAAATAGGTCCATTTTCAGTTTTAAAAAATTAATATTTAACATAATAGAAAACGAAATTTAAAGAATATAGTTGAATCTTCAGCAAAAAAAGTGTATTTAAACCATATTGTTGAATTTTCTACAAAATAGATTAATTTGTTTAAATTTAAGAAAGAAAATTAATCTTCTACTGAAAAAGACGGATTTTTAACAAAATGTAAATTTGTAACTAAATAGTTGCATTCTTGACGAACCTATAATTGAATTGTTGAATTCTCATTTTGAAAATTAATTTAAACCAAAAAAGAACGAATCTTCATTTAAATTGTTGAATTTTTATCCGAAGTGATAAAGTTGAAATTCAAATAATGAATCTTCAACGGAGACATTTATTTTTTAAGCTAAAAAATTAATTTTTAATCAAATTACTGATTTATCAATTGAACTGTTTAATTTTTAAAAAATAAATTTTGAAACAGAGAAATACATTTTCAAACAAATAACTGAATTTTCAACTGAAGAAGATAAATTTAGGTAACTTTTTAACATAGAAAATATACGACTTTATCATTAAGTATTAGTCGTCTAATTCAAATAGAGCACAGGTGATTCTTTGTGCAAACATTTGCCAAAGGAACCTGTACGGGAATTTGCCAAGGGAACCTGTACAGGAATTTGCCGAGGGAACCTGTACAGGAATTTTCCGAGGGTACCTGTACATGAATTTGCCGAAGGTACCTATACATATACTTGCTGAGGAACCTGTACATGATCCTGCAAAAGAAACTGTTTTCAAGCTAAACTTTAAAAGGTCCTGTACAGGTACCTTCACAGAACGATTTGCGACTGCAGGTTCCTGTAGAGCAATTTGTTAAGGAATCTATACATGAACCTGCATACTAACTAATTCGCGCGGTTTCGTTAGTAGCTTGGCCCTCTCGATAGTAAGTACAACCTTTAAGTGAATAGAAGAAAAGCCACTTTATGGCTTTCGCAAAATTCCTGAAAGGGAGCAGCCAAGATTACCTGCTTATTTTTGTGTACAGGTTCATGTGCAGGGTCGTGTCCAGGATCCTCGGACATACCTGTACAGGAAGTTGACGAATGACCTGTAAATTATCTTGCAAAGCAAGCTAACATTTTAATGACCATGTTCAGGTTCCTTCACAGACAAACGGTTTCATTGTACAAAAACTTGCTCAGGATACCTATACCTGAACCTGCATATAAACTAATCTCCGAACGTTCACTAGTAGCTTGGTTCTCTAGATAGTAATTTTTATCTTCAAGAAAATAAAAGAAAAGCGACTTTAAAGCTGTAAGCAGTCTGAGTTTTCGTGATGGTATTTTATGAAGGTTTACACTATACATGCTTCTGTACAGGTGTCTTTCAAAGATTCTTTTTATGGCTTCTGTAATACTATACAAGTTTCTGTACAGGATCCTGCGTCTCAATTTTCTTCTCAAAGGAACCTGTACATGATCCTATACTTGACGATTTAAAATTTCCTTTGTCGGTGCAGGTTCCATTGCAGGATCATGTACAGGTTCTTCACCAAATTCCTGTATCTAAATTGTCAAGATTACCTGTGCAGGTTCGCGTCCAGGAACATGTCCAGGTTTCTCCGAGGTGCCTGTACCGGAATTTTCAGCTAGGCAGAAGTTTAGAATGCACTAGAAAAATAAAATAAAAAATGTATTAAAGTTTTTTGCAGAAATCTTATTTCGTAGAACATAAATGTGTGCATTTGTTTATTCTTTACACATTTTTTAAGCATGATTTCATTCAAGAATGTTTAAAAAGAGCATACAAATATTAGATATGTACATCATTTTCCATAAGCTGAAGTAAATATTAAGACAAATGTTTTGACTTCCGGATTTAACGGAAAAATTTTGTAAACAACAATATTGTATATTGGCAATATTTCATTAATAAAGGAAGAATAAGTCAGATTTGAAGAGTGAATGAGTGGCTCTCTGGTAATAATGTTTACCTACTTCAAGAACGCATTAATTTCGTTGACTCTATTACATGTGTGGCGATAAACGAAAATTCTTGCGTAAATAAAAATGATCTCATTATTAGATATTGAAAACAAACTTATAAATATAGGAAAAATTTAAAATATATTAAATTTCTGACATTCGAAAATTCCTGAAAAACAAAATATTCGATAATAAGTATGTCGAAATAAAATTACAAAATAAAGCTGCAAAATAAAAATTTTTTTAACAAAGTGGTTTATTTTTTGAGATAATTAATTTAATTTTCAACAAAAATTTAAATTCTCAATAAAAAAAAGAACACCCGATACTTAAACTAAAAAGGATTTATATTTAAAATGAGAAACACTTTAAATTATCTAAAAAAAAATTATTAACAAAAAGTTGAATCTTTAACTAAAGCAGGTTAATTTTCACATTAATTTTACAATAATTTTCATTTTTATTGAACAAAAAATTAGGTTTCTACCAAAATATATAAATTCTTAAACAAGAAAATTACACTTTTTCAACCAAGAAAAGTTTTTGGGTCCAGAAATTTTTTTCAAAGAAGAAATTTTCAACCAAGAAGTTAAATTTTCACAAAACAGTTCAGTTTTCCACGAATATATTTAAATGGTGTACCAAAGAGATAAATTTTCAACCAGAAGACTGAGTTTTTAAGAAAGTAGTTCATATTTTAATTAATCGATTAAAAAATTAATTTTTAACCAGGTTTTTCAAATTCAACCATGTAGTTCAAAATTTAAAAAAATAAATAGTTTAAGTTAACTTAGCAATTTTTTTAATCAAATCAAATAATATTTTTAACGAATTTGTTTAACGTTCAACCAAGCAGATGAATTTTCAACCAAAAAAATTGCATTTTTAGTTTTAAAAAATAATTTTTTATTCAAATAAAAAAAATTAATTAAAAAAAACACTTCAATTTTCTAACAAAGAGATGAATTTTCAACCAAGAGGTTCAATTTTCTAAGAATTTTACACAAATTTGGTAAAGTTCCATCAGGCAGTTTCATTTTCAACTAAAATACAATAAATTAAATTAAATTCAAATTTTTTTAAAATAACTTTAATAAAATTTGTAACAAAATTATTTAACTTTCAACCAAGAATTTAAATTTTTAACTAAAAAAGAAATTTTCTGTTAAAAAAAATTTATTGTCTACCCGAAAAAAAAATTTAAGGAAAATTGTTCACTTTTCCAACAGAGTGATAAATCTTTAAGAACGAATAAATAAATCAATAAACAACAATTTAATCAGTTTTAACCTGATAGTTAGATTTTTAACTAAAAATGTAAGATATCGACGAAGAAGAATAATTTTCTACTAAAAAACACAATTTTTAATAATTTTCATAAATTTTCGAGGAAGTAGTTAAATTTATAACTAAAAAATATATAAATTTACAATAAAAAATATAGTAGTTTAATATTTAAAAAAATATAAATTTCAAATAATAATAATACTTTTCTACCCAATCTAACGAATTTTTAACAAACTGCTTAAATTTTTAATCAAAAAATCTAAATTGACATTTAAAAATCGAACGGTTATAGCTTGAGTTGAAAAATTAATTTTTAATAAAATACCAATAAAAAACGAATTTTCAAGAAAATAGTTCAGTTTTCAACCAAAACGATGAATTTTTAAATCATAATCCTAATTTATCTCCAAGAAACAAAATTTTAACAAAATTATTATTAATTATTAATTAATTAATATTAAATTTTGATTTCAACAGATGTCATTGACAAAAATGGTGAACAAAACATAAATTTTAACCAAGCAATTTTAAATAAAATAATTAATCTTCAACCAAGAAAATTAATTTTCGACAAAATACTTTAGCTATTAACATATAGCATCTCGATTTTTAAATAAAAAGATAGATTTTTAACCAGAAATAAAACTATTCAATTTTTTATTTAAAAAATTAACTTCTGCAGAATAAACAAACTTCCAGCAATACATTTGCAACCACATAGCTGCATTCTTAAATAAATAAGAAACATTTTGATAATAATTTTAATAATTAAATTTTCAGTTACAAAATTAATTCAAACCAAAAACGAACGAATTTTCAACAAAATATTTAAATTTTCATCCAAATAGGTAAATTTGCATTTAAAATAATTAATCTTTAACTGTAATAGTTAGATTTTACGTTGAAAAATAAATTTGTTCTCAAAATAAAGATTTTGGAAATAAATTGTTAAATTTATTACTAAAAGAGATAAATTCTCAATGAAAAATGTGACAGTTGATATTTTAACAAAAATTTATATTTTTATGTATTATTATTTATATTTATATTTTTAATTTATTCATGTTTATCATAAATAAAAAACAGTTGAAATACACGAAAAAATTAATTTCAATTAATAATTAATTAATTTTCAACGAATAAAATTAATCTCCTGCTGAAATAGACAGACTTTCAAACAAAACGCTTAAATTTGTAACTAAGTAGCTTACATTTCAACTAAAAAGATAAATTTTGAAATAAATAGTTGGATTCATAATTAGATAATATAAATTTTCGACCAATAGTTGAATTTTCAATAACAAAATTAATGTTGTTGAAGAATCATCATTTTACTTGAAAATTAAACTTTTTGGTAGAAAATTTAAATTTTTAACATAAAAACTTAATAATAATTTTGTAAACTACAAATTTAAATATTACATTATTGGTTGAAAACCATTTTTTTGTAGAAAATTCTACCAAAAAAAAACAAATTCAACAAAATTCGTTGTTTCGTAAATAAATAATCTTTGGTTGATTATTAATATTTTTATATTAAAAATTAAGCTTCTCGGTTAACTCTTCGATAATTTTATTGAATTTTTAATTAGTGGAGAATTTAACGTTCTTCCAAAAAATTAGTACTTTTGGCTTAAAAATTCAACAATTTTATTAAAAATTCAACCAAAAGCAAATGGTAAACAACTTTGCAATATTTCATTAATAAAAAAATAATAATTCAGATTTGAAGAGCACATGAATGCTCTTTGTTAATAATATTGACCTACTTCAAGAACGCATAAATTTCATTGACTCTATTACATATTTGTGATAAACAGAAATTACTGGATAAATAAAAATTTTCTCATCATTAGATATTGAAAAAAACTTATATATATATATATATAGGAACATTTTTAAATATATGCAATTCCTGGCAGTAAAAAATTCCCGGAAATTTCCGGATTCTGAAATTTCCAAAAGTAAATAATTAATTTTATTATTAATAATAAATAATAAAAAGCTTAAGAAGGTATAAATATTGCATAGTAAAATAAATAAATAAATTTTTAAACAAAAATTATATTATTTTCTAAGAAGATAAATTTCGCAAAAAAAACACCTAATTTTTTTCTCTTGAAAAGGGAATTTTATGCCAAAGAGATAAATATTTAGAAAAAAAATAATTCGCAATAAAAAACACAGCAGTTGATATTTCACACAAAAAATATTTTTATTTTAAATCAAAAACCGCTAAATTGAATTAAAAAAATAAATTGAAAAAAGTTTTATCCCCAAAGCAGATTATTTTTTAGTCAAACAATGGCACTATTAACAAAAACAGATTAAATTGGTACAAAAATTGATGAATTAAAAAAAAATGTCAACCAAAAAAGAAAATTCGTTAAGAAAAAAAGAAAAATTTTATCTGATTTTCTAACAAAGTTGAATCCTCAATCACACTGAATTAAGTTTTAGCGAAATAGTTCATTTAAAAAAAAAATTTTTTTAAGAAATCATATTTTCTACGAAAGAGATAAATCTTATTCCTTAAAAATGAATTTTTGCTTCCATTTAAAAAAAAATTGTCTACCAAAGATATAAGTCTTCATGAAAAAAATGAATTTTTTAACAAACTAGTTCATCTATAAAAAAATTAGTTAAATTTCAAAAAAGAGGAATTTTCAATGAAAAAAATAACAGTTGATACCAAGAAAATTGTTCTGATTCAGTAAGAGAAGAAATTCAACCAAATTGTTAAATTTTTAACAAACATGTTAAATTTTAAAGAAACGGTTAAATTTTCAACCAAGGTTTAATTTATCTAAAAAAAATTAATTTTTAACAAAATAGTTAGAACATCAACCAAACCAGAATCAATTTCTGAGAAAAAGTTGGATTTTTAACAAAAAAGAATAATTTTTAACAAAATTGTAGAATTATCAACAAAATGTTTCAACTTTCAACCAGCGAGATAAAATTTCATCAAAAAAATAAATCAGAAGAATAGTTTAATTTTCTATGAAAAAGGTCGATCTCTTAATAAAAAAAAATTAATTTTGTAAAAAATTTGGTCAACTGGCGTATTGAATTTTCTATCAAAATAGTTAAATTTTTAACCGAAAAGACGAATTTTTAATAAGATCGTTTAATGCTAACCCCAAAAAGTTGGTTCTCAATAAATTTCTTTAAATAAAAAAAATAGTTCGATTTTCAACCAAAATATAAATAAATTTAATTTTATGCAAAATTTTGGAATTAAATTAAATTAAAAATAAATTTTACCAGGGTAGTTAAATTAAACCAAAAAATAGATTTTTAACAAAAAATATTAATTTTCTAACAAATAATACGAATTTTTAAACAAAGAAATTCATTTATTAATAAATTAGTTGAACTTTTCACACAAAAAGACGAATTTTCTAAGCCCAGAAAAGTAATTTTTACCAAAAAAGATTGATCTTCAACAAAATAAAAAATTTTTAACCAAAAAACATTAAATGTCAGCCAAGTAACTGAATTTTCAATATAAGAGTTGAATTATAAGAAAAAAGATTTTTTCAAAGCATCGTGAAATTTTCAACTAAAAAAGAAGAATTTTAAACTAAAAATGGAATAGTTACATTTTTAATTTAACGATATTAATTTTTGACGAAAAAAAATTTTTTAACCAAAATAATTAAATTTTCAACAAAAATTATGAATTCTTAACTAGGGCAGATACATTTCTAGATAAAAATAAATTTTTAACTAAGAAACAACCATTATTTAACAAAATAGTAAAATTTTCAATAAACTAGTAAAGTTTTCAACCGAGAATTTAATATTTTAACAAAAAAGATAAATTTTAAACTAAATTAAAAATTTTTCAATCAAATAATTAATTTCTCAAGTAAAAAGAATAAATTTAGAATAAAAACATAGAATAGTTAAATTGTCAGTTACAAAAAATTAATATTCAACCAAAAGAAAAATAATTTTCTGGCCAACAAGTCGAATTGAAAAAGAATACTTAAATTTTTTAATTTCAAGTAAAAAAGAAAAAATTTTCAATCAAAACTGAAATAGTTAAAGTTTCGGTTTAAAAAAATTAATTTCTAACGAAAAAAATTATTTGAAAGAAAATAATTCAGTTTTAAACAAAAAAGATGCATTTTCAAGCCAGAATCTAAGTTTTTCACCAAAAAACTGAAATTTGAATAAACTATCAAACACAAAAAATTAGTTTGTAACAAATTATTTCAACTATCAGCCAAGAACTTGAATTTTCAACTGAAAAACATAAATTTTCAACTAGAAAACAAATAGTTTATTTTTCATTAAAAAAAAATTATTTTCAAAATTAATAAAACAAAATTTTAATAAAATGCTAGAATTCTCCACTAAAAAATATACATTTTCTACCAATAATTAAAAAGTTTAATTTTAAAGTAGAAAATTCATTTTCAATCAAAAATGAATGAGTTTTCAACAAATTTGTTAAAGTCTGAACCAAAGAGATGAATTTCCAACTAAGATGATAAATCTTATTTTAAAAAAATATATTTTTCAACATCGTTTTTGAATTTTCTATAAGGAAATTAATTTTTTGAATTCTTTAATGTTTTGCGAAATTTTTTTTTATTTTATAAATTAATTTTTTTCAACGCTTCAAATTGTAGTGAATAATTTTCACTTGAAAATTCAACTGCTTGATTAAAAATTAAATTATTTATTTGAAAATTTAACTATATGTAGCGAATTAAATTTTTTTTGTAGAATCATTATTTCAGATGTAAAAATAAACTGTTCGGAAGATAATTCTCCCATTGGCATTAAAATTCAACTATATTGTTGAAAACTCAGTAATTTCTTAAAAACTTGACTTTTTTGGTAGATCTTAAATTTGATTGGTTGAAAATTTATCTTCTTTATTAAAACTGGTAAAAGCAATATGTAAACGACTTCGCAATTTTTTTCTTAAAAACAAAATAATAATTCAGATTTAAAGATTACATGAATGTTTCTTCAGCTATAATATTTACCTACTTCAGGGACGCCATAATTCAATTGAGTTTATGACATACGCGTGATAAACGAAAATGCGTGCGTAAATAAAAATGGTCTGATCATTATTTATTGAAAACAAATTTATTCGTATTTACTATATGAATCATTTTAATTTGCAATAATAAATTTCATTCGGGACAACTAATAAATTCTACTGGGAAATTGCAAAAAATAATATTCAATAACAGGTATTCTGAAATAAAATAAATACCGAAATTAATAAAATTAAAAAAAATTAAACGTTAATCAAACTGATTACTAATAAACAAATAAAAATAAATAAATAAAAATAAAAAAATAAGTAAAATAGTTAAATTTGTAATAAAATACATTTTTCATTCAAAAACAATTGAATATGCAATTGGAAAAATTTACTTTTGACCAGAAAAATATGAAGTTTCGAACAAAGAGATAAATTTTCAATAAAAAGATGAATTTTCAACAAAGTAGTTCATCTTTTGGCCAATTAAATAAATTTTCATTACCATCCATTCAAAATAAAAAAAATAAAATGTTTGATATTTCAATCCAAAAAATTAATATTTTAAATAAAAAACAGTTGAATTCGACTAAATAAAAAAAGAAGTAAAAAATAGTTGAATCTTCTAGCAAAAATTTTAAGCTTTCAAGCAAGAAGGATCATTTTAAGAGAAAATTGTAAAATTTGTAATAAAATAATTATCAACAATAAGATTTATAAACAAAAATCGAACATTTGAATTTTGACAGAAAAAAAACACAGAATATAAATAAACGTAGTTTTCGTCTTAAGTTTGAAAAAGAACATTAAAAAATAAAATTTTTGGATAAAGAACGCAAGGAAAAAAAATTAATGGACAATAGTTGTTCATCTCAAAAGGATATTCAAATTCTTTGTTTGTAATTTTTATAAAGGGCGATTACATTTGCTTTTAATAGTGAAAAATAAGATAAAAAATTAAAAAATAAAAATTGTGTAAAACGACATAAGTTGAATTAAGATGTTTAATAACAATTTTTCTTTAATGTACAGAATTAGCGAACATTTTTCTATTTTAATTTGAAGAAAGATAAAAATTTTCCTAAAAAGAAAAGAAAAAATTATCTTTTTTGAAAAAAAGGAAAAAAACAATGATAAGGCAATATCAATTGAACATTTTATTGCAACGTATGTCGTTTTTCCACAATTTAATTTTTAATTTTTATCTTATTTTTTATGATTAAAAGCAAATGTACTCGTCATTTATAAAAATTATATTTATTTTTTATTCGAAAGTTAATTTTTTGCTACTGCAAATTGAACTATTTGATTCGAAAATTTATTTAGTTGAAAATTTGTAATTTTCTATGGTTCATTTTATTATTTGATGGAGAATTTAAATATTTCGTTACTATTTTTTTGGTTAACTATTTTGCTTATACTTCATATATTTTGTTAATAATTCTTCTTTTTAGTAAACTTACCTTCTTGGTTTAAAATTCATATTTTTTGTAAAAATGCAATTAATTTGTCAGTTTACAACATAAAAATCAACTAAAAATTATTTTCATCGATACATTAAAATAATTTCTATTTTAAATTTTTATAAAAATTAGAAATATTAATAACATTTTGAACTAATTTCAGAAAAGTTAACCCTCTCACCGTACACTACATCCCAGCACCTGTAAACCGTACACTAGTGCGAATTGGGATTTCACGATTTCAGCAGCTGATTTATAGATGAAAAAAATGTTCGAAATATATAGATAGGTATATACATTTAGGGTGAAATTTTCCGTAGAATACACTCCTGAAATTTAAATCGACGAAAAAATAAGTTATGTCATAAAAAAATTGTTATAAACAAATTATGTTTTTTAAGTGATTTTGTTGTTGTTAATTTTCGGGGAAACGCTCGAATTCAACACAGATAGCTGCTGCACAGCAGAGCCGCTGTTACTGCTTTCGCACTTTGCAGATTATAGATTTGGACACTTGTTCTGAGATATTAATTAATGGATAATGATTGATTACTGCTATTGATTATTATTTAAAATACATTAAGAAAATATACAAAAATGTCATCAATATCAAATTTATTTATGATGGTAGTCGCATTCAAAAAAATTTTTTTTTCAATTTAATTTAATAAATATATTACAGTCTGTTAATATTGTAAAAATGATTAAATTAACTTACTTTCGATGAAAATGTAAGTGACCAACACCAAAATCCACAAACTTTATGTTCCGGAGTCGGCAATGATACTGCACACATAAAATCGTACACTAGTGCGAATTCGCACGAACTCATTATGCTCGAACTTACTACTTCCGTAGTTAAATTAAAAATTGTTAAACTTTTATTATACCAATTTATGTAACTCAATTGAACAAAATTAAAGTTAAATTTGTGTGTTATTTAAAATTGTAAACAAAATTATTCGGCTGATAATTAGTTAATAACTTAATAAAATTAAAAGCATTAAAGAATTATTTTTGTCAATTAAACAAATTATGTAACTGGAATAGGGTTATTTTAAATATAAATAAACTTTCATTATACAAATCATATGTAAAATTCAATTACATGACCTTAAAGTGAATAACCTATTTATGTTACTTAATCGAGGAAAATTAAAATTAAATCTTTCACAAACTTTTATCATAAAAATTATGGCCAATATGCAATTATATAAACTTCAAGTAAATAATAAATTTATCCTACTTAATTAAAAGAAATTACAATTTAATCTTTATTTAATTTAATATTACAATTTAATAATACAATATTTAATTATATAAGCTTCGAATAAATAATCAATTTATGTCACCCAATTTTATGAAACTAAATTCTTATGTTTATTTAATTAAATATTTTGAAAAAATTCTTCAGCCAATAATGAATTAATTATTCCACAATATGATAAGCATTTAACTATAACGTTCACGCAAGCATTCAGATATCAAAGCCACACTAAAAATCCTATTCCGGGCTGGAGG
>JAWWLR010000128.1:30629024-30641655 GCA_035041075.1 Acraspis erinacei | reverse complement strand
CGAATTTTATTACTCCTCGCGTAGACACGTGAGCTTTTATTAGGCGTTTATTTATGCATAGTTGAATTTGTGAGTTGCAGAAAATCTGCAACGGCACAATAAATATAAATTTATAAATTTCTGTCAAATATCGAGCGCGTGGATTATAAAGTCTTGTTGTCCTATGATTTTGTACACAGCATGGTATTCCGAAATATAAAGTACACTGAAGTTCACAAAAATAGGTTTGCTTCGGTCAACTTCACAGATTGTCTTGGTTTTTTACGGGATGTTTCAGTATTTTCAAGGAGGCCCTAAACCTTCAGATAAGGAAATTAAAGTTTCTTAAGAAATTAAGCGACAACAGATTTATGGTTTGAACTATTGGTATCCGAAATTACTTTACAACGTGTAAAAAGAAATATTACTGGACATTAAGAAAAATATTAAGTAATTGCAAATACTTGAAAACATTTGATGGTATTTTTAAAAACTTCAAGAGATCTCATGGGTTTTAAAGCATTTCATAGGATTACCAGAGATATAAAAGTTTTTAAATGTTTTAGGTGTAATAAAGATACCAAGTATCATAGACTTCGAAATCTAAAATGAATAATTTTTCTCATTCCACTCTTTTTATTTTGGGGAATAATTAATTTTTTTCATAAAATATAAATTATAAAAGAGCGTACATAGCAGTTGTTATGTAAGTCACTCCTCGCAAATTGCTTAAAAAATTATTTTGCTGTTCTCTGTCAACACGATTATTCAGAGAAAATGATGATTATTTCTGCCATTCTGCTCACCTTAGTTGGCTTTCATCATTTAAAATGTAAGTGCATTATAAAATTATAATTATTATTTTTGAAAAAATGAATTAGAATCCGTTGAAAATCTTTTGAAAGCTTATTAACTGCCCCGTCGAATGGCCTATAACAGAAATATTTTTGACTTTTTAATAGAATGTAGACCGTGAAAAGCTTTTCAAAAAAGTGAACAAATTTTTGGATTATGTACCTCAACTATATCTTATGGCATGACCTAGATAAATTGTAGAGAAAATTTCAAACTTATACCAGTCAGTTTCTTGAGTCTTATGTTGAATTTAGGCTAGAAACTCTTAAATAATCTTTGTAACTCGGTGCACGTACTTTCACATTTTCAATTCTAACTCGAAAACCCGTAACGAATTTTGAAGTTTAATTAGCCTAAATTTCGTGGTATATTTTATACAACACTCCAAAAATATCTCTATCAAACATCCTTCGAAGGAAACTTAATCAGCTTTCAAACTTACTGATGGTTCTTTTATACATTTACTAAAGAACAGAATTCCGTTCATTACACAATAAAGAAAATTGAATTCATGTTTAAATTTTAAACCAAAAGACGCATTTTTAACAAAATAGTTGAATCGCCAACCAAAATAGATTTATTTCCTACGAAGAAAATGCATTTTTAACCAGGAAATGAAATCTCACGTCGTTTGACCCAAAATTCCAATTTTCGATTTTTTTTCATTTAGTATTTTGTCTCAAAATTAGTATTTTCGTTTCATTCATTTCCCATCTCATTTATTTGCTTTAAATGGTGCCAGATCTCAACGTGTATCTCAGGGTCTGAATCTTCAGCTAGTCTAAAGAATTTTTAACCAAAAGAGGCCAACTTTCAACCAACAAACTGAATTTTCAAAAGAAAATATTTTTATATTCAAACAAAAGAGTATCAATTTACTCAAGAATACATACATTTTTAGCTACGCAGTTGAAATTTTAATAAAAAGTGATTCATTCTCGACGACAAATTAAATAGATCAATTTCAAACTAAAACCTATTAATTTTTAGCCAAAAATAGAATCTGGTTGTAGACATTGAAGTCAAATGAATTATAATGAGCGTAATAGATTTTGGGTTTTATAATTTTTTTCTATTAACAAAGACACTAATACAGGAAAGAGAGGAACTTTTTAAAAAACAGGGGAGAACGGGAAATATGTAAAAAAAGGTTGAAATACGAGAATAGGGAAAAGAGTCTAAAGTCTTCATCCAGATGCATCACTTGTAAAATAATATAGCTAATTCTGTTCTTTTTTTTTAAATGATAAAAAATTGTTATTTGCATTGATGGTTTGCGTGTGTGATGTGACATTATATATTAGTTTGATTAATATCAAATTTGCATAAATAATTAGCTGGAGATGGATATCCAGACTATTTTGGTCCATTCACGGTTATTATGGAAATGGAAGGTGGTGCCTATTTTGTAAAGAACCTTGAAGAGAAGGAGTTTTCTATGAATTCACTACCCGTAGGCTGGACAACACCTTGGGATAATAAAACTTCTTTCAAGAACTATAACGTTTTTATACAAACTTCAGTGAATCGAAGTTTCGTTTCAAAAGCGAGGCGTCTAGTTCACAACACAGATGCAGCTCATCATCATAGCCTGCCTTTCCCACATATAGCTTATGTACATTTAGAGGAAGATATATGGTTTGAAACTGGATCTTTCCAAATCTTCGACGTGATTTCGCAAAAAAGCAATCAAGATTATCGAGAAAGCATTTTCGTAACAATTCAAGGAACCCGCCTAATCTATACTGCAAAATTAAAAACAATTTACACAGCTGAGCCACCACAGTTATCAAGATACGCCGTATCAAATTTATTCAGGATCATGGCCGGACCTCATGCTCCAGTATATTTATAAGGAATCTGTTCACATCGCTTATGTTAAAGCAGCCAATTCTTTCACTGACATCGATGAAGTGATTATCCCTGTATTCGGCATAATGTGTTTCTGGGTCAAGTTTGCTGTTTTCGTTGCGTTTCTTTGTATCTCTGATTAAATACCGCTTAACATATGAATTACTCTGTTTAACAATAACTCGCGATAAAGTCATTCCTGAGTTATCAAAAGTAGGACAGCATTTAACAACTCTCATAAATTGAAAATAAACTGATCTAAATTCAAGATTATTTTGCAGAATATCAAGCTGCAGCGTTCCCATAATCGAATCATTCTTTCTGGAAACAGACAAACTAATTTCCTTCTCATTCTCGATAAACCTGTTTATGCAAAATATAACTTATTTTAAAAAGGCTTCTCACACAAAGTTGAAAAAACCCAATATAAAATTCTGTGGTTTTCGGTTGGCCCTATGGGGGCTAAAATTACTGCGTACTTGAGCTATTCCTAGGATATCTAAGACTATTCAAATTCTATCCCATGAATGTCCTGATTTTCCATTCCAAATACTTAATTTCAATCTTTCATCCCTATTGAAAAATCTGGAGTCAGAAATGAATACGGAAATGACGTCTGAAACGACGTCGGAAATGACATAGGAAACGACGCCGGAAACGATGACGGTAATGACAACGTAAGCGACGTCGGAACTTGGGATTGGAGCCTACGTTGTTCCGGGCGTCGTTTCCGATGTGATTTTCGACCTCGTTAGCGATGTCGTTGCCGCTGTTGTTTCAGGTCTTGTTTACAGTCCATCTTTTAAATAAAGATTTGCCAAATATTGAAACCTATAGATGAATTTATGTTAGATAAGTGACTAAAGGGATTAAGGGAAAAGGATGAGTAAGAATTATAATGAAAAGAAATAGATATGTAGCTATTAATGATTTATTAATAATTACATTATGGCGTGAAAATAAGATAAAAATAAGGTAAACAAATAGTAAAAAAATATTTGAATTATCTAGGAAATAGTTGCATTTTTATCCTTGAAAGATGAAATTGATCTTGAAACATATAAATTTTTCATTATAAAGAAAAAAAACAAATTTTCACAATTAGTGGAATTTTCATCCAGAAAGGATTATAGTTCTCGTTTTAAACCCAAAATAGTACCTTTGAATTAAAAGTAAATTTTCTTCGAAATGCTTTCAATTTTTAATAAAGTAGCTGAATTTTCACTTTCGTCCCCCAAAAGAAGAATTGTAAACAATAAGTTAATTTTCTATTAAATAGTCGAATTTATAACCAAAAAGTATAACTTTTTACAAGTTTGTTAAAGTTTCAACCAAACAGTTGCATTTTTGTCCAAGAAAAATGAAAACTCAACTAAAACACGTGAACTTTTAAATCAGAAAGACAAATTTGAAAAAAAGATTTGAATTTTCATCGAAAAAGATTTCAGTTGACTTTTTAACACAAAAATACGAATTTTAAACAAATTTTTGGGAAATAGTTAAACTTTTAGCAAAATGGTTGCATTTTTACCCAAGAAAGATGAAATATTTCTACTAAAAAATGTGATCTTTTAAATCAAAGAGAAAAAAAGTTCCAGAGAAAATATTTTGCATCCAAAAAAGATTTCAGTTGGCTTGTCAGCAAAAAAACATGAATTTTAAAGAAAAGGGTAATGTTCTACGAAAAGAGTTATATTTTTAATCCAAAAAGGCGAATTTGTTCCAAAACGGTTGAATTTGTAACCAAAAATGATCTTTTTAAGAAAATTGTTAAGTTTTCGAACAAATAATAAAATTTATAACTAATAAGATAATCTCCCGTAGGAATTTTTAATCGTCCTTTTCCTGAACTGCTTCAATCACATTATAATATAGTTTTTATTATATTTCAATATTTAAAAAGTATTTATTTAAAAAAGGGCAGTAAACAACACTGGAAAAATCATCGGAAACGAAGCCGAAAATGATATCGAAAACGACGCCGGAAACGACGTAAGTTCTGATCCAAAATTACGAATTTTTTTCGATGTCCGTTACGTTGCCATTTCCACTGTCGCTTCTGATGTTAGTTCCTGCGTCGTTTCCGGTGCAGTTTCCGATATATTTTTCGACGTCATATTTTTCAGTAGGGTGGTCTGCGCTTTTAGGAATAAAAATGATAGTGATCCCAAATTACGATTTTGTTTTCGATGTCCTTTAAGTTGCCATTTCCAGCGTCGCTTCCGATGTTATTTCCTGCTTCGTTTCCGACGTCATTTTTTTAGTAGGGAGTTTTACGCTTTTAGGAATAAAAATTATAGAAGCGTCTTCATGATAAAGATTACAGACTTTTCTTCCAGAAATATTAAAAATAGTTTATTTATTAGTTTGTACAAATTTTGTTTCAATAAAGTTCTTTTAATTAATTTTTTTTATTTCTATCATGTTTCTTGGCATTGTTTTCATTAATATGTCGTACCCTAAATATGTTAATGACTGATTAAAAAAAGTAGACTACTTTCAACCATGGTTTGAATCCTCTTCTAAATTACATCAGGACAAAAATAAGAAACAATTAGTTGGAAACCTTGTATTCGTCCAGAAAAATGTTTATTTAATTAAAACCAACTTCCATGAATCGAGGAAGGAAATTGAGGAAGGATATCCAAATTTTCTAAAAGCTGAACTACAAAAGATTTCTTGTTGCATCTATTGTTGTGGGAAATAACTTCATAATGAATGTATTGTTTGAAAAATTGTATGTAAAAGAAAAAGCAGTTGAATTTTTTTCTGGGTTGTTTTCACATCTTCTTAAGATTAAAGCAAAGAAATCAACTTTCCCTAACAACCTAAATAACACGAGATTTTTTAATACAAATTACTAGGGTCGAAAATCATTGTAATTTAAAAATATTATCACCAGTTCTTATTCACAAAACATTAGAAGACAAGTTGCCCCTAGAAATTTAATAAATAAATACCAAATGCTAGTAACTGCTTGAAAAGTTTTGCAAAACGGAGTATGACTTTCCGATCAGAAAAAAATTTGATAATTTAATTTTTAGAAAATATCGATATCCTCTTGAATCTTTAAGCGATGTTAAGCATGCCCTTTAAAATAACTAAAATAAACGCTCTGCTAGGAAACATGTATGAAATTTATTTTGCAATCATTTTCAACCTAAATACTTTAAGAAATAATCTTCCGCAATTTTTTTTTTTTAAATCTCTATTAATTTTCTTGAATCATCAAGATATGTTGAAATAACTCTATAAAACAATTAAATACTTTAATGGCCTAATGGTATAATATCAATCACACACACACACACACACACATACATCGATATAACAATATGGCTTAATGGTATCATAAAAATCAAGGGATTTCATAAGTTTTAAAATATTTCGTAATATTCAAAAAATATTTAAAAATTTAGAAAAATCTATCTGAGCCAATATTTATTCACAACATGAATGAATAAAGATTTAAAAAAAATTATTATTGCTTCAGCAATAATGCTACAAGTTCTGTTATTGGTACAAGTTTCTGCAGTCCCATGCATACTCATTTTCCTTAACGTTGGGTTTTCAAGGCAGATAAGATTGTTTACCAATCTTTGTATTCTTTTACATGAGATAGATAAAAATAATGAAAGCTATATTTACTCTTATTTTTAGAAACACTGTAATCTTTAATTATTAAAAATCTTCCACGGTTACAAAAGATAGAAAATATGAAAGATATTAAGATCCGAGAAGAATTTTTTTTTTCTTTCAAATTCTTTTGGGTTTCAGATTAAATAAAGTGTTTGATCAAATTTAAATGACAAAGTTTAGTATATTTACTAGTCATTTATCTAGACACTCCTCGCAGAACGATATTTAATTAATTTATATTATATAAAAGATTATTCAGAGGAAGCGATTATCTTCGCCATTCTGATTAAATTCGTTGGGTTTCTTCGTTTAAAATGTAAGTGTATTAGAACATTATAATTAATGTTTATTAAAAACACATTACACCAAGGACATAAATTGTCCGTGCGACAAGCGTGTAGACTATTGCAAATCACTGTTGTTTTTTAAAGGTGATTACTCGTTTAAAAAAGCGAGACATAACAGAAATATTGTTTACTTTCTAGAGAGAATATAGCACATAAAAATTGTTTAAAAAAAGAACAGAACTTTTTCATTTTGAACTTGGATCATAGCTTATGGCATGGCCTAGATAAATCGTAGCGGTAATCTGTAAAGTACACCACACATTTTTTGGAGCCAAAACAATATTTTATAAACTCAAAAAACTATTTCCCCACATCAAATTTTTCAACATTTGAAGCAAAAAAACATCCCACTGATTAAAAAATATATTTCTTTGGCCTAAACAATGCGTGAGTGTCGAAAAGTAGTTGGTCGTACTTAAATTGTAATACATATTTACTTAAAATGAACAGCTGCAGTTTTTTCAACTTAAATTATAATTAGCATTGTTATTATTATACATATTTAATTCGAAGAAATCAGATAATTTAAAATCTCGATGAAACTGAAACAGAAAAATTCGATTTAAAATCTACCTTCAGCAAGAATCGAACTCGTGCCCGTCCACGACGCTACCGCGACATGGAAACTCTAAGGCGAAAAACCATATTTAACCATGACCATAAATGCCAAAGAAATATTTCTTCAAATCAAGGACACGGACATTGAACTTACGAACATATTTCTTTAATCTAAAGAATTATTCAATTTAAAAAAAAATTGTGCCAAATTAATATATGTTCGATTTAAAAAAAAAAGAAATATTTCTTCGGCAGTTATGGTGAGTGGGGTTAGGTACGGTTTTCCGCCTCAGAGTTTCCATGTTGCGCAATCGTCGTGGTAATCGCTGTGGACTTCACCCTCACCGGACACGAGTTCGATTCCTGCTGGAGGTGGATTTTTCATTGAATTTTTCTGTTTCAGGTTCATGAAGATTTTAAATTATCTGATTTGTTTCAATTAAATATGTATAATAATAACAATGTTAATTATAATTTAACTTGAAAAAACTGCACTTTTGCATTTAATTATATTAAATATGTATTGCAATTGAAGTACGAACTACTTCATTTCACTCGCGCATTCTTTAGATCACAGAAATATATATTTTGTAATGGGTGTGATATTTTTTTTCTCTGCAAATGTTTAAAAATTTGATGTGGGTAAATAGTTTTTTGAGACTTTACAATATTTGCTTCACTTTCAAATATATTTCTTCTATCATTTCACATTTCTTTCATTCAAAGAAATATCCCCCTAAAACCATCATAGTTATAAGTGCATATTAATTTTTTTAAATTCACATCGGAACCGCAGTCAAAAACGAGGCCGGAAACAACTGCGGAAGCGACGTCGGAAATGATAACGTAACCTACGTGAGAAATAAAATCGGAATTTGGGATCGGAGCCGACGTCGTTTCCGGCATCATTTCCACCGTTGTTTCCGGCGTCATTTCCGATGTAATTTCCTAAATCGTTTTCTAGGGCCTATCTTTCGACTCGGGTGGAAAAAGTCTTAAGTATCCTTTAAACAAATCAAAATTTTCCTAAAATTTTTTTAATCCTTTGAAATAAAAATTAAAATAACAGTGATACAAAAATTTTATTTTATATTATAAATTATTTTTTTTTAATTATACTTGCCTACAAAGTTTGTCTATTCTAGACCAAACTAAATTTTTTGGTAGTAAATTCGAAAATTTTGTTGAAAGCTCATCCATTTGGTTTGCAAATTCAACTCTCTTATCATAAATTTAATAATTTTTTATTAAATTGAAAACTTTTGTTTTAAAATTTAAAAAAAAGATTGGTTAGAACTCAATTGCTTGGTTTGGAATTCGTATTTTTTATTGAAATACCAGCTACTAAATTTTTCGTTGAGAGTTCATCTTCTTGGTATAAAAATTCAAATATCTGTTTAAATATTAACTCTTTTTTTAATTTTTATTTTACAACTGAAAGTTTCAATAATAATCTCTTATATGTTTCTCAATAATCTTAGAAAAATTATTACTAAATAATAATACTAATATTACTTAATAAATGTACAAATAAATCTAAAAAATAAATGGAAATTCGAAATTTTTATTTTGTATTAAAAATTATTTTTCCTCTCAAATTCAACAATCATGTTGCTTATAAAATTAAGTTTAAAAAATATTGGTATGATAGGAATTATGTGAGCGGCACCTATAAAGAAATTTCTAAATTTTATTTTAATAATGAAAGTTTAAATTTGCGAATACAACTTTTTCATACTAATATTCTTATTATTATTATTATTATTATTATTATTATGAAGACTTCGTTCAACTACAATTACCACTCGCCAAGCTGATAAGCGTTTCTAGAACATTTGACGTCAGTTATTCAGTCCTTTCAATTTTTATTATAAAAAGATTATTTTATAAATTAAAATTTTTGTTAATAAACTTTCGTTTTCCTAGAATCACGAGCATTAAATAATTATCATTAAAAGAAGAAGCTTTATTAAATTAATTTATAAAAAAGTAATTTACCTATTGATCGATTGGGCCCTGTAATGAGCCAAGTAGCGGAGGAACCAATAAGGCCATGCATTAATAAAGCCACCTTTTCTTTTTTTGATCCATTTAATTTTTCATTGATTATTCCAGGAATTCGATGAATTTCCAAAATATATCCATCTTCAGTTATCACATTATGAACCTCAACCGCGTAACCATTATTCATTATAAATTTAGTCTATTAAAAAATTAAATATTTCATTTTCATTAACTTTTTTTATATTTGGTTACTTTTTAAAATAATAAATTTTCAAAAATTTCTTACGATTGTGACGCTTGAATCTAGGCGACCACTTTCAGTAAAAGCAACACCATGGTATAAAAATAATGTAAGAATGAAAACTAGGTTTTCCATTTATTCAAAATTTAAAGAATGAAGTCCACTTTTCTTGTCCTTAAACTTTTTTTTTAATTACACCAAATTTTTTAGATAAAAAAAAATTCTAAAGGAAGCTTGTTTTACCCACAATATAAAGTCGACTGAACCAGCATAAGCAAAGGTTTAAATGATTGTCACTTATCTCTTAACTGCAACGACCTTTTTATTTCCTCGCTTATTGAAAAAATAAGTTTAAATTGAAAATGTAAATTATGCTTTATATAAAAGAAAATAATCGCAAGGAGTCGAAAAAATTAAATATTTAAAATTATTATTTTTCATAAGGGTTTCACATGGTTAATTATCAAAAAATTTTACAATGTAGGTAATGAAATTTTCGAAAACTAAATTTAAAAAAAAAACTAAACTAAAATCTGACTAAAATGTGAATATTTTTAATTAATTAATTGTACGGTATTCAAGAGAATAAAAACATTTCTTAACATTCCTGGGAAGCTTTCAAATCATTTATCATTTTTAAAAGTAAATTTTAAAACCAAATGAAATGATGTTTTAAAATATCCTTTATTATTTTCGAAAATTTCGAAGAAGATCGTAAAAGATTTAAAAAAAAATATTTTTAAATTTGCAAGATTACATAATTTTATTACAAATTAGAGTAAGTTTAAGAATTTCGAGAAGAATGAGATGAATCTTAGGGCAAATTTTTAATTTTGAAAGATTTAAAAAAATGTTAGGAACCATTCGAAAAATTTTAAAAGATATATAGAAGCGTTTACATTTTTTCTACATAATTTATATCATGTTAATGTTATAAAAACCTACAAACTAAAGGGAGATTTTTCAATATTTCAAAAGAAAATTTCGAAGCTACTTAAGGATTTTCAAATGTTTCCAGAAAATAAAAAAATCCTTACGATTCCTAGGAAAATTTCATATGATTTTATTTTTAAAAACTATTTAACAAGCTTACAAATTATTACAGGTCATAAAATAATTTAAAATTTGCATAGATAAAAATATTGTAATCAAAATTTTAAATGTGCAATATTTTCAAACAAATAAAAATTTATTTAAAGAATTTTGAAAGGTTCTAAGAAAATAAAAAAACTTCTCTTAAGGTTTCGAGGAATATCTTAAATGATTTTTTGTTTTAAAATATTTTTTTTAATTTATATAGATAATTACAGACATTTAAAAAGTTTTTAAGAAATTTCGGCAAAAAATCAGAAAAAAATTCACGGGTCACTTTAAAAAATTTTTGGAACGGTTTTGAAAAAAATTTTGAAACCAATTTTGAAAGATTCTAAGAAAATAAAAAAACTGTTCACAAGATTTCTAGGAAAATCTTAAATGATTTCTTATTTTCAAATATTAATTTTTTTAAATCTCAAAGCTGCTCATAAACATTTTAAAAGTTTTTAAAAAAATTAGAAAAAAATGCACATTTTAATTTACAAAAAGTTCAGAAATTCACCATTTTTGGTCAAAACTGCATATCGATTTGTTAAAAATATAGCGGTTCAGTTGAAAATTAATCTGTTTTAATTGTGTATACTTTGTTGTACATTTTTTTTAACTTGTGCAATTTTATTTTTAAAATTGTTATATTTTTTAGTTGAAAATTCGTCCTTATTGGATGAATTAAACTCCTTGTTCATTAAAAATTAAAATAAATCTTTTTTGATTAAAATATCAACTATTAAATCCTGTTTGAAGAATTTTCCGTATAAATTGCATCTTTTTTGGTCAAAAATGAATTGTTTTGGTGGAGTACTTAACTACTCAGTTTTTTCTGTATTTATTTTTTAATCTGAACAAAATAAATCTAATCGATTTGAACACTAAAATAAATTTTTTCTGAATGAAAACCAATTGTAGAATTTTAGAAGTTTAGAAGCTTACACTTTGAATTTTTCGATTTATTTTTCAATTTCCAATTTTCTAACTTTACTCTCTGTGAACTGAAAATTACTTCAACCCTACAGTATTAAGTTTTAAATTATTTAATTTTGAAAAATTTTTAATTAGAATTAATACAATTTCAATTCCTACTCTACTCAATGTAATTCTATTCTACTCTACTTGATTCTCATCTGTTATATTCTACTCAAATCTATTGTATTCTACTCAATTTCATTCCGTCCCATTATTTTCTATTCGATTATTTTATTCTATTGTACTCTACTCTGTTCTACTGTATGTTGATCTAATCTGCTCTATTTCTACTCTTCTCGATTCTACTCTGTTCTATTCCACTCAATCTTATTCTATCCTATTTTTTCTATTCTATTATATTCTATTCTATTTTATTCTACTCTGTTCTACTTTATGTTACTTTATTCTACTATACTCAATTCGGTTCTATTCAATTTAATCTACCCCACTCTTTTCTATTCTATCATTTTCGATTCTATTGTACTCTTCTCTGGTATACTCAATGTTAATCCATTCTACTCTACTTGATTCTCATGTATTCTATCTACTGAATTCTATTATATTCTATTCAATTTTATTCCATCCCATTCTTTTCTATTATATTCATTTCTATTCTATTGTACTCTACTCTGTTATACTCTCTTGCTTTATTCTACTTCATTCTAGTATACTCAATTCTATTCTATTCTATTATTTTCTATGCTGTTTTACTCTACTCTGTTCTACTGCATGTAGATCCATTATACTCTATTATATTCTTCTTGATTCTACTCTTCTCTATTCCATTCAATATTATTCTATTCTAGTATGTTCTATTCTATTGTACTCTTCTCAGTTATACTCAATTTTAGTCTATTCTAATATACTCTATTGTACTCTACTCAATTATATTCCATTCAATTTTCTTCTACCCTACTCTGTTCTACTCTACTCAATGTTAATCAATTTTAGTCTACTTTATTCTCATGTATTCTACCCTGCTCTGTACTTTATTTTATTTTATTTTATTTTATTGTTTTCTTTTGTTTTTACATTCTCATCATAATGAGAAGGTATTGGTTTTGTGTGAAAAATGACTTTCGCGGATTCCATCAAATGT
>JAWWLR010000128.1:30566946-30580394 GCA_035041075.1 Acraspis erinacei | reverse complement strand
AGTAAAAGTATTGTATTTTTAACAAAATAGATGCATTTTTAACCAAGTAGTTTAATTTTCAAAAAAATTTATTTTTAACCAGTTTAATTTGAATAATTGAGGCCTGTCCAGCCAGGCTAAATATTCACTAAGTCCAGATGTTGCATTTCCACCACCACTGCCCTCTGTTTAGTCGAGGGAACTTAGATGGTGGTAATTCTCGACAACTAGAATAGAAAAGGGAGAGTGGAGATGAAAAATTAACATCTGCGATTTGAGTCATTTCGAATAAAATTCCTGGAATTTCCCTTACTGGTCAGGCCTTTCCTAAACTAATTCCAGCATAAATTCAATTTGTTGAATTAAAAGTATCGCATTTTCCACAGAGCAGATGAATTTTGAAACAAATAGTTGAGTTTTCAGCAAACAAACAAAATAATTTTCAGCAAACAAAATTGATTTTAATAAAGCAGGCCTATTCAGCGAGGAGAAACTGACCCAAAGTACAAATGGTACATTTCCACCACCACTTCTTTCTCCTACTCGAGACAGCTCGAGATTTAGTCACTCTCGTGAAGAAGAATAGGTAGTGGAGTCGAAAATGCCTGGAATTTTCCCTCGCTGGACAGGCCTGTTATAGTGGAAATTCTAGCAAAGATTCAATTTGTTCGAGTAAAACTACTGGAATTTAAAGAAATTGATTTTAAACAAATAATTGATTTTTTAACAAAAAAGATCAATTTTAAACGAAACAGATGAATTTTCAACCAGATAGTTGAGTTTTTAACTGAAAAGGGTGCATTTTAAACCAAAAATGGAATCATTTATTTTTTATTTAAACAAAATTAATTTTTAACTGGAAAAACTAATTTGCAGCAAATTAGTTAAATATTTAACCAAACAAATCATTTTTCAACTTCAAATTTAACTATTTTGTCGATAATTCGTTTCTGATTTCAAACTAAAACACTATTTTGATGACACCAATTTTTGGCTTTTTTTAACCTTTTTTTATAAAGATCTTTTTAAGGAATCTGTATGATCATCAGGGAAAATCAGAAATTCTTAATGTTTTTTCAGACTAGATGCTCTTTTAAATTGATCTTTTTCGCGAAAAAATTTAATGTTAAAGAGTTATTCTTCTTCATTGGGAATATATAATTTAGAATAAAAAATTTAACTATTTAGTTGAAAATGAACTTTTTTTGTTACAAATTCGTTTTTTTAAATTGAAAATTAACTTTTTTGTTCCCAATTCATATTTTTGGGTTAAAAATTCAAAAGTTTTAAAGAATTCATATTTTATTTATAGATGAATTATTTCAGTTGAAAATTCATCTATTTAGTAAAAATTGAACTATTTCGCTTAAAAAAATCTTTTGATTGAAAATTAGTTTCTTTTAATTGAAAATTTAAATACTGAATTTTTTTTTTATAACTGACATTTTTTAGTTGAAAATTCATTTATTTTGTTGATTTATTTTCTTCAATAACTTATCTTAGTTTAAAATTGAAGTTAAACTTTTTAAACAAAAAGGACCATTTTTCTTCAATTTATTTGAATTTTCTACTAAAAAATATGAATTCTCAATAAAAACGACAATTTTCAACCAAAAAAAATTAATTATCAACAACATAATGAATTATTAAATAAAATAGATAAGTTTTAAATTAACAATGGAAAAAATAAATTTTGAGTTAAAAACGTGATTTTCAATAAATAACAAAAAACAAGTTTTTAATAAAATAGCTAAATTTGCATCCAAATAGTTGAATTTTTAATTAACTTGTTGAATTTTAAACTGAAAGAAATTTTATCAAAATTAATTAATTTTGAATTCAATTAATAAATTTTGGAAGAAGAAATTATTAATAAAATGGTTCAATTTTTATCCATAAAGGTGAATCTTCAACCAAGAAATTTTTTTTTATAACAAAGTAGATCATCTGTGAATGAACCAAAAAAGACGTATTTTCAATTATGTAGTCTTAGTTTAAAATTAAATAATTTTGTTTAAATCTCGTTTGGTGGGTTTAAAATTAATTTTAACAGAAATCTGAACTATTCAATTCTTGGTTAACAAGTTATTTTTGCTTGGTTAAAAATTTAACAATTTAGTTATAAATTCAACTATTTGATAACAAAAATCTTCTTTAGAAGAAAAAATAGAATAAATTTTCTTGATTGTAAATTAATCTTTTTGATTGAAAATTCAAATATTAGTTTAAACAATTCCTTTGCAAAATTTATTATTTCAAATCAGCGTGCCAATTGAAGCCAATTAGGTTGGCGACGCGACGTACGCACAGTGCGGAAATATTCGAGGAATTGGGACCACAGTTCAGAAGGAGGCTGGGGGCATCATAGAGAGATAGAAAGTGAAATGAAGACGAGGAGAGAAAAATATCAAGACGAGGCAGATAAAAAAAATACTAATTATAAATGTCACTACTGCGTGACATTTCCTCTAACATTTTCTCACCATTAATCGAAAGTGTCGTTCAATAAGAAGAATTAATTTAATATAAACACAATCGTAAGGCCTCTAACCGTAAATTCCAAGAATGAGGCCCAAAAATGTAAGACCCAAATGCCACAGGCGGACTTTGGGCCTTATGATTTTGGGACTTATTCTTTCGGGTCTTATTTTCGGCAGATAGTTTTGGGCCTTATTTTTTAGACTTGTCGTTTTAAGTCTTCTTTTTTTGTTGGTTGGGACTTATTTTACCACTATGATTTTGCGCTTCGTGATTTTGGGTTCTTATTTTGGGACTTATGTTTTTGGGTCTTATTTTGAGCAAATAGAGTTGGGCCCTATTTTTATCTTATTTGGGAATTATAATTGCGGGCCTTATTTTGGAAGCTTGTGGTTTTGGGCCTTGTGATTTTAGGACTTATTTTAAGAAAATAGTTTCGGGCCTTATTTTTCTTGAACTTATTTTGGAAGTTATTATTCTGGGCCTTATTTTGTTGACGTGTGATTTTGGGCCATCTTTTTGTACTGGTGATTTAGGAACTTATTTTTGACGCCTGATTATGGGCCTTATGGTTTTGGGTCTTATTTTAGAACTTATGCTTTTGGATCTTATTTTAAGCAAATATTGTTGGGCCCTAGTCCTTCTATTTGCACCTGTACTTTTGGGACTAATTTTGGGAGTTTGGGCCTTATTTTTCTTGATCTCATTTCGAAAATTGTTGTTTTGAAAGATATTTTTGACCTATAATTTCGGGCCTTACGGCTTTGGGTCTTATTTTTAAACTTATGGTTCTGGATCTTATTTTAAGCAAATATTGTTGGGTTCTAGTCTTTTGGGTCTTATCGTGAGAATGATAATTTTGGGCCTTATTTTCGAGACTTGTGGTTTTGGGCCTTATTTTGGGAGCTGCGATTTAGGATTTTGCGAATGTTCTGGTACTTACGAATGTTTGAAGGTGATTTCCGGTCGTCTGCTTCTCCGGAAGTGGTTCCTCGCCATCTTGGTCCCGGAAGATGGTAGCCGCGAGCCCCCGGTGGGGGTGGAGGGCGAAGAAGAGGAAAAGAATGTAGCAGACGAATCCTCGAAGAGTGGGCAGCGTCCGCATGTCGAAAGGGATGGCACTCGCGAAATTCCGTTATCACAGTCGATAAGCGAAGAAAAGCGCGAGTGCGCGCTTCACCGTTCGGACGCAAACATAGTCTCCTCCGAGTGATTCTCGTAGTTTTTATGCCAGTAGCGTATATGTGGAGGGTCCTCCTACCTAGATTTATGTCACTTGAGACCTTGCCGAAAATTCGTGTTCACCTTCCTGTATATTTCTTTCCTTAACCCTCGATCTTTGCCCCGCTCACTTGCTGCTGACAGCGTGATTTTCATCGAGTCAAAACCTCCGAGAAACCTTGACAAAAAATTATTCATTTTTTCTGGAATCAGCCAGTTTATCATGGGTATTTTATTTAGACGAGATTGAGCAATTGAATAAACTCGGTTTTCTATTTTATTTTAATTTACAATTTATATCGTTATAAATTCTGGGGACTAAAAAATTATATCGCATTATCACATTATCAGAAAGTTGAAATAAAATTATTTATTGTTTCATTTTTACTGATAAAGATTTTTTTATTTTTAATATTACTAATTTTTTAATTAGGAACATTTTTACTTTTAAAACTTTAAAGAATATTCATAATTTTTAATAAAATATTTCCCCTTTTATCCAAAAAGGTGAATGTTCGAACCAAAAAAGGAATTTTTAAGAAATTATATCAACTGTCAAGCAATTAGTTCCATTTTTAATCAAAATTTTAAATTTTCAACTCGAATGATGAATCTTTAATAAAAAATATTTTTTTTTTAATACAGGAATTTTCAACCAGATAGTTAGATTTTTAAATAGAAAAGATAAATTTGAAGAAAAAATGGGGACGACTGAAAAATCCCAAAAATAAAATTCCCGACACTGTAATATTCCCGAATTGGAAAATTCCCGAATAATAAAATGGGACGACTGAAAAATCCTGAAAAATAAAATTTCCGACACTATAAAATTTCCGAATTAGAAAATTCCCGAATAATAAAATTCGCGAATAATTAAACTGGCGAAAAATAAATGTACATAATTCGAAAATTCCCGAACATTAAAATTCGCGAATAATAAAATTGCCGAAAAATAAAAATAACCAATTGGAAAATTCCCGAATAATAAAATTCTCGAATAATAAAATTCCCGAATTTAAATAATTACAATTTTTTATAAATTTGTTTTATTTATTGCAAATACAATAATGAAATTTTATTTCTTTAAATTATTTTTAATATCTAAAGTTTCGTAAATTATTGTTTGCATTTTAAATAATTACAATAAATATCAATAAAGCGTTCGCAAAACTCGAATTTTAAAGTTACATATATTTTTTTGAAAATCGCTATAAGGTACGATGGGGTGATTTTTTTCGGTTCAATGTGTAAATTTGTTTAAATTTAAATTTGCAGCTGCAACCTGAATTCTCATTTTTTGAACTTGAAAATTGTATTTTTTTACAACTTCTAAATTTGAAAAAATTTTCCCCTGGAACCAAAAAAAAATGACCCACTGTTTTCATTATACCCTAAATTTAAAAAAAAATATGTATATAAATTTAAAATTCGATTTTTGCGAAGGCTTCATGTATTTTTTTAAATACTTTATACATTTAAAACAAATCTTCACTCAGAAATATTTTATTTATAATTATTGCTATTTTACATTCAAAAAATAAGGTTCAAAATTTTAAACATTAAAAATAATTTTTAAAAAATTTTATTATTGTATTTTTAATCAATTAAAGATATTTATAAAAATTGTAATTGTTTAAATTCGGGAATTTTCCAAATCGGATATTTTACAAATTCGGCCATTTTCTATCGGAAATTTTCCAATTCGGTATTTTTATTTTTCCTCAATTTTATTATTCGGGAATTTTATTTTTTGGGGTTTTTCAGTCGTCCCAAAAGATGGGACAGTCATCCAGAAAAGAGGAATTTAAAAAAAAACACATGACTTTCCCACCAAATGGTTGAATTTTTAACCAGAAATTAAACAGTTAAATTTTCAGTTAGAAAAATTAGATTTCGACAAAATAGATAAATCTTGAACAAAAAAGAAAGAGAATTTTTTACCAGATAGTTAAATTTTTAAATATAAAATATGATTCTTTAACAACAAATGGAATTTCTTAAATTTTGAGTGAGACAAATTAATGTTCAAGAGATAAATTTTCAACAATAAAAAAAGAATTAAAATTAAAATTAAACTTTCAGCTAGAAACATTAATGTTTAACAAAACAGATCAATTTTCAATAAAAATATACGGAATTTTTGGGGAAAAATGAAGCACTTAAATTTCTTTAAACAAATAGAACAGTTAAATTTTCAGTGAGAAAAATTAGGCCTCCACAAAAGAGATACATTTTTTTTTAAATAGGCATTTTTAGGAAAAAATGGTATAGATAAATGTTGTAAAGAAAAATTATGTTTGAACAAAATAATAAATCTTTAAATAAAATAAAGATTTTCAACCAAATAGTTAAATTCTTAACTAGAAAAGATAGATTTTTAGAAAAAAATAAACAATCGAATTTGCAGTGAGAAAAACTAATTCTCAATAAAATAGATTAAGCGTCAACCAAAAAAAGAGGAATTTTCAACAAAATACATGCATTCTTAACCCATAGGTTGACATTTTTGACTAGAAAGGATAAATTTTTAATGAAAATTGGGAAAATTAAATTTACAATTAGAAAAATTAATTTTTAAAAAATAAATAAATCTGCAATAAAAAAAAGAATTTTTAACAAAATACATGAATTTTCCACCAGATAGTTGAATTTCAAACTAAAAAAGATCATTCTTTAAACAAAACATAAAACAGTTAAATTTTCTGTTAGAAAAATTAAGTTTAAAAAAATATATAAATTAAAAAAAAAATTCAACAGTTGGATTTTCAGCGAGAAAAACTTATTTTCAACAAAATAGATCAATCTTAAACCAAAAAAGAGGAATTTTCAACAAAATACATTAAATTTTAACTAAATGGTTGAATTTTTAACTTGAAAAGATATTTATTTACCAAGAAATGAAATAGTTAAAATTTCAGGAAGAAAAATTAATTTTCAAAAACAAAAAAAAAAGGAATTTTCAACAAACTACATGAATTTTTAACTAGAAAATATGAGTTGCATTTTTAACTAGAAAAGATAAATTTTTTACAAAAAATTGAACAGTTGAATTTTCAGTAAGCAAAACTAATTTTCAACAAAATAGAAAAATCTTCAACCAAAACAAAGATCAATTTTTAAAAAACTACATTAATTTTTTAGAAAATAGTCGATTTTTAAATTGAAACCCCAAAAAAATGAAACATTTAAATTTTCAGTTAAAAAAATTAATTTATCAACAAAATAGATAAATTTTCAATTAAAAAAGTTTTCTTACTGAAACGACGAATCCTTAACAAAAAAATTAATGTTTAACAAAGTAGTAGAATTATCAGTCACAAAACATGAATGCTCAACGAAAAATGTAACGATTTATTTTTCAATAAAAAAAGTATTTTAATTTGTAAAAAAACAGTCAATATAAAAAAGGCTCAAAAACATTTTATGCTCAAAAATAAAAAAATTTGCAATCAAAATAATGAATTTTTAATCAAGAACGGCCAATTTCCTAAAATTTAGTTGCAATTTTTACTCGGAAATATAAATTTTTAACACAAAAAAGGAATTTTTAACCAAAAACTGCGAATTTTCAAAACAATAAATGAATTTTTAAATATGGAAGGGAAATTTTCAATTAAAAAAAAAAACTAATTTTAAACAAAAAATAATAATTTTTCTTAAGACAGTTCGAATTTGTTCCATAAAAGTAATTGTTCAAACGAAATAATTAATTTTTAACCAAATAGTTGATATTTGACTAAACAAGATCAATTTGAACTAATAATAGAAAAGTTTAATTTCCAGCATAAAAAATTTATTTTCAACCAAATAAGACGAATTTTTAACTAGAAAATGTACATTTTAACTTAAAATAGTATATTCAAATCTTCAGTTAGAAAAATTTACTTTCAATTACAAAAAAAAAGAATTAAAAAAATACAACAATTTTCAAACGAAAAAATTTTTGTAACTAAAATTCTGAATCGTCAACCAAATAAATAATTTTTTACACAGTATTCGGTTTTCAAATGTAAAAGATGAATTCTGAACGAAAAAGTTCATAGTTGATATTTCAACCAGAAAAGATTTTAATTTTAGAACAAAAGCAGTCCAATTGAACCAAAAAAGGCCAATTTTCAACCAAATAAATTAATTATTTGTAAACAAAAAATATAAATATTCAACTGTAAATTAACCCAAAAATAAACGAATTTTTTAAATAAAAGTGTTCCATTTTTATTAAAAAAAGGTCAATCTTGAAACATAATAGTGAATTTTTAAGGAAGTATATCAACATTAACGAAATAGTTGCATTGTCACTAAATTTTCAACTAAGCGATATTTTTTAACCAACAATTCAAGTATTAAATTTTGTCTTTAAAAAATGCATTTTTAACCAAAAAACACGAATTTTCAATCAAATAGTTAAGTTATCATTCAAATAAATAAATTTTTGATTCAATCAACGAAGTAGCATCAGAAAAATTTCCAATGCTATCACTATCTTTTTTCTTTATTAAAGAATCTAAGGAAATCTAAGGAAAGTATAGAATGGGTTTTTAAGTACATCAATGTTTATTAGAAAGTTTTTAGGCTCTGAACTATTTTTTATAAACAAACTAGCGTTTATAAAATGTGATGTGTTGTGGTTGGGAGAGCACAAGCTTTTGCTACAACACTATTTTGAGTTTTCAGACGGCATAATATATTTTTTATATTCATCAAGAATATCTTGGTAAAAAGCCAAACCCGTAGGACAACCCAATATTTGTTGGTCGAATTTCTTCTTGGTTATTTTAGTTAAGTTATGATATAAAATAAATTTTTGTGCAATACATTCTGAAGCAAGATCTAGCCGGATGCTATTAAACATCGACGCAACACATTCGTCATTAATTAATTTTTTTCTCGTCTAATAGCTATCTCATTACATTTACCTTCACTTGTTGGGACCATACTAGTTTTTGTATTTTTATAAAAAATATCTGGGTATAAAGGCAAACCCATAGGACAACACGATATTTGTTGATAGAATTTTTTCTTAAAAGAGAAAACGGTACCATTGAAAACAATTATAGTCGCTATTTATATTGCACTCTTAATTATTTTTAATAACTAATTATTTGAAATAAGTTTTTCTTCAATGCAACCGAAAGTAAGATCTAGTAAGATGCTATCAAACATCGACACAACATCTAAGGATGCTATGGAATGTGTTTTAAGTACATCAATGTTTTTTAGAAAGTCTATAGACTCAAATATTTTTTGTAAACAAATTAGCATTTATCAAATGTGACTTTAAAATATTTACAATATATTTAGATAAATTATAAGTGGGAGAACGATCTTTATAATCGAGGGGTCTCCAAGTTATATTTGTTTTATGGTTGGGAGAGCACAAGCTTTTGCTACACTAGTTTGAGTTTTCTAACAGCATAATATTTTTTGTATATTTATACAGAATATCTTGGTATAAAGCCAAACCCGTAGGACAACCCAATATTTTTTGATAGAATTTCTTCTTGGTTATCTTTGTGAAGATATCATTTAAAATAAGGTTTTCTGTAATGCAGTCTGAAGCAAGATCTATTCGGATGCTATCAAAGATTGACACAACATCTTAAGGAAACTAGAAAACTAACCCATTAGTGTTTGTAGAAACTGTTTTAAAAAAATATTTGAAATTTGTTAAAATAAATTTTAGGTAGGAGAACTAACTGTAAGCACAACGGCTCTCCAACTTAGATTTGGTTTGTGAACCTTTGTGAGAGCATAAGCTTTTACTACAACACTATTGTGAGTTTTTAAAGGGTATGCACATTCATCATTAATTAATCTTTTTTCTCATCTAATAGCTATATCATTACAATTATTTTTAAATGTTGGATCCATACTAGTTTAAAAAAAATATGTTTATAAAGAATATCTGGGTATAAAGCCAAACCTATGGAACAACCCCATAGGTGTGGATAACATTTATTCTTGGAAGATAAAACAGAACTGGAAACAGTTTCATTGGATGTTAAGAATTCATTCTTAGTTATTTTTGTTAAGTTATAACGGAAAAGAATATTTTCTTTAATGCAGCCAAGAGTGAGATCTAATGGGTTGCTATCAAACAGCGACGCAATATCATAAGGCAACTATTGAATTGGTGTTAGATACATTAAACTTTTTTAGATTATGCTTAAGTTCCTAACTATTTTTTTACAGGCGAACTGATTTTAAAATATTTTAAATATATTTAGACAAATTATAAGTAGGTTAACCAACTATGGAAACAATGGTTCTCCAAGTTAGATTTGATTTGTGGTTGGGAGAGCATTAGCTTTTGCCACAACATTATTGTGAGTTTTTAAACGGTTTGCACATTCATAAATAATTAATCATTTTTCTCATCTAATAGCTACATCATTACATTTACCTTCACTTGTTGGGACCATACTTCTTTTTCATTTTTATAAATAATGTCTGGGTATAAAGCCAAACCCTAGGACAACCCGACATTTGTTGGTAGTATTTCCTCTTTGTTAGTTTTGTTAAGTTATAATTTCAAATGAGTATTTTTTTGCAATCGAGGGAGGCTGAAGCAAGATCAAGTGGAACGATATCAAAGGTCGACACAAGATGTTAAGGAAGCTATGGAATATGTTTTGGTTACATTCATGTTTTTTATAATATCCTTAATTTCAAATTATTTTTTTACAAACGAACTAATGCTTATAGAAAATGGTTTTAAAATAATTGAAATAAAAGCCAAACCTATATGACAACCCGATATTTGTTGATAAAATTTCTTCTTAAAAGAGAAAAAATCTAATGGAAAGCATCTAATCTAATGGGATGCTATCAAACATGGACACAATATCTAAAGGAAACTATTGAATTGCTGTTAGGTACATTAATGTTTTTTAGAATATCCTTAAGTTCCGAAGTATTTTTTTACAGACGAAGTAGTGCTTATAAAAACTGGTCTATAATATTTAAAATACATTTAGACAAATTTTAAGTTTAAGAACTATGGAGACAACGGTTCTCCAAATTAGATTTGGTTTGTAGCTGCGGGAACATAAGCTTTTGCTACAACACTATTGTGAATTTTAAACGGTATGCAAATTGATAATTAATTAATCTTTTGTTTTCTCGTCTGAAACTATATTTTCACATTGGTTTTTAATTGTTGAAATAATTCTAGTTTTTATATTATAATAAAGATTATCTGGGGATGAACGAAAACCAATAAGACAACCCGACAGTTGTGGATAAAATTTAATCTTAAAATATGAAGCAGTTCCATTGAAAACAGTTTCATTGGTTTTTAATAATTCATTCTGTGTTATTTTTGTTAATTTATGATTTAAAATAAATTTTTCTTCAATCCAACCGAAGGCAAGATCAAGTGGGATGCTATCAAACATCAACACAGCATCTTAAGGAAACTATTAAATGTGCTTCCGGTAAATTAATGGTTTTTGGAACATCTTTCAGTTTCCAACTATTTTTCTATAAACATACTAGAGTTTATAAAATCTCATTTTAAAACTTTTTAAATATATTTAGATAAACTGTGAATAGAAAAAAATAACTGTAGAAAGGACAGTTCTCCAGGTTAGATTTGATTTGTGGTTGGAAGAGTATAAGCTTTTCCTGCAAAACATTTACAACACATACATTTATTTTTAATTCTTGGAACCATATTAGTTTTTATATTTTTATAAAGAATATTATTTCGAAGAATGTTTTCAACTATTTTATTATAGTCATCTCTTATCTGCTGCAGCTTAATTGCCCTAATCGGCTTTTACAAAGATTGGATATTTAAGTTACTTTTGAAAATCTTCAATTAAACAGATTTTTCTTATTTTTTATATTTATTTATGTTATTATTATTTCAATAAACTTGAAAGATTTAATTTACATTTAGAGGTGCAATAAATTTGTTACACAAAGCCAAAGTTTCAACGATCTCATTAGGGATTAAATTTGTTCATAAATTGTTTAAACATCTGTTTAATCTAAAACCTTTAATTTCTTTGTTGAAAACTAAATACCTGACTTCAATAAATAAAGCTATTTGATACAATCGTCTCGTTTTTTGAAATTTAGAAATTAAATGAAAATTAAATGTGTCAATGTTTGATAACATCCCACTACATCTTGCCTTAGATTGCGTTCTAGAAAAAATTATTTTAAATCATAATTTAACAAAAATAATTAAGAATTAATTCTTAATAGTCATTTGAACAGTTTTCAATGGCACCGATTTCCAAGAAATAATAAATTTGATAAACAAATATCGAATTAATTAAAATTTACACCTATTCTTTATAAAAGATACGTTGATGATATCCTTGCAATTTTTCCTTCTGACGAAATTTGTTGTTTTTAATGTCCTTAATAGCAGAGAAGATAGAATTAAATACACCCGTGAACGTGAAATTGAGAATGTTATTAAATCTCTTTATTTGCAAATAATTAAAATAAATAGTGATTTATTAACAAATTGAAGCAAAACACCTTCTTGATTCCAATAATTTATTTTGTCATAAAATTAGTTTATTAAAAAAAATCGTTTAAGCAGTTTATTAACAAATTAAATTTGAATTTTTAATTCCAGAACAATAATACTTTAAATAATTATTTATTGAAAAAAAACAGTGATAGCATTGAAAATTTGTCTGACATGTTATTTATTTGTTAAAATGTAAGTGTTGCAATAAAGTTTGTATAGGTGATACAGGTAGGTGATTAAAAACTAGAATTTCTGAACATGAAAGAGATTGTGAAATTGGAAATTTAAATACAGGTTTGTCAAAAAATTCT
Organism: Acraspis erinacei; assembly: GCA_035041075.1. Lineage (NCBI taxonomy): Eukaryota > Metazoa > Arthropoda > Insecta > Hymenoptera > Cynipidae > Acraspis > Acraspis erinacei. The sequence goes on along the minus strand of JAWWLR010000128.1, from coordinate 30,567,914 downwards.
TGGAATTTTTAAGAATTTTTAAATGTATTAAAAGAATAAAAAGAAATTCTTAAGATTCATGGGAATATTTAAAAGTACTTTTTATTCTTGAAATTTAATTCTAAGAGAAAATTTATATATGTATCAAAAAATTTCAAATTATTTTCTGAAATGTCGAAAAATAATGTATAAAAAACAATAAATACAAAATTTGTTTAAACTTAAAATTTATGACAAAATTCAAAAAAAATTTGAAGTTTCATGTTAAAATTTCATATTGAAACAAAATTGAATATGATTTTAAAAGGTTTTCAATTATTTTCCAAAATTCCGAGAAATAATGTAAAAGGTTTTAAAACAACAATTTTTAATTTTACAACATTAAATTTTTTGTATATTTGTAAAGAATTCGAAAAAATAAGCTTTTTTAAAAATTTGGCAACTTTTCAAAACAATAGGAAAAGTAGAAGTATTTAAAACAAAGATTTCAATTTTGAAAAATTAATTATTTTTTAAAATCTAGTTAGTTTAAGATATATTTATGGAAATTTAACATTTTCGGGAATAATTTAATTCTTGACAGGATTTTTAGAAACTTCAAAACAAAATGTATGTTCTTGAAGATTTCAAAAAATAAGTTTTTTTTAAAGAATTTTGAAAGATTTCAAGAGAGTAAAAAAAGTTCCAATATTTTATTTTTTTAAATTAGGTTTAGGACAAAATTGGATATGATTTTAAAAAGTTTTTAATGAGTTTCTAAAATTGCGAGAAGGAATTTAAACGATTTTAAAAAAAGTCAATTTTAAAAGACTAAAATTATTTTTACTTTTTTTATTTTATTTTTTAGTTTTATTTAATTTGGATGTATTTAAAAAGAATAAGAAAAGTAGAAGAATTAAAAAAAAAGATTTTCAATTTTTTAAAATTAGATTTTTTTCGAGTAAGTTTAAGAAATATTCATAGGTTTTTAAAAGTTTTTGGCACAATTT
>JAWWLR010000128.1:30538159-30549487 GCA_035041075.1 Acraspis erinacei | reverse complement strand
AATGACGTCGGCTCCTACCCAAATTTCGATTTTGTTTCCGACGTCCGTTACGTTGTCATTTCCGGTATCGTTTCAGGCGTCGTTTCCAGCGTCGTTTCCAACTAAGGTTCCGGTGTGAATTTTTTTTAATATGTACTTATTACTATCAAGGTTGAAGGGGAATATTTCTTTGAATAAAAAAATGTGAATTGATAGAAATATATTTTAAATTCAAGCAAATATTTTATAGTCGTGGTCATCGCTGTGGACACCCTCGACGGACAAGAGTTCGATTCCTGCTGAAGGTAGATTTTTAATAGAATTTTTGTGTTTCAGGTTAAATTATAATTAAAGTTAATTATAATTTAATTTCATAAAATTGCAGTTGTTTATTTAAATAAACATGTATTACAGTTGAAGTGCGAACTTACTTTATTACACTCGCACTCGGTCAAAGAAATATATTTTTTAATCAGTGGGACATTTTTTTGCTTCAAGTGATGAAAAATTTGGTGTGAGGAAATAATTTTGTGAGCCTATAAAATATTTGCTTAACTTTAAAATGTATGTCTTTCTATCAATCCAAATTTCTTTCATTGAAAGAAATATTCCCCTATAACCATCAGAGTTTTAAATATATATTTTTAAAAAATTCACATTGTAACCATAGTCGGAAACGACGTCGGAAACAACGCCGGAAACGACGTCGTCTCCGACTCCAATTTTCGATTTTGTTTCCGACGTCGGTTACTTTATAATTTCCTGCGTCGTTTCAGGCGTCGGTTCGCTTCTCGATTAAATTGTGTAATTTCTGAATGCAAAAAAATGCCTTATATTTTGTAAAAATCCTTTATAGGACATTTACGTAACCATTAATAATAATCACGCAACTCGGACACTTTCCATCGTAAGCATGAGCGATCAACTTTTTGATGCCGATAATTGTCTGTAGATACGTAGTACTTTCGATTGCAACCGGTTTTCATTTTTTCACTTGCTGCAGTCACTAATTACAACTAAGGTAGAACAATATAAAAAAAATTATTTCCAAACATCAGGTCAAGATCAACCATATCCGCACAATTCCTTGTTTATTAAAATTATTATTATTATTGACAAAAAATATTTTTTTTAACAAAATAGATTAATTTATCGAAAAAGACGAATTTTCATTAAATTACTTGAATTTTCAAATAAAAAAATAAATTTTCAGCCAGATAGATTGAATTCTCTAATAAAAAATATACAGGTTACACAAAAAAATGCAACAATTAAATCTTCACTAAAAAAATTAATTTTGAACCTTAATTAATTTTTATACCAGAAACGAATTTTCAACTAAAATAAAGAATCTTCAAGCAAAAAATGATTTTTTTTCAAAAAAATACCTGAACTTGCAACAACAAAAAAGTTTTCAACAACAAATATAATAGATACATTTTCAATTGATTAAATTAATTTTTATTTTAAAAACACGAATTTTAAACAAAATAGATCAATTTTCAGCCAAATTAATGAATTTTGAACAACCTACATGAAACTTTCAATAAATTAGTTGATTTTTGAACTAATAAAAAATCAATTGTCAGCCAGATGCTTTGAGTTTTTTACACAAAAACCTGAAATTACAAGAAAAAAGGGAATTTTCAACAACAACAAAAAAACAAGAAGTTGAATTTCTAACACAAAAATAATTATTTTTGCAAATTACGATTAATTTGATACTAAGAAAAGAAATTTTCTAAATAAATTACACGAATTTTCAACAATACATATTAATTTTCAATAAAAAAATTCAATTTTCTATAAAATTATTCTAATTTTTTACCCAAAAATATGAATTTTCAACAAAATAGTTGAATTTTTAAATAAATAGCCAAATATTTAAATGTTTAACTAGAAAAGCTAAATATTAAAACACAACTTCAAATAGTTAAATTTTCTATTAAGAAAATTAAATTATTTAAATAAATAATTTTCAGCAAAATAAAACATTTTTAAAGACAAGAGATGAATTTCGAACTGAAATGATGAATCTGCAACTAGAATAATTAATATTTTAGATAAAAAATCAATTCTAAACAAAACAAAAACGATTCCTCAACAAAATAGTTAAGTTTTCAAACAAGGAGATTAATTTTCAACTAAAATGATTATTTTTTAACCAAAAAATTTTTTTAGCAACGTAGTTCGATTTTTTACAAAACGAATAATTTTCCACAAGAAAAAACACATTTTTAACAAAGTACATGATTTTTTAAATTAAAAATGGAATAGAATTAAATGAATGAGTTGTACAATTTTCAAACAAAAAATTTTCAACTAAAATTAAGAACATTCAATCAAAAAATTAATTTTTAACATAATAATTCAGCTTTTCACTATTTAATTGAATTTTCAGTTTTAAATGATTAATTTTTTTTTAATTTTCTGCTAAAAATCGGAAAATTTGAAGATAACATTAAAAATTGAAAAAAGAATACAAAACAAGATTTCTATGATTCCAGTTTTTGAGATTACCCAATTTCAATTCCAAATTGATTTTTTTTAAGTTCAGTTGGAAATTTTTAATATATTGAAACATTTTTTAATAAAAAATAATTAAATTTACAATACCCAGTTCTAAAGTCTTTTTATTTTTAATGCTTCCATTTAACTAACTTGTATTTTTTTCATTGTTTTTAATTTAGTCTCAAGGCATTTAATTAAACAATTTTGAAAATATTTATTCAGAATAGATTTCAAGGAATGAAAAATGAAGACAATAATTGGGGTAAATTCTAATCATAAAAACGAGGAGATTTTAGAACTAGTCATTCAAAATTGAATTATTTTTTATTTGAAAATGTTCCAAAATATTGAACATTTCTAACCAAAAATTTTAAAAAATAATTTAAAATGCAGACCTGAAATTGTGCAAATAAATTATTATAAATTGAAAAATACTTGACAGAAAGATTTCAAGAATAAATAATAATTCAAAATGAACTGTTAAGGATCAAACGAATTTTTTTCTAGATTTTTATGTTAGACGGTGAATTTTCCATTTTTCACATTCACAAATTTTAATTTTCAAATTAAAATTGAAATGGTTAAATTTTAATTAATCTTTTTTAAAGGTTTTAAGAATAAAAAATTTGTATTTACAATTCTTGGTAAAGGAATGTTTTCAGTTTACAATGAATTTTTTTTGCTCTCAATTAATAATTATATTAAAAATTTAATAACAATTTGAATTCTAGAATTTCAGAAGCTTTGACTACGAAACATTACATTTAATTTTCTTTCTAAATTGTCAAATTCTAATAGCTACGAATAGCTTTAATTATAAATGATAAAATTCCAATTTAAAAAATTTAAGTCCGCAATTTTCTAATTTTGAGATTTTTAATTTTTTTTAAAGTCGTGCAATATAGTATTTTTAAATTTAAACGCTTCAAAATTTAAACTATTAATTATTGTTTAAAAAATGTGAAAAACTCATAATATTTTAAAAACAATAAAACAATAAAATTCTCGAATAATAAAATTGCCGCATTATAAAATTCCCGATTAGAAAATTCCCGAATAATAAAATTTACGACAGTTTATAATATTAGTGAATTTTAAAATTCCCGAATTGTAAAATTCACAAATTTGAACAATTACAAATTTTTATAAATCTGTTTTACTGATTACAAATAAATTAATTAATTTTTTTTTAAATTATTTTTAATGTTTAGAATTTCGAAAATTATTATTTAAATTTAAAATAACAATAATTGTAAATAAAATATTTGGTACAACTGAAAATCCTAAAAAATAACATTACCGACACTGTAAAATTCTCGAATTGGAAAATGCCCGAATAATAAAATTTACGAATAATAAAATGGCCGAAAAATAAATGCACCGAATTGGAAAATTGCCGAATAATAAAATTCTCGAATAATAAAATTTCCGAATTATAAAATTCCCGCATTGGGAAATTCCCGAATAATAAATTCACAACAGTTGATAATATAACCGAATTTGAAAATTCACGAATAACAAAATTCCTGACAGAAAACTGGCGAATTAGAAAATATCCAAAATAAAAAATTCCCGAATTTTAAAAATTAAAATTGTTTATAAATATGTTTTATTGATTACAAATAAAACAATGAAATTTTTTAAAAATTATTTTTAATTTTTAAAATCTCTGAAATTATTTTTTGCATTAAAAATTAAAATATTTAAACATTTTTTTTAATGATTGTTATTTTAAATTTAACAATAATTTTCGAAATTTTAAACATTGAAAATAATGTTTTTTAAATTTTCATTATTGTATTTGTAATTAATCAAACATATTTATAGAAAAAAGTGTAAATGTTTAAATTGGAAAATTCCCGAATTGAAAAATTCTTCAATAATAAAATTTCCGACAGTTTATAATATTACCGAATTTGAAAATTCCCGAATAATAAAATTCCCAAAAGAAATTTGCCGAATTATACAACAACCGAATTGCAAATATCCCGAATTTAAGTAATTACAATCCCTTTATAAATATATTTTATTGATTAAAAATATAATAATGAAGCTTAATTGTTTAAATTATGTTTAATGTTTAAAATTTCATTATTTTATTTGTAATCAAAAAAACATATGTATAAAAAATTATAATCGTTTAAATGCGGGAATTTTCCAATTCGCATATTTTATAATTTAGTAATATTTGTAGGGAATTTTATTCAGAAATTTTCCAATTCTGTAATATTATAAACTGTCATGAATTTTATTATTCGGGAATTTTCCAATTCCGGAATTTTATAATTCGGGAAATTTATTATTCGAGAATTTTATTATTTGGCATTTTTCCAGTACGGTATTTTTATTTTTCGGCTGTTTTATTATTCGCGAATTTTAATTTTCGGGAATTTTGCAACAATGGATTTTTATTTTCCAGCAATTTTATTATTCGCGAATTTTATTATTTGGGAATTTTTCAATTCGGGAATTTTATTTTTCGGGAGTATTCAGACGTCTCTTAAATTCCGGGAATAATATTATTCGGGAATTTTCCAATTCGGGAATATTATAAACTGCCGGGGATTTTATTATTCGGAAATTTTCCAATTCGCGAATTTTATTTTTCGGGATTTTTCAGGTGTCCCAATTTATTTGATGGTGGATTTGGAATGACTGAAAAATCCCGAAATATAAAAATCCTGACAGTGTAAAATTCCCAAATAATAAAATTATCGAAAAATAAAATTACAGAATTGGAAAATTCCCGAAAACAGAAAATTGTCGAATTAAAAAATATCCGAACTTGAAAATTCTCCAATTGTAAAATTTCCAAATTTAAACAATTACAATTTTTTTTATAAATATATTTTATCGATTACAAATATAATAATACACATTTTTTTAATTATTTGTAATGTATAAAATTCCTAAGATCATAGTTTGCATTTAAAATAACAATAATTTTTAATAGAATATTTCTAGATAAAGCATTTTCTTTACTTTATATATATTTTCATATTTTTTTAAATACTTTGCACTTTAAAAAAATGCGTCATTCAGAAATATTTTATTACAAATTATTTTAATTTTAAATAGAAACAATAATTTTAGAAATTTTATGCATTACAAATTATTTTAAAAAAAGAAAAATTTCATTATTGTTTTTGTAATGAATAAAACATATTTATGCAAAAATTGTAATTGTTTAAATTCGGGAATTTTCCATTTCGGATATTTTATAATTCGACAGTTTTCTGTCAGCAATTTTATTTTCCGGCAATTTTATAATTCGCAAATTTTATTATTCGTGAATCTTCTAATTCGGGAATTTTACAGCATCGGGAATTTTATTTTTCGGGATTTTTCAGTCCTCCGGTGGATATTTAATTTGCTTATATTTTGAATGTTAATTAACAATAAAGTAATTAAATATTAAAAAATACGGATAGTTTTATTTTTATTTAAAATTTTTAATATCATTTGGTTTTATTTCGACTTAATTATTATATAAATTATTAGAATGCCCTTTTAATCAAATTTGAATTGCTAACAAACTAGAGCCGTGACGTCAGTACAGGTGCCCGAAACTTATTTTAATAAGTAAATACTTTCTAATGAAAGTGTTTCTTAAATTCTTCATTAAATTCCTTTCTGATGAGTTTCATTTTTCTTCTTTTTGGTAACGCTGAGATGATCTTTTAAAATTTGGGAAAAAATTTGTGGGTTGGTGCCAGAAATTTTTTTTAAATTGTTGTAATTGGTTAATGTCTACTGGTCTGGTTTTGGATTTAAAACAAAATTATGTCAAATTTTTTACATTTTAAATTTTTACTAGTGAACTTTAAAAAAACAAAATTTTAAATAACAAATAATATTTTTGCGAACACATTTTTTCGTCATTTATGGATTTTGAGGGAACACAAATTCCGTGTTCAGGATATTGAACTTTTTCAACAAAAAAAATGGCATTTAATTCGATCAAAAAAAATTATTTATTTAAAACATTGTATAACTTTTCACTAACAAAAACTCTTAACACAAAAAATAGTAATTGTTCACCAACAGTTTTTTTTATTTTTTTCATTTCAAATTCAAAAACCGAACAGAAGATATTACCCGATTTCAAAATTTCTTTTTACCTATTTCACGTGGCAACCAAACCTTTAAAATCAATTTAAATAATTCGCAACATAAATAAAATAATTAATCAGATTTTTTCCTATCCCAAAACCTCCCTTTCAAACATACCATGTTGAAAAAGTGGTCAGGAAAATTGAAAATAGAAAAGAGCCTCATTATGCAGTGTGTATGGGGCAGAAGGTGAATGGCGGTATTTTTAAAATAGAATTAGGATCACTCACTACACTCTAGGACGAATCACTACCACTCGAAGGTTCAATCGCGAATGAAATAATCGCACTCAAGTCACATAATAAATTAATAATTCATGATTAAAAACGTCACTGGTTTCTGATAAAAATGATAAATTAATAAATTATAAATAATATCAAAATAACAAAGAATGGAGAGTGCAACGTGTGTCGGTGTGAAAGCCCGGAACGGAAATGAACTTCGGATGATCGAAGGTCACGCACGATGGTGGACTGCACGGATTCTTAACGAACGATTTTTTCGTGAGTCAATGGCCCGTGTATTGGGACTGATCGGGACCTTAGGCGCATGCATGACTGAATCACTCAAGGTAGAAGGGGCACCCCCGGTCCATTCGTATTCCTGCAATTTACATAGTCAGTCACTGGCGTCGAGACCCAGGGATCTAATTAATATGAGTCGTACCTTCTCTTCTGGCATATTTTGCCGGATTTTTATTTTTTCTTCCGGCATATTTTTCTCTTCGGGCATATTTTTCCAAATTCCAAATTCCCTTGAGCCATATTTTTAAATGTTTTAATTTTCTCTTCCTGCATGTTTTACCGGAATCTAATTTTTCTCTTCCGGCATATTCTACAAGATTCTTTTTCTCTATATATTGACAGATTTTTATTTTCTCTAACGGAATAATTTTCCAGATTTGAAATTTCTCTTCCTTCATTTTTTTTCTCTTCGGATATGTTTTGTCTCATTTCGCTCAATTTTCTTTTTCAAAATATTTTCATCTTCCAGAAAAATTTGCTGAAACTTTCTTTTCTCTTCCAGCATACTTTATCGGATTTTGATTATCTTTTCTGGCAGAAATTTCCAGTTTTCAATTTTCTCTTCCAGCATTCATTTCCTTCTTTGGCATATTTTGACGGATTATAATTTTATCTTCTAATATATTTTTTGCTTGCAGAAAATTTTGCCAAATTTTAATTTTCTCTTCCGGCATATTTTGCCTGATTCTAATTTTTTTCATCTGTCATATTGTGCATGATTCTTTTTTTTCTCTTTCGCTATATATTGCCAGATTTTTATTTTCTCTACCGTAATCTTTTTTCAGATTTTAATTTTCTCGTTCTTCGTATTTTTATCTTCGGGCATATTTTTCTGAATTTTAATGTTCTCTTTCGCCATATATTGCCAGATTTTTATTTTCTCTAACGGAATAATGTTCCAGATTAAATATTTCTCTTCCTCCATTTTTTTTCTCATCGGGTATGTTTGATCTCATTTCACTTTTCTTTTCACGAATATTTTGCCAATTCTCAATTTTCTTTTTCAAAATATTTTCATCTTCCAGCGAAATTTGCCGTAACTTTATTTTCTCTTCCAGCATACTTTACCGAATTTTAATTTTCTCTTCTGGCATAAATTTCCAGTTTTCAATTTTCTCTTCCAGAATATTTTGCCGAATTTTAATTTCTACCGGCGGCATATTTTTAAAGATTTTAATTTTCTGCTCTGGAATATTTTGACGGATTTTCATTTTATCTTCTAATATATTTTTTCCTTCCGGAATATTTTGCCACTTTTTAATTTGATTTTCTCTTCCAGCATACTTTGCGGAATTTTAATTTTTTTCTGGCATATTTTGCCGGATTCTAATTTTCTCTTCTGGTATATTTTGCACGATCCTTTTTTTCTCTTTCCCTATATATTGCCAAATTTTTATTTTCTCTACCGAAATATTTTGCCGAATTTTTATTTTCTCTTTCGGCATGTTTTGCTGAATTTCTATTTTTTCTTCCAGCATATATTGTCAGATTTTTATTTTCTATTCTAGTATATATTACCAGAATTTTATTTTCGCATCCAGAATATTGTGCTTCGCTTTTTGGAATATCTTGCCAGATTTTAATTTTCTCTACCGGCATGTTTTGCGGGATTTTAAGTTTCTCTTCAGGCATGACTTGGGTCTTAATTTTCTCTTCCACCATATATTAGCAGATTTTTATTTACTATACCAGAATATTTTTCAAGATTTTGTTTGCATATTCCTTATTATTTTTCTCTTCAGTTTTTTTTGTTGGAAATTGTAATATTATCTTCTGGCAAATGTTGCCAAATATTGAGGGAAGAGGGAAGAGGGATGGGGAAGGGTGAAGAGGGAAGAGGGAAGAGGGAAGAGGGAAGAGGGAAGAGGGAAGAGGGAAGAGGGAAGAGGGAAGAGGGAAGAGGGCAGAGGGAAGAGGGAAGAGGGACGAAAAATAGTTATTAAAAGTAGGGAAAATAAATAATTTCCATTTTTAACTTTATTATTATTACCAGAAATTATTTTTAATTAACTCTACGCCAATGAAGGAGACGCTTCTGTTATTTTGAGAAATGGAATCTATATCGTGAAGATGAGTATCAATCATTCAGATGCTCCTTTCACCTTTTCGAGTTATGAATAAATACAGTGACGTCTCATTTCACCAATTAATTTACAGTTTGCTTTCTCCGCTTGCGGTAGACCCAAAACTTCCGGTTGAATATCAGAATCTCTTGCAATTTAAATTTAAAAGGTTTAAATAAAAAAGTAAGAGTTTTGACGCCCAAGATAAATTATAACAAAAAATAAAATCATTCATTAAATTATTGCCTTGTAAATAAATTTTTAATATTTTTAATATTTAAAATGAGTCCTAATATAAACTGCTAATACGAATAGGGTATTTACGAATTATATTTTTTCTTTTAAATTTGAAAGAACATTGAAAACTGAATGTAAATGCCAACTTGATCTACACGCGTCACTATTTGAATTTTAAATATTCGCGCCAATTACAGCCAATAAGCGTCGCTACATTCTTGTTACCGGCAGCTATCCGATTCCTACCTTACTGACATTTTTTTCAACAACTAATGTCCACGGTCGACACGAATTGGGACATCTAGTTGCAAACTTAGGAAATTGATGAAAAGGCACTATGTCACTATTTCTAAAAAAAATTTCAATTGGCCAAAATTAAAATTTGGTTGCAGTCACATAAGTTTTGAGCCATAAAAAATGTTCCTTACTCAATTTTAATTAATTTGTAAAATTTTCAAATCAATAACCGAATTTTTGTGGACGTAAGTTGCTACGAAATATAATGTCGGTAAAGTAGAAATCGAGGCCTTCACTTCGAGAACTCAGACAAAATAATATAAACATTTTTTTTTTAATTGTTAATAGACCTGGAAGGGAATAATAAACATTTTTAATACGAAATTTTTTTCAGAGATGATACCGCTGATTTGTATACTAAATATTTTAATGAAAGCGCAGTATAACTCCGACTCCTACTTTACCGACATATTTTTGCAACAACTCACTTTGACATAAATTGAAATATCGAATGTAAATTTAGTAAAATGTTTAAAAAGCACTAAAAAACTTTTTTTAGGTCCTAAATTTCTGGAAATACGTATACAAATTTCAATAAATAATTTTTTTGCAATTCCAAACATAAACAACATAATCATCTGAACAACATAAAAATTGGTAAAAGTAGTGTGAATAGAATAACACATTTCCACTAAAAACATTCTGCAACCCGCACTAAACCACCATACCTGTAGGTTTTGAGGTCGCTGATTCCGAATCCGGGGTCATTTTGACCCCATTACGTCAGGATCAAGGTCAGTTGAAGGTCAAAATAAAAAAACCTATTGGATCGGAGAAAACCTTTACTCTCAGACGTTTGTGGGGTTGCAGAATCGTAAACCGGGATCATTTTGACACTATCAGATCAGGAGCAAGGTCAAGTGAAAGTGAAAATGAGAAAACCCCATTGAATCCACGTGATCCACTACTCTAAGACATTTTTTTCTGTCGCTACATCCGAATCCGGTGTCATTTTCACCCATCGGGTCGCGATGAAGGTCATCCCTAGGTCAACATTGAGAAAAAAATAGAATCGAACTTATGAAGTTGGACTAACCCCAGATTGGGATTCGGTGACCCCAAAAACGTATTAGTAGAGTTTTATTAATTGTGACATTCTCATTTTGACATTCAATTAACTTTGATCCCTACCTGATAGGATCAATCTGACTCTGGATTCGACTTCAGTGACCCAAAAAACGCCGGAGAGTAGAAGTTTTCTCCAATCCATTGGTTTTCTTCGATCCAATGGTTTTCTTAATTTTTAGCTTCACTTGACCTTGATCCTGACCTGAGCGGGTCAAAGTGACACCGGATTCGGATTAAGCGACCCCAAACCATCGTAAATTAGTGGTTCACGCCGATTCAATGGTTTTTTCTTATTTTAAACTTCACTTGACCTTGATCCTGACCTGGCGGGGTCAAAATGACGCTAGATTCAGATTCAGCGACCTTAAAAACGTATCTATATTTTGGTTTAGCTCAGGTTGCAGAATTTTTTTGTGGGGCTGTGTAATTGAAAAATGTACTACTATCAAGTGCCTATTGGATCCCTCCCCCTCCCAAAATAACTCACGATATGGTAGACCATGGGAATAAAATAATAAAATGATAAAATCATTAAA
>JAWWLR010000128.1:30467926-30478531 GCA_035041075.1 Acraspis erinacei | reverse complement strand
ATATTAATTGAATAATTTTTTGGTTGAAAAATTAGTTTTCTTAGTAGAAAATGCAAATATTTAGTTAAAAATTAATTAATTTGGTTAAAAAATGGTGTTTTTGAGTGGAAAATTCAACAATTTTATGAAAAATAATTTTTCTAATGCATCTAGTTAGATAGAAAATTCAACTATCTGTTTGTCAGTCAACTTTTTATATGGTAAATTTATGTATTTTTGTTAAAAATTCACCGTATTTTGATGCAAATTTAATTTTTTTAATAATTCGTTTTCAGTTGCTAAAAACTTAATTTTCTGAATCAAAAATGTAACTATTTCATTTTGGGTTCCAAATTTATATTTTTCAGCTGAAAATTAAACGATTTTATTGAAAATTATAATTAAAGGAAAATCTGACTTTTTCGGCAGAAAACTAATCTTCTTGGTTAAAAAATAATGTTTTTCGTTTGAATTTTAACTCTCTGTTAAGAAAAAGCTTTTGGGTTCAAAATTGGTTTGAACTCAAATTCATTTTTAAAAGTCAAGATTTTTTCTTAAAAATTTATTTTTTAATTGAAAATTGAAATATTCCAGTTCAAGGATCATCATTTTAGTTGAAAATTCTTTTTCTTGGATTCAAACTTAACTGTTCTGTTAAAAAACACTTTTTTTATTTGTAAAAAAATTAATTTTTTCTTTTTAGTCATGTCAAGATATATCCAGAATCAGCTAATAAAAAAGCTGCAAAAATATGCGAATTTATTAATCTATTTTTTATTGTTGATCAAGAAAAATGGATAGTCGTCCAAAAATGGTTTTTTAATTTTTAAATATAAACATTTAGTTTATTTATTCTTATTATTTATTTTTTTAAATATTTTTTAGAATTATTTTCTTTAAGTGTCAAATGAATTATTCCATTTTTTATTGCAAATTAAGCTTTTTGAGTTCGAATAGAAAACTTATTTTTTGAACATTAATGTATTTGGTTAAAAATTAACCTTTTCTGGTTGCAAATTAAACTATTTTTTTTAAATTTCAAATTTTCAGCAAAATAATAGAAATTTTCAACAAAAAAGTTAACACGCACAAAATAAGTATAATTTTCTACAAAATTAGTTATATTTTACATAAAAAACCCGTCTTTCACAAAATTGGTGACTTTTTTACCAAATAATTCTATTAAAAAAAAATCGATTTTTAACCAAGGAGATTAATTTTTTACCAAAAAGGACCAATTTTCGGTCAAATACATGAGCTTTCAAAAAAGTAGTAGAATTTTCAAAAAAAATTTAACAAAGTAGTTTAACTTTCAACCAAAAAGTTTAATTTTCAAAAAATAAAAATGAATTTTTTATGGAAAAATTAATTTTTATCAAAAAAGACGAATTTTCAGTAACATAAAACTTAACTTTCAACCAAATGGTTGACCTTCCTGCCAAATTTTTTTGAATATTATTTTTTAACTGAAAATTTCACTATTGAATTTTTATTAAAAGTTAAATAAGCCAATGTTTAAATAAAAAATTTAATTAAAAAAAATTACAACCGAGAAGATGCATTTTCTATGTAAAATGATCAGTTTTTAATAAAATTCCTTAAATTTAAACCAAATGTTTGATATTTTAGCTAAAAAAATTAAATTTACACCTTATATGCAATAGCTACATTTTTAGTTTAAGCTTGAACTATTTTGTTACAACATTTATTTTTTGTTTTGAGGTGCATAATATTCAGTTAAAAATTAATGCATTTTGTTAAAAATTGGTATTTTTTGGTTAATATATGAATTAATTTAATTTAATCATTAATTAATTTATATAATTATATTATATTATATTATATTATATTAATATAATAATATAATATATAATATATAATAATTATTATAATATTATTATAATATAATATATATTATATTATGTTTAATTAATTAATTAATTTAATTTTAATATTAATTCAATAATTGTTTAGTTAAAAAATTAATTTTTTTAGTAGAAATGGCAAATATTTAGTTAAAAGTTAATGTATTTGGTTAAAAATTTACAACTTTTTCTATTGTAAATTGACGTATTTTGTTAAAAATTCACCCTATTTTGGTGCAAATTTAATTTGTTTTATCATTCGTTTCCTTTTGCTAAAAAATCAATTTTCTGAATTAAAAATGTAACTATTTCATTTTGGGTTTCAAATTTATATTTTTAGCTGAAAATTCAACTATTTGGTTGAAAACTATAATGGAAGGAAAATTTGCCTTTTTTCGGCAGAAAAATAATCTTCTTGGTTAAAAATTAATATTTTTCGTTTGAAATTAAAAAATCGGTTAAAAAAAAACTTTTGGGTAGAAAATTAATCTTCTTTGTGAAAATTTCACGTTTGGTTTAAAAATCAACTATTTGTTTAAAAATTCAACAACTTTTTGAAAAAATTGTTTGTTGTTGGAAAATGCATCTACTTTGGTAGAAAATTCAACAATTTGATTGCCAGTTAACTATTGCTTTTGACAATTTATTTATTTTCTTGAAAACTCTTCTTTTGTTATTTAAAATGTAATTATTTTTTTACAGTTCAATTTTTCAACAAAATATATGAATTTTCAACAACAAAAGTTAGCTCTGAACCAATCAGTGTCATTTTCTACCAAAGCAATTTGCATTTTAAACAAAAATAAATTTACAACCAAGAAGTTTAATTTTGTAACAAAAGGGATAATTTTGTAATAAAGTTCCTTAATTTCAACCAAAAAATTTATATTTTAACTGAAAAAGATTAATTTTTAATCAAAAGTGTGATAGTTAAATTTTTAGTTGAAAGTTAAACTCTTTTGTTAAAAATTTATTTTTTCGTAGGAAATGCATAATTTTAGTTGAAAATTCGATGTTTTTTTTTAATTTGTTTGTCTTGTTTGAAAATTATGTTTTTTAATTGAAAATTTAAATATTGCATTTTCTATTCTAAATTAATGTTGTTCGCAATAGTTAAAATGGAAATTGTTTAGTTGAAATTAATTTGTTTTGTTAATAATTAGTCTTTTTGGTAGAAAATTAATCTTATTCGTTAAGAATTAATGTTTTTTGTTAAAATACATTAAATTATTTGGTTGAAAATGCAAAAATTTTATGAAAATTCATTTCTTGTTAAATGCAACAAAAACTTTGTTATAAAATTCAACGAATCCGTTTGTCATTTAACTTTTGCTGTTGAAAATTTATGTATTTTGTTGAAAATTAAACTTTTTTGTTGCAAATTTAACTTTTGTCATAATTCGTTTTATTTTTATGAAAAATTAATTTTATAAATTGCAAATTTTTCTCTATTATTTTGGGTTTAAAATTTATATTTTTTTTATTGAAAATTTAGCTATTTGGTTGAAAAATATAATTTATGGAAAATTTGTATTTTTTGGAAAAAAAATATTCTTGGTTACAAATTCCTGTTTTTTTTATAAAAATTCAACTGTTTGGTTAACAAAAACTTTTCGATAGAAGAGTCAACTGTTCTGTTGAAAATTCGTTTTTTTTTTTGTCGCATTCTAAAAGGTTTTGATTTAAAATGTATTTTTAAAAGTCATGATTTTTTGTTGAAAATAGATTTCTTAATTGAAATTTAAATTATTCCAATTGAAGATTCATCTTTTCAGTTGGAAATTCATTTCTTTGGATAATAATTTTACGGTTCTGTTAAAAATTCATTTTTTTTTGTAAAAAATTATTTTTTTCTGTTAAGTCATATAAAGTCATATCTACAATCAGCTTATAAAAAGCTGAAAAAATATAAGGATTCATTAATCTATTCACGGTTGTAAAATATTTTTAAAAAATTACAGACTAATGGAAAATTAATTTTCTTTGTTAAAAATTCACCTCTTTGGTTGCAAATTTAATTTTTTTTTTAAATTCAAATTTTCAACAAAATATTTGAATTTTCAACCAGCAAGAATAATTTTATACCGAAAAAGGGCAAATTTTTAACAAAATAATTATTTTTCAACCTAAGATTTACTATTTTGAGTAAAAAAGATTAATTTTTTAATCAAAGATACAATGGTTAAATTTTCAGTGAAAGGTGCAAAGTTGAACTACTTTGTTCAAAATTTATTTTTTGGAAAAAAATTAATCTTTGTTGAAAATTCAAGAATTTTATGAAAAAGTCATTTTTTGGATTGAAAGTGAAACTATTTTGGCAGCAAATTTAACTATTTGGTTGTCAGTTTATTTACTGTTGAAAATTTAGGTTTTTTTTTTAATTCACCATTTCTATTTGCAAATTTAACTAATTTTTTTGAGAATATTATTGAAAATTAATGAATTTTTAACTGAGAAAATTAATTTTATACTAAAAAAGATCAGATTTTGAAAAGACTTTATTAATTTTCAACCAAATAGCTGCTTTTTCAAAAACAAAAAAATGACTTTTAATCAAACATGCGATACTTAAATTGAACTACTTTTTAAAAGATTTATTTTTTGGTAAAAAAAATTAATCTTCGTCAAAAATTCATGTTTTTTGTTAAAAACTCACCTTTTTGATTAACTAGTTTTTTTCAAAAATCTAATTTTCAGCAAAATATATGAATTTTTTAACAAAAAGTTGAATTTTTAACTAAGAAGATTAATTTTATACTAAAAAGTTGCTTTTTCATAAAAAAATTGATTTTTAATCAAACATGCAATACTTAAATATTCAGTTAAAGTTTGAAAGCTAAACTACTTTTTAAAAAATTTATTTTTTGGTCAAAAAATTAATATCCGTTAAAAATTCGACTTTTTTAATGAATAATTTTTTTAATTCAAATTTTCAGCAAAATATATGATTTTTTAAATAAGAAAATAATATTAAACTAAATGAAATACTTAAATTTTCAGTTTAAGGTTGAAAGTTTACTAATTTTTAAAAAAATTATTTTTTGGGCAATAAAATAATCCTTGTTAAAAATTCATGTTTTTTTGTAGAAAATTAACCCTTTTTGATGAACTTTTTTTTTTAGTTTAAATTTTCAGCAAAATATATGAATTTTTAACCAAAAAAAGTTAATTTTTAACTAAGAAGATTAATCTTCAACCAAATAGTTGTTTTTTCAACAAAAAATATTAATTATTAATCAAAAATGAAATACTTAAATTTTCAATTAAAGGTTGAAAGTTGAACTACATTTAAAGAATTTATTTTTAGTAAAAAATTAATCTGACTTAAAAATTCATGTTTTTGTTGAAAATTCACCTTTTTTGATGAACTATTTTCTAGAAAATTCCCATTTTTATCAAAATATATTAATTTTTAAAAAAATGTTAATTTTTGACTAAGAAGAATAATTTTATACTAAAAAGGACCAGTTTTTAACAAACTTCATTATTTTTCAACCAAATAGTTGTTTTTTTATAACAAAAATATTGATTTTTAATCCAAAATAAAATACTTAAATTTTCAGTTAAAGGTTGAACTACTTTTAAAAAATGTATTTGTTGGTAAAAAAATTAATCACCTTTAAATGTTTATGTTTTTTTTTTTGAAAATTCGATTTTTTTTATGCACTATTTTTTAGAAAATTCAAATTTTTAGCAAAATATATGATTTTTTAATAAGAAGATTAATTTTTTTTAAAAAGGACCAGTTTTTAACAAACTTTGAGAAATTTCAACCAAATAGTTGCTTTTTCAACAAAGAATATTAATTTTAATCAAAAATGAAATACTTAAATTTTCAGTTAAAGGTTTAAAGTTGAACTACTTTTAAAAAATTTTATTTTTTGGTAAAAAAATTAATCTTCCTTAAAAATTCATGTTTTTTGTTGAAAATTCACCTTCTTTGATGAACTTTTATTTGAAATTTCATTTCTTTTTCCAATTTAATTTTCAGTTAAAGGTTGAAAGTTGAACTACTTTTTAAAAATTTTAATTTTTGGTAAAAAAATTAATCTTCCTTAAAAATTCATGGTTTTTATTCAAATTTTTCAAATTTTAAACAAAAAGTTACTATTTTAATTTAAAAATATGAATTTTTTAATCAAAATTGCCATAGTTAATTTTTAGTTTAAATTTTTTAAATTAAGAAGATTAATTTTATATTGAAAAAGAGAAATAAAAAAAATTTAATTTACAATAAAAAAATTTTAATTTTCAGCAAAATATATGACTCTTCAACAAGACATTTTTTTTTAACCAAAAAGACTAAATTTGTACCAAATAGGACTAATTTTTAACGAAAGTTATTCATTTTCTGGTTTTTTTCTTTATAATTTCGCTTTTTTTGTTGAAAATTATTTTTTTAACTGAAAATTTTACTTTCGCATTTTTTATGCAAAGTTAATATTTTTTAGTAAAAAAGCAAGTATTTGGTTGAAAATTAATTTATTGTGATCAAAATTTATCTTCGTTGGTAGAAAATTAATCTTCTTCGTTAAAAATGTTTGTTAACAGATAATTTTTGCTTTTAAAACTTTTATCCATTTTTTGGAAAGTTCGCTTTTTTTATTGAAAATTTAACTATTTTTTTACATTCGTTCTTTTCAGTAGAAATATCAAATATTTTATTGAAAAATAGCTGAAAACATTAGAATTTCACTATTCAATTAATAATTCGTTTCTTTTAGGTATAAAAATTAATTTTTGAAAAAAAATTTTTACTACTCAATTTTTTATGGAAATTTAATCTTCTTAACTGAAAATTATTTTTTTTTAATTTAAACTACTTGCTTGATGGTTCAACCATTTTGTTACAAATTTATTTTTTGGTTGAATAGACATAATTATGATTGAAATTTTATCTCTTGGTTGTATGTTTTTAATTCGTTTTCTTTTTGTAAAAAATAACTTTAAAAATTGAAAATGTAGCTATTTCAGTTTGGGTTCTGATTTCATATTTTTAGTTAAAAATTAAAATCTTTTTGGTTCAAATATCAAATATTACATTTTTTGAGAATTTATCTACTTTGGTTAAAAATTAATCAACTTAATAAAATTAATATATTAACAATATTATAATAATTATTTATATTTAAATAAAATTCATATGTCATTTCAAATTTCTTGAACTCTCGGCCAAGAATGAACTGAAAGCAGTCACTAAAAGTAATATTTTGTTAATAAAATGATAAGAATGATAAGAAGATAAAAAATTTAATGAGAAGATCAAAGAAATTCTACTTTTTTTATTTCTACAAAGAGCATTTTTAACGAGCAAACAATTTGAAATTCTAATAAGATTGGGAAGGACTTCTTGTCTGAACTGTAGGTCATTAAATATGCACGTTAGAAATGTAGATATTTAATCGCGTGATTTCTGAAGATTCACGTGAATAAACAAGATCACAAAATTTGATATCGGAATTGTCATTCATTAGATTTATTCAAATTTTTAGTCAATTTCCCATTTGATATTAATTTTCCATTTTTTAGACACTTCGCATTTTTATAATAAATTTCCGTTTTTATAGTCATTTTCTATTATACTAATTTTTATTTTTATAAAAATTTTTCATTTTTATAGTCATTTTCCGTTTTCATAGTAATTTTCCATTTTTAAAGCAAAATTTTATTTTCACAGTAATTTTCCGATTTTATTCCATTTTCAATTTTTATAGATATTTTCCATTTTTATAGTGTTTTTTTATTTTCTATAATCATTTTGCAATCTTATAATCATTTCCTGTTGCTTTAGAAATTTTCCATTGTTATAGTAATTTTCCGATTTTATAGCAGTTTTCCAGTTTTGTGGTAATTTTTCGATTTTTTAGTAATTTTCCATTTTTTTAGTATTTTTACATTTTCTATAAAAATTTTGCTCTTTTTAAATCATTTTCCGTTGTTTTAACAATTTTTCATTTTTTGTCATTTTTCGTTTTTATAGTAATTTTCCACTTTTATAGTACTTTTCCAGTTTCTATAATCATTTTGCATTTTCCGATTTTATAGTAATTTTCCATTTTTGTAGTATTTTTACATTTTCTATCATTTTACACTTTTTCAATAATTTTCCGCTGTTTTCGTAATTTTCCATTTTTATATTAATTTTCCAATTTTATAGTAATTTTCTTTGTTACGGTATTTTTCCATTTTTGTAGTATTTTTTTTGTAGTATTTTGTATATTTTTCATTTTTAGTCATTTTTCGTTTTTATAGTAATTTTCCACTTTTTATAGTACTTTTACATTTTCTATAATAATTTTTCAATCTTGTAATCATTTACCGTTGCTTGATTGATTTTCCATTTTTATAGTAATTTTCCGATTTTATAGTATTTTTCGATTTTTGTAGTAATTTTTCGATTTTTTAGTAATTTTCCATTTTTGCAGCAATTTCACATTTTCTATAATTTTGCACTTTTGCAATAATTTTCCGCTGTTTTCCTACTTTTCCATTTTGATATTAATTTTCCGATTTTAGAGTCATTTTCTTTGTTACCGTCATTTTCCATTTTTATAGTATTTTTCAGTTTTCTGCAATCATTTTGCATTTTTATAATAATTTTCCATTCTTATAATAATTTTTCGTTTTTATAGTGTTTTTCCATTTTCTATAATCATTTTGCAATCTTATAATCATTTCCCGTTGCTTTTTTAATTTTCCATTTTTATAGTAATTTTGCGATTTTATACTAATTTTCCATTTTTGTAGTAATTTTTTGATTTTTTAGTCATTTTCAATTTTTGTAGCATTTTACATTTTCTATAATCATTTTGCACTTTTGCAATAATTTTCCGCTGTTTTCGTAATTTTCCATGTTTGCATTAATTTTCGGATTTTATATGAATTTTCTTTGTTATCGTAATTTTCAATTTTTTGCAATCATTATACATTTTTATAATAATTTTCCATTCTTATAGTACTTTTTCGTTTTTTATAGTGTTTTTACATTTTATATAATCATTTTGCTCTCTTATAATCATTTCCCGTTGCTTTATTAATTTTCCATTTTTATAGTAATTTTCCATTTTTGCAGTTTTTTTCTCGATTTTTTAGTAAATTTCCATTTTTTTAGTATTCTTACATTTTCTATAATCATTTTGCACTTTTGCAATCATTTTCCGCTGTTTTCGTAATTTTCCATTTTTATATTAATTTTCCGATTTTATAGTAATTTTCTTGTTACAGTAATTTTCCATTCTTATAGTATTTTTCAATTTTCTGCAATCATTTTACATTTTTATAATTTGTTTTCATTCTTATAGTAATTTTTCGTTTTTATAGTGCTTTTTCATTTTCTATAATCATTTTGCAATCTTATAATCATTTACTGTTGCTTTCGTAATTTTCCATTGTTATCGTAATTTTCCGATTTTATAGTAGTTTTCCAGTTTTGTCATAATTTTTCGATTTTTTAGTAATTTCCAATTTTTGTAGTATTTTTAAATTTTCTATAATCAGTTTGCACTTTTGCAATAATTTTCCACTGTTTTCGTAATTTTCCATTTTTATATTAATTTTCCGCTTTTATAGTAATTTTCTTGTTACGGTAATTTTCCATTCTTATAATATTTTTCAATTTTCTGCAATCATTTTACATTTTTTAATAATTTTCCATTCTTATAGTACTTTTTCGTTTTTATAGTGTTTTTTCATTTTCTATAATCATTTTTCAATCTTATAATCATTTCCTGTTGCTTTCGCAATTTTCCATTGTTATCGTAATTTTCTGATTTTATAGTAATTTTCCATTTTTCTAGTAATTTTTAGATTTTTTAATAATTTTCCATTTTTGTAGTATTTTTCCACTTTCTATAATCATTTTGCACTTTTTCAATAATTTTCCGCTGTTTTCATAATTTTCCGATTTTATAGTCATTTTCTTTGTTACCGTAATTTTCCATTTTCATAGTATTTTTCAATTTTCTGCAATCGTTTTGCATTTTTATAATAATTTTCCATTCTTATAGTAATTTTTCTTTTTTAGAGCATTTTCCATTTTTAAAGTAATTTTACGTTCTTATAGTAACTTTTTGTTCTTATAGTCATTTGGGATTCTTGTATTAATTTTCCGATTTTATAGTCATTTTCAATTTTTATAGTATTTTTCCATTTTCTATAATCATTTTGCTCTTTTAAATCATTTTCCGTTGTTTTAGTAATTTTTCATTTTTATTCATTTTTCGTTTTTATAATAACTTTCCATTTGTATAGTATTTTTCCATTTTTTACCATCATTTTGCACTTTTACAATCATCTTTCGTTGTTTTAGGAATTTTCCATTTTTGTAACAATTTTCCGAGTTTATAGTAATTTTTCATTTTTATAGAAATTTTCCACTTTTATAGTAATTTTCAATTTTCTAAAATCATTTTGCATTTTTATAATAATTTTCCACTTATAGTTATTATTTATTTTTTCAATAATTCTTGTTTTTCATATTAATTTGGTGTTCTTATAATAATTTTCCGCTTTTATAGTCATTTTGCATTTCTACGATAATTTTCCATTTTTATAGAAATTTTCTAGTAATTTCAATTCTTATAGTTTCCATTTCCATAATAATTTTCCGTTGTTTTAGATATTTTCTGTTTTGATAGTAATTGCGATTTTTATATTATTTTTCAGATTTTATAGTAATTTTTAATGTTTATAGTAATTTTGCATTTTTATAGTAATTTTTCATTTCCTATAATCATTTTACACAATTACAATAATGTTCCTT